>JARQOC010000002.1:644905884-645350038 GCA_033576535.1 Allobates femoralis
ACTACAAGTGATCACAAAGGAATGGCATATGCTAGAAGTACCCTGACACTTTATTAGGCGAGGATACTCCTTTAAAAGACATCTACAATCTAAATGAGGCTATAGCTAGAATTATTAAAGGATTATCCCTAAATTTGTAATCTATCCCCTATTTAAAGAAGTTAGAAAACCTTACTGACTTCTGAGTGTCTGACTGTAGGTCTCCCAGCAATCCCAAGAATGGGCCTCAGTCCTTGAACCCAGGAACTTGGCTGTACGGAGCCTGGTCTTGAATAAGGGGAGATGGTGGGGGAGAACATGCTCATCCACCATCTATGGGACTTTTTTGGAAAGAGTTCTCAGGATCGCTGGGAGTCCCGATAGTCTTATCATCTTAGGAGTAACCTTTAGGTAGATATACTGGGATATAACTATTCATGTATTTCACAATGAAAGCAGTGGTCAGTGTTGGACTGAAGTATCTGGGGTCCTTCAAAGGATTCTGGGTAACCACCTCCCTATGTACAGAAATTATGCATGTTGAATTTAAGCAAATTCTGTTGCTATTGCTGCACATATGAGTTCTGTCGTCAGTAAGGACTAAGCCTCCTGGAATATCCTGCTGAGCCGGTCCCACCCTGATAAACCATCTAGGGCTTGCTGCAGAAATTATGAACCACCTTTACTTCATATATAGAAACGTGTGCAGGAAATGTCATACGTTATCTCTTATTTATGTTAATTAGACAGAGAACAAAGTAGTAAGAAAAAGCAAGAGGCGTCCAATGCTCATTACCTATGTAGTAATGCAGGTTTTCCCAAGAAGTGTTTCAAATGTTTACATATACATCTCTATATAATTCACGGATGGATTATATCTTTTGGAGTCTATCTAGTCAATGACAGTTGTTGCTATATGGCTAAAATAACTGAGCGTATACAGTATTCTTTCTCAATTCTGCCATGACAGTTTGTTTTAGGGGCTAATGGTGATGTTTCTATTGTACAAAGTGTAGATGCGCATGCGCTATCCGTTCTGCATTCATTCTCTTGGACACTTCTGGAAAAGGCTGAGGAAAATAGTAACAGTCCCAAAGACAGTGAATCGAGGAAAAGCTGTGCATGTAACCACCATTCCATACAGGACAGGACTGTAGAGTCCCATTCTCAAATTTCTAAAGCCCCAAACATGAGATCACTGGGGGTTCCAGTAAATGACCTCCACTGATCACTCAGATATCCCCTATAGCAGGAGTCCACAACCTGTAGACCGGGAGCCAAATGTGGCTCTCAGCTGGTCTTCCAGTTTTGTGCATAAACACCAGGTCCTGGAAACAAGGTTCCAGATGGTGACTTTTGCGAGGAGCTCCATATAGAAGAGCAGATCTGAATGGAGACAAGGTATGAATCCCTGGATCTTGGTATACTGCCTCTGTGTTATTGCTGGGGAAAAGCTTTGGAGGTCATTATACCCATAATGGGGGCTCTGGTTCACACTACTCTGAAGGGGTGGAAGCTGAATGTGGCTCATGACACTCTCGCAGAGCTGGATGTGGCTCTCATGGTCAGAAAGGTTGAGGACCTTTACCATATAGTATAATTAGGCCATAACTTTAGTTTTGTGGATAACTCTTTAATTATTAACACTTTTAATGAATAGACATTCACTTTAGTAATCATATTGGAACCAATGAAGTATCACCTATGAATTTCTGTATGTGCACACATGCCACAACCCATAGGTTATATTTACTATATTCACAAAACAGTATATCTATTTGCGTAGTACTCATGAATCATGCATAAAAATGGACCTGTTTGCAAAATCTCCACAGATTAAGATGTGGCATGATGCGGCATTCTCACCAATGCAGCAATCTAGACATGTGAGTAGACGCATAGACTCATAGGTTGTATGGATGGGTCAGATCAGGTGCTATAATTGAGTTTATCTGGTAAATTGAAAGCAAGCAAATAACTACTGACCTCCATTCCTCCAGGCCTGTTTGTGATGGCCTCTAGGTCTCCACAACGGACAATGATTGGGTCATATACAGACATGCCATCTAACCCCGCTATCTCAACACAAACATGTTATCTACTAGGGCAGACTCAGCTGGTGCAGAAAACCCTAACTAGACACCTAGGATTGATGGATAGTTTGGTCATTTTGTTGCTACATTAGCACCATCCACTCTTTTTGCATGAAAACAGGAGCAGCAAAAAACGAAATTCTCCAAGTTCTAAAGCCTTAAAGGGGATTTATCACAACAGTTTGGATCCTGCACCTTGATTACATAGACAAATATCAATATTTCATTTCTTATGGAAGTAGTCAACCAGCTTTCCCAAAGCCTTGAGAAGGCAGATCCTAGTTATGTAGAGATTCATAGTGGGGATATCTGTAATCTGAAGCCTAGAAAAGTTGAGTGACAAAGTAAGTAACACGGAGATACATTTGCATTCGTGGCATTCGGTCATGGCTAGCATGGGGACAATGGGTGCTGTGGTGGGACAGATAAACGTGTTTTATTCATATTAAATTTATGAGTCCAAGAGAACACATTTAACAGAATTGGGGTGTGTTATCTTTAAGTTTGTCTGATAATATCTATTAAAATAACTTTATCACATTTGTTTCGCATAGTGCGCCTTCCTTCTCTCCACTGGGGCAGGTACAAACACACAACGCTTGATTAATTTAAGACAAAGAACTTATTTAGTTACCAGTGGAACATGTTATGGATTTCATAAAAAGGTTAGAAAACTTTGTTCGATTTTACAAGCAGTATACATCTATATCTTTCTAAATGTATAAGAAATTCTCAAAAAAAAAAAGCCAGACCTCCAGTTGAGTTGGAAATTTGTTCAGTGCTGTATACGCCTCCCCCAAGCTTCTTTCTCCCAGTGTAATATTTTTGGAGTGTGTCACAGGAAAACTGCCATTCTACTCAGCCCTGGCATCCAGACGCACATTCACAGAAATTAACATCTGAAAGTCCTTAGTGGTTGATATTAATAAACTAGATGTGGGTCCAATGCTATCGCATCGGGATGTGGTGATGTCACAATGGTGGCGGCTCTGTGGCGCTGTGGGCCCCTGTACACTGTCTCTCCCCCCGTACTCTCTCCCAATGTATGTAAATAATTGTATTTTTACTTAAAAACCTGTTTCTGTGGTTTTTTTTTTTATTAATAAAGTGCTTATTTTCCTGGTAAAAATGTGTAAGGGCTTCACTGAATTTTCTATTGCCAGTGCAGGTAAACCAATCAACTACTAGCTGCCTACCTCCGCTTCCTGCTGTTACTTTCACTGGCAATGAACACTATATGGGAATTTTTTTTTAGTTATTTAAATAAAGAACTTAAAAAAAAAAATTGGTGTGGGCTTCACTGTATTTTCTACTGCCAGCCAAGGTAACCCAGGCAGCTGGGGCTGGAATTCTCAGCATGGTAAGACCCAAGCGTTCTGGCCCCCCATGCTGAAAATTGCAGCCAGCAGCAGCCCCAGAATTGGCATCTTCATGAGACACCAAAACTAGAGGTTACCCCTTCCAGCTGCTGTGCAGCAATGGCAGACTGGGCAATAAAGGGATTGATGTCAGCTTTTTTTGACAGCCAACATCAAACCCTATTGCTAATGTCACCTGTTAGTATGACAGACGGCCATTAGCAATACTTTCAGTAAAGAGGAAAAAAAGCACAACACAGAGAGAAATCCTTTATTACATACAAAACAGAGACACCTCATTAAAGGCCACGTCACACGCTTCAATATCGTTCACGATATCGTTACAATGTGACCATTTTGGTGACGCTGCAGCGATGTGGTGAATAACATCGTTGCGTGTGACACCTGTCAACTATCAGTCGTTGATCGTAGATTTGTGAATATGTTCACAAATCTATCGGTGGTCGCCTGCTAAACGCGCAGCATCGCTGCATGTGACAGCGGGAGACCAGCGATCTCACAGCGTTTCACAGCAAGCGCTGGGAGCTGGTATCCAAAGTAAACTGCAAGTAACTAAGCGCTGCGCGGCACTCAGTTACCCGATGTTTAAACAGGATACCAGCTTGCTCGCTGGTCCGGATCGCTGTCGAGTCTGCCTGTGTGACAGCTCACCAGCGATCTGAACAATGTTGTTAGCAATCGCGCGTGCATGTGATTGCTAACATAGTTCATTAAATTGAAGCGTGTGACAAGGCCTTAACTCCCACCAGATTCCCCTCCCACGTAATCCTGGAATTACTGTAATCTTGCAGTAGGGCGGTGTGATGTGTCACACCACTGCCATCTTTATGTTCCCGAATGTCCAAAGATGGCAGAAGCATGTGTAAGTGTGCATGCATGTGTGTGGGAACATTATACTGTGTGAATGTGTATGTGTGAGGACATTATACTGTATATATGCATGTGTGTACAAGTATATCCATGTGTATTTATGTGTGTATATGCATGTGTATATATATATTCACATGTATGCGTGTGTACACGTACGTATGTGCGTGTGTAGCTACCAGCCATAGTCGGTAGGAAATACCGTGGCTTGTGACCTGTGCTGAATGAGATGGGGTATGGCACCCGCTGTAGCCACCAGAAGGTGCCCGCACCCCATCTCTTGCACAGGCCGCAAGTCACAGACTTTTCTGCCGGCTGTAGCTGGGTGGCGGTGGGTGCAGCGATTCGTGATGTCTGGCGGGGAGGTTGGGCAGACGTGCAGCGGGCTGGCGTTGTGTGGCATTGGCCCGCTGGTGGTACTGCGCAAGGGGCTAGTAAAAAACTATTCACATTCGGTGTTTGTACACTTGTACATCCTCCAGCACGCCCCTCTGCTCCGCACACCTCCAGCACACCCCTCTGCTCCGCACACCTCCAGCACACCCCTCTGCTCCGCCCCCTAACCTCCAGCACAGCCACCCCTCTGCTCCGCACACCTCCAGCACACCCCTCTGCTCCGCACACCTCCAGCACACCGCTCTGCTCCACACACCGCTCTGCTCCACACACCTCCAGCACACCCCTCTGCTCCACACACCTCCAGCACACCCCTCTGCTCCACACACCTCCAGCACACCCCTCTGCTCCACACACCTCCAGCACACCCCTCTGCTCCACACACCTCCAGCACACCCCTCTGCTCCACACACCTCCAGCACACCCCTCTGCTCCACACACCTCCAGCACACCCCTCTGCTCCACACACCTCCAGCACACCCCTCTGCTCCACACACCTCCAGCACACCCCTCTGCTCCACACACCTCCAGCACACCCCTGTCACCTCTCACACACCCTCTGCTCCACAGCAGCACACCCTCTGCTCACACACCACACTCTCTAGCCACACCCGCTCTGCTCCACACACCTCCAGCACACCCTCTGCTCCACACACCGCTCTGCTCCACACACCTCCAGCACACCGCTGCTCCACACACACACCGCTCTGCTCCACACACCACCCGCAACCACCCGCTCTGCTCCACACACCCCAGCACACCGCTCTGCTCCACACACCTCCAGCACACCCCTCTGCTCCACACACCTCCAGCACACCCCTCTGCTCCACACACCTCCAGCACACCCCTCTGCTCCACACACCTCCAGCACACCCCTCTGCTCCACACACCTCCAGCACACCCCTCTGCTCCACACACCTCCAGCACACCCCTCTGCTCCACACACCTCCAGCACACCCCTCTGCTCCACACACCTCCAGCACACCCCTCTGCTCCACACACCTCCAGCACACCCCTCTGCTCCACACACCTCCAGCACACCCCTCTGCTCCACACACCTCCAGCACACCCCTCTGCTCCACACACCGCTCTGCTCCACACACCTCCAGCACACCGCTCTGCTCCACACACCGCTCTGCTCCACACACCTCCAGCACACCGCTCTGCTCCACACACCTCCAGCACACCGCTCTGCTCCACACACCTCCAGCACACCGCTCTGCTCCACACACCTCCAGCACACCGCTCTGCTCCACACACCTCCAGCACACCGCTCTGCTCCACACACCTCTCTGCTCCACACACCTCCAGCACACCGCTCTGTTCCACACACCTCCAGCACACCGCTCTGCTCCACACACCTCCAGCACACCTCTCTGCTCCACACACCTCTCTGCTCCACACACCTCCAGCACACCGCTCTGCTCCACACACCTCCAGCACACCGCTCTGCTCCACACACCTCCAGCACACCGCTCTGCTCCACACACCTCCAGCACACCGCTCTGCTCCACACACCTCCAGCACACCTCTCTGCTCCACACACCTCTCTGCTCCACACACCTCCAGCACACCCCTCTGCTCCACACACCTCCAGCACACCTCTCTGCTCCACACACCGCTCTGCTCCACACACCTCCAGCACACCGCTCTGCTCCACACACCGCTCTGCTCCACACACCTCCAGCACACCGCTCTGCTCCACACACCTCCAGCACACCGCTCTGCTCCACACACCTCCAGCACACCCCTCTGCTCCACACACCTCCAGCACACCCCTCTGCTCCACACACCTCCAGCACACCCCTCTGCTCCACACTCCGCTCTGCTCCGCACACACCGCTCTGCTCCACACACCTCCAGCACACCCCTCTGCTCCACACTCCGCTCTGCTCCGCACACACCTCCAGCACCACACACCTTCAGCACACTGCTCTGCGCCATACACATCTCCCCGCAGTGGGAACTTAGAACTCTCTGCACCAATAATCATGCGTCGCTGCCTCACGTCACCAAACACTACACGCAAGCCCCGCCCCGCTCTAGGCTCCTCCCCAACGCGTGACTACGGGTCATGTGGTGATGACGTAATCAAAGGTCCTTTATTCCAAAAGGATAGCGTGACTTCCTGAGGTAAATCCCGGTGTGTTCCGCGCTGAGGTGCGCAGTGAGGGCGTGTGTAGCGGCTGTGTGTTGAGCACCGCGTGCTGCACTCAGGGCCGGTACCGGGGAGGGGGGGACTCACAGCTCTCTGCTTAGCGGCTACTACTGTCTAGTGTTTGGCCGCGGTGCATTGTGGGAGGCAGGGGAGCCATTTGGTGAACCGGATGTGCAGGGAGAAGCGAGGTAGCGCGGTCACATGACGTCACTTCCGGCCTCCTCACTACGACACTCATCATCCTCACAGCCCGGAGTTAAAGTGTCTGCCCCACATAGTGATGACGCTGCAGGCAATGTGACTCGCTCTCCAGCTACACAACAAGGCGCCTAGACATTATACAGCCCCTCCTTACACTACACTATAATGGTCACTAGGGCTCCGAACGCCGCTGCAGAACCTCTTAGAATGCTGACGGGAGCTTCCTGCCTCATTGATTGCGCTCTATGGCTCAGGCTCTGTAGAGGCCAGGTTGTGTGCTATGGCCTGCAGCAGTGCACAGTACCGAGCTCCAGGGCGGCTTTCACACAGGACTTGATCCTTTCAGGATCCAGATTTTTGTTCATTCACTTTAATGGTGTCAGGGAGCAGCTTGAAGCGACAGGACCAGACGCCGTTAACGTGAATGGGCAAAAGCCTGGATCCTGAAGGGTTCAGGTCCGACAAACCTAAATCTGGTTGCACACTGGCGTTTTTCACCATCCGTGTGAATTTGGCTGAAACTGGATGCCAAACACCGGTATCTGTGACAGAGCAGTGATAATACAGGTGCGGGCGCCTCAGTTTTTACAATACCGAGGGAACTGCAAAAACGCTAGTATGAATCTAGCCTAAGGGCGTGTTCACATCTGTGTTTTTATCAAATCCAGTTATTCACTAAAAACTGATTTTTTTTTCACTCCATGCTTTTTAGGCTGTCTTCACATCTGCAATTTTGGCAAATCCTGATTTTCACTGCTCAGTAGGTGTGCCGGATGCTGGACAAACAAAAAAACAATCTGCAGCTAAATGTGGTAATAAAAATGCTTGAAGCACCGGATTTAAAGATGCAACTGGAAGGCGAGACACATTTCCGGAAATGTATCGCTCAGTGATGGTGCGTTTACACACACCAATTTATCTGTTCAATCTCTAAACCAATCTGTGGTTGCAGTGAAATCATGGATACATTGCTCCATGTTGTACACAGCCACAAAATGGAGCAATGTATCCATGATTTCACTGCAACCAGAGATTGGTTCAGATATTGAACAGATAAATTGGTGTGTGTAAACCCACCATAACACATTGTTGCCACAGTGTTTTTTTCAAAGATGGCAGAATTCTGCCCGATATGATAAACGCAGGTGTGAAAGTAGCCTAAGGGTTTGTTCACACAGAACAACACAGTGTTTTCCTGTCACAGCAAAGTCATCAGATAAATAAGGGTTAATGATTGCGCTGCTACCTCCAGGGATACCAAAGTCAATAAATTATTCTTGAACATTTGTGATTTGTTTTCTACGGATTTCAGAGATCAACCCCTTCATCAGGAAAAATCACATTCTATGGTATATGATTAATTTTGATGAAGGGGTTGATCTCTTAAAATGCATAGAAAATAAATTACAAATCTTAAAGAATAATTTATTGACTTAAGTATCCCTGGAGGTAGCAGCGCAGTCATTAACCGTTACTTATCGGTTGACCAGTATCGATGATACCAGGACTGCAGCAGCTGTCATTACAATTGAAGCCTGTGGTGGTTGTGTCATGTACACAACATCACCAGGTGAGAGGCTCCTTGTCTCGTGACATTTGGTCTGAAGCCCTCTTCACACTGCGTTTTTTGGGATCCATGTCTATCTGTTTTGAAACGGATAGCAAGGGATCCATTTTGGTCTCCCATGTATCCTTATGGGCACAGACTGGTCTAAAGTGGCCATCAGTTTGTCATTTTTGTCAGGGATCTGTTTGTGTACGCTTTTTTCATGTACCCAGAATTGGAGATTGCTCCAATTTTGGGCTACCTTCAAAAAAGCGGACACGAACGGACAGAAACGGATCCATCACGGTCCGCATCAAATAATATGGGGGTCTAGAGATGGATCCATTTTGCTGTACTGAGAATGTCAGAAGCAAGGTACAGCTCCTTCCAACCCTATCTCTGCTAACTGATGACGCATCCGTTAAAACAACAGTCAGTGGACATCAGTTGGCACACATCCGTGTCTGTCCGTGTGGTCCTTGAAATTCAATGATCCACATAAATGCAAAAAACGCAGTGTGAAGGGGGCCTGAGTAATGTTATATTAAATCCTATTTGTGCTTGTGTCCAAATTGTTTCTTGTAGGCTGGCTTCACACTGCGGTCAGGTCAGGTTTTCCCTATCGCCACGACAGCACCACCTGAGAGATAGGACCGCCCATCCAAGACAGGAAACCTCTGAGATAAAAAGGCGGGACCTCTCCTGAACCTCAGTTTAGGTTTCCTGTCTTGGAGGTGGGAGACCTCTGAAGCTCATGCGGTCCTGGCCTGACCCGGTAGCTGGAAGAAGCTGTCCTTACCTAGGCAGTGGCTCCGGACTTGGGTGCAGAAGCTCCTCCACGGGGTATCCCCTGCGGTGGTGGAGGGCACGGGGTCTGGAGAGGGCCACCAGCGGCCGGTTCTCGACCCTTGTTGCCGCCCGGACGTCGCAGCTGCAGGATTGGTGGCTGTCCGGCATGATTATGCCCCGGGTGAACAGGTTCCTCTGGAGGGTAAGTCCCTGCCTGGCGCAGCGTTCCTGGGTCTGTGAGGGGCCTGGGAGCGGGTTCCCGGCGGCAGCTTTGAATTTTCCCGCTGGGAACCGCTACTTCCGGTTTCGGGGCGCGGACCGGAAGTGACGCTCCGCGCCTGCGCAGTACAGCCCAAGATGGCGGCGCCCAGCGTTCGGCGGCTGGGAGACGCCGCACCTGCAGCCGGCGGTGTGGGGCAGAGTATGGAGGGCAGCTCCAGCCACAACGGAGGAACAGTCCGTGACGCCTCCCGACCCAAGGGAGCAACTACATGCTGGCAGCCACAGGTCCTCTCTGAAGGGGTCCAGACAGGATGTGGACCCGAAAGCCCCCCGGAAGTCGGTATGCCTCTGGTTGGGTGAGTGCCTTCGGGCTGTGCTGTAGGTATTTACTACACCCTCTTGCTTGTTTCAAGGACGGCTAGAAGAAGGCTTCTAAGCATCGACATAAACACTGTGTTATCTGCAAAGTCCCTCTTCCAGAGGATTATGTTAAGGATTTGTGTGCCCCTTGTATTGCGGACACTGTACGGAGCGAGGTTCCCAGTCTGGCCTCTAGCCTTACAGCTTTAGTGTGGGAGGCCTTTCCGTCCCTGCAGCTGGCCGGGATGGATGGGGGACATATGCGGCAGACGGCTTTGGGCTCTTCCTCTGGTACTGACCGTGCCGCTCGTTGTTTACACTGGGGGGGAGCCGCAGGTCTTGCTCATCTTCTGCCTCGTCCTCCTCCTCCGGGTCCTCCTCCTCTGTGGAAAGCGGAGAGGGGACGCCGTGGGTTCCAAGTAATGACACTGTTTTTTGCTTACAGCGGTCCGTTCGCCTGTGGGGTTGGTGGATGGCCGTGGCCCCTCTTCGGTGGCGGATTTAGGGTTCAGTGGTCTGTCTTCCACGCAGAGACGGACTTTTCCCTTAAATCTGAGGGCCCAGGAAAACATTTTAGCTCCTGGACTAAGCCTGTTCGGAGGGGCTCTCCTTCCTTTTAGGCTACTGTCGTAATTCCTGGGAATCCACTGCTAGCATTTTTTGGTTCCTCGTGTTTTGGTTGCAGCAGTTGGCAAGTAGGGGACGGGTCTCCTACGGCGGAGACCATGTCTTCCTCCTTTTGACTCTTGCCGCGGCAGCTTTACTGACGGATTCCTCGTGGAATTGGCGGCAAAGGCTACGTCTTTCTTTAATGCTGCTCATCATGCCTTATGGTGGGGGCCTGGCCCGGTGTTGCCCACTCTGGGTTTTCTTTACCTGGTGCGGGTGCTTTTCCGGTTGGTACGTCGCTAGCTGATATCTTGGCCGGGGCTTGTGCCAAGGTGGATGTTTTTCCCTCCGGGGTTCCGGCTCCAGCATTCCGGGGCCGTTCCCCTTCGTGAACCTCTGTTTGCTAAACGGAGGTCCCCTAGTCGGAACCGAAGTTCTTGGGCCTAGGGGGGGAAGCATGTAGTCGGAGTTTTTTTGGTTTGGGGGTTCCTCCTTTGGCGAGTAGTTCCAGTATCAGTGACGGCTCGCTCCAGGAGGAGGAAGGCTTGACCCTCTCTCCCAGCCGGCTCCGGGGTTGGGGCTTGCGAGGGAGCTCTCGCTCTTCTCAGTGACGGGTTGACACAGGGGTTCGCTTCGGTTCCTGGGGGCCCCTGGTGATTGTGTCTGTCCGCTGTTCAGGAAAAGGCGCTTTTCTGATAAGAGGGGTACGGGCCCTTGTGCGACTAAGGGGGGTTCCCCGGTTCCTCCAGCCGCCTGCGGCAGGGGGTTCTGTTCCCCGCTGTTTCTCGTGCCACAGCCAGTCGGTTCGTTCCAGACTTTTATTCCCCTGAATCCCCGGAACAGCTTTCTGGTTCGGAGTTCGTTCCTGAGGGGGACTTGGTAGTCGACAATCTGGGTTGGTTGCCATATTGTTTCAGGGTGGGGCTGGATCTGCGGGACGCATAACACAATGTTCCGGTTCCCCGTCACCACCGGCAGTTCTGATGTTCGCCCGGTTTGGGGGGCTTCCTCTGCCTTGCTGTGCCAGGCTCTCCCCTTCGGCCTGGCGATGGTTCCTCGGCTTTTCACGGCGCTGCTGGCAGTAGTGAGGCCACTTCCAATGTCCGCGGGGTTTAATTATTCCATATCTGGACGTTTGCTGCTTGTGGGGGACCCCTGGGGTTTGTGCCCGTCTGCGGCTGGTTTAGTCTTCCCTGGGTCAGCTGAGTTGGATTGTTGATCTGGGAAGGTCCAGGCTGTTCCCCGCCACGCGTCAGCTGGTTCTGGGGTTATTGCTGGGTTCACAGTCTCTGCTTTACCTCCTTCTGGACGTCGGGGGTCGTGGCGTGGCTGAAAGCAGTCCAGAGACCCCGCACGGGCATACTGTTGGGAAGCTCCCCGCTGACCTCGAGGCCATTGCGTCTTCGGTCATCCTTTTCTGCAGTACAGGGGCTCTCCTCGGTTGGTTTTCCGGAGGGCTGTGTCCGTCTTGGGCTCCCTCTCGTCCTGTATCCCCGCTGTTCCTTGGGCACGGTTGCGCTCTCGGGCCCTTCTGTGGATGGTTCCCCAGCGTCAGCTCGGGTTAGGGGCGGCCTTGGACGCATAGATTGTTCTGTCCCCTCCGCCTTCAGATTCTCTGGAGGGGGGGCTGCTCCCTGGGCGCCTCTCCAGGGGCGTCCCGTGGGGTGGTCCGGTCTCCGATGCTTACCACGGAGGCCAGTTCCTGGCTCCTTCGGGACCTGTCCGCTCGGGGGGCCTGAGACTCATCGCCTCTCCAGGCTGTCCTCCCTTATGCGGGAGTTCCTGGCTGTTTGGAAGGCAGTTCTGCGTTCCTTACTTCCCTGCGGGGGCACCATCTTAGTGTCCTCTCCGGCTACAGTGTGTGGTGGCTTCCTGGCACCGTCAGGGGGACACCCGGTCTCAGGCACTCATGGTAGATACGCGGGGCGTTGTCAGCTGTTGGAACGCCCGTCTGATTCCCTCTCTGCCCTTCGCATGCGGGGAAGTGGCAACTTCCTGGACGGATTTTCTCTGCAGGGTGCTGCTCCAACGGGAGCAGTGGGCCCGGGATTTGAGTGTTTTTTATTTTTCGCTCCGATTGTGGCCAGGTTGGGCCTTCTGGAGATGGATTTCTTTGCCACTCGAGAGCACAGTCTGGTGTGTGGATTCAGTTCGCTGATTCCTGGAGTCCGGCCCGTTGCTGGGGACGCTGTACTGATCCCCTGGACCTTGGGCCTTCTGTGTCCCTTCCCTCCCTTGGTTAGGTTCCTGCAGTGCTTCGGAAGGTCAGGACGGACAGGGCGAGGGTCGTCGTGATGGCGCCCTTCTGGCCCCGGGGAGCTTGGTTCTTTTGGCTCAGTCGCCTGTCCATCCAGGCTCCCTGGACTCTCCCCCTCTTCCAGTCTCTCCTGCGGGGGCCGGTCCCCCTTCCGCTGGTCTCCGGCTGACGGCGTGGGACTTGACCAGGGGCTCCGATCACGTGGGGGATTCTCTGGGGCCTTGTTCGTGTGCTGAGGTCCGGTCGGACGCCGGTTGCCACCGGTTTTTTTCTGGTACCGGGTGGTTTACCTTTTCTGTCTTCAGGGACGAGTCCGGACGGTGGGCTCCTGTGCCGGCAATTTTCGACTTCCTCCAGTGGGTGGCGGATTGGTCTCGGTCGATTCCCTGGAGCTCTGATTTTCGGCTTTGGGGGCCTGTGCCTTTGTTCCCTCGATGGGTCTTCTTGGGTGTCGTGGGTTTTCCGGTCCTGCCGGGGGGGGCCACTCCTGTTCCCTGTCCAAAAGTGGTTCCTTGAGGTCTCATTTTAGTTCTGGATGCCTTAACCACGCCTCCCTTTGGGCTTTTCTCTTGTGCTTCGCCTAGGGTCCTGCCTCTGCAGTTGGTCCTGTTGGGCGGTGGCTTGCTCCTGGCCTTGTCAGTGGTGGGGCCTTGTTCTCCGGTTCGGCTGGACAGGGTCATCCTCTACCTGGTTCCTTCCTTCTTCCCAAGGTGGCTCTCATGTTCCGCGGACTGCGGGAGCTTGTTCTCCCTTCCTTCTGTGGTCTTCCTACAATTCTGAAGGACGTGGTTCTCCACACGTTCGGGGTCTGGTGGGAGTTGCTTGCCTGCTTCGTCGGGCCACGGCCTGGCGTCTGGCTCTGTCCCTCTTGTTTTTTATTGCGGGGAGCCTCTTGGGGTGAGGCAGTGTCCGTGGGTGCCCTAACTTGGTGGTTGCGGGAAGCCTTCGCGCTTGCTTCTTCCGGTCAGGTGCGGGTCCCGGTGGGGCCTTTGTGCACTTCCACCAGGGCAGTAGCTGCTTCCTGGGCGGGGGTGGCTGTTGTCCCCTTAGACTTGATCTGTGGGGCTGCTCCTTCTCCTTTCTTCGAGCATGTCAGGCTTGATCTTGCTGCCGCTATGGTGGTGACCTTTGGTAGACGAGTTCTGCTAGCGGTGGTCCCTCCCTAATCTTCTTTTCTCTGAAATCTCTCAGGTGGTGCTGTCGTGGCGATAGGGAAAAATCTAAATTACTTACCGGTAATGTGTTTTTCATGAGCCACGACAGCACCACCGCATCCCTCCCTATTGCCTGTTGGTGTTGGTCCCGTTTGGAGGGGGGTGTGTGATTTGTTGAGTTCTTTTGGTTGTGTACTAATGCTTGTTGGGTTCCCCTCTCCGGTCTCTGTAACTGAAACTGAGGTTCAGGAGAGGTCCCGCCTTTTTATCTCAGAGGTTTCCTGTCTTGGATGGGCGGTCCTATCTCTCAGGTGGTGCTGTCGTGGCTCATGAAAAACACATTACCGGTAAGTAATTTAGATTTTTGTGTTTCAAAACCAGGAGAGGAACTTGCAGAGAAAAAGTATAATTGAAAGATTGACACCTGTTCTAGGTTTTGGAGTCACTCCTGGTTTTGGCACACAAAACCTGATCTGACCGCAATGTGAAGCCAGCCTTATGGTGGGTTTACACGCCGCGATATCGGCGTCCAACTCCGACCCAACTCCGACAAAAAGTCACGTGGGTTGCGAGTTGGAGCCGATATCGTGTGCGCGTTGTACGGTTTGAGCGTACAACGCGATGCTGGAACGATGCCAAAACGATATCGGAGTTGAATAGCTGAGCTATTCAACTCCCCGATATCGCATGGCCGTTGTACCAGCATCTCTGCGTGTGACAGCCCAACTCCGATCTGTACTCGCACCTCACCCATTAACTCCCATGTTAAATGGTCGTTACTGGGTTGGTGGGCGTACACATCGGAGGCACGTTGTTTCCCGATATCGCAGCATGTAAACCGGCGATGCGATATCGGGAAAGGGGCTGAAAAAATGCGCGCTCCCGCGGTGTTGCCTCCGATATCGCGGCGATATCGGAACGTGTAACCCCACCATTAGATGTAACAACAAAGTGACAGATTCCTGATGTCTCTCATGCTCACACTGCTTAAGGTACCATTACACGCTACAATGTCGTAACGATCTCACAGGAGCGTGGTCATTAGGACATTGTTTATAGATCGTTGATGAGATGTCACACGTGTAGATATCATTCAGTACGCACCAACGATGTAGTGAGCAGCTATCGTTTGCACAACCCGGCGAACGATACTTGTTCAATGCTGTGAATAGGCAAAGTCGTTAACGAGATCGTTATCGCGGTGTCACACAGAACGATGCAGCAGGTTGGCTGAACGACGATCGTCTGATTTGAGAATATGTTTTCAAATCTGCGATCAGCGATTCAACGATTTATCGTGGTCGTATCTTGGTGTCACAAGCAGCGACGTACTAACAATGTCGTTTGAACGACTCCAAACCCGTGACGTTTGAGCGATATCATTAAGGATATCGTACCGTGCAACGGTACCTATATTCTTCCTTGCAGATTAGAAGCAGTTTCATATTTGTAGCATTTTTTTCTTTCAGCGTGTCTGCAACCTGTTTGCCACATTATAAAATTAATATAGGGAAAAACTGTTTCCTGTCAAAAGACACGTTTTCGGTGCAGAAATGTCTGCTACAGATAACATGCATTCACCCTGAGAAGGCCACCCTCTGTTAGACTCCTCTTAAGGCCCAGTTACACACACAGACAATTGTGCAGAGATTGTTGGCAGATCTCTGGTTGCAGTGAAATCATGGACACATTGTTCTATTTTGTGGCCGTGTACAAATGTAACAATGTGTCCATGATTTCACTGCAACCAGAGATCTGCCAACAATCTCTGCACAATTATGTGTGCGTGTAACTGGGCCTTTAGGCTGCCTTCACACTGCGTGATTTGGGATCTGTGTCTATCTGTTTTAAAACAGATAGCCATAGATCTGTTTTGGCCTCCCATATATCCCTTTGGGCATGAATTGGTCCTACATGGCCATCTGTGTCACTTTTGTCATGGATTCGTTTGTGTCAGTTTTTTTCATGCATCCAGAATCAAAGATTGTTGCGATTTTTGGCTGCCTTGATAAAAGCAGACACAAACGGACAGACACAGATCCGTAGCTGTCCATGTCAAATACCATGGACGGTGACCCGCTCCAGCGGCTCCACTGCGCAGGCGTGAGAGCGGCTGTCACTCACCGCACCGGCAACAGGAGGGGCAGGAATTTAAAAAATACAGGGCAGGTTTTGCAGTCCTAAGGGGCGGTGAGACACCACAGAGCAGCCTCCTGGACCTAATAGCATGCAGGATGGCAGAGAATAAAACTTCTTTTCTCGGGTATGAGGGGCACGTCTGGGCGCATACAGAGGTTACTAGAACCCCAATTACATTATGTTTAAACTGGTGGGCACAATTTAAGAATGCTCAAAGGGGGAATTACAGGTTCCCTATAATCTGTATTGTCTCATATTGTCTGTACATGTCCCCTCTGAATTGCAAAGTGCTGAGGAATATGTTGGCACTATAGAATTAAAATTATTATTATTAATAATAATAATCATCATGAGTACCCAGCCCTGCAAATTGGCAAGTACAATATAGGCTGGAGCTATATGGCGGACAACAATTCTCAGAAAAAACACCTCTGCTTCTTGTCTGCCATTTGTCGTGAGACTATTTTAGAGCTGTAAAACAAATGACTGACAGAAAGCCGCTGCATGGGCTCTGATCACAGTCCAGACTGTTCAAAGGAAGTGCCCAGATGAGTGCTCCAAGTAATTAACACGTTTTATAAGTGCGTTCCTTGCATTATTCCTGTTTATAGTAGGACGTATAATATAAGTATAGTGTGTCTATAATTTTATCAGAGAACAGTAGCATGGTGGTGGCAATTTTGTATGACAGAGCCATGTACCATAATTGGTTCCCTTAAATACCAAGCGATTTTTCACTTTTGTGCTTTCCTTCCCCCCCTTCTAAGAGACCTAACTTTTTTATTGTTCTACTGACACAACCTTATGAGGGTTTATTTCTGTTTTCCATCTGTGTTAGGGCTCGTTTTTTTCACGAGCTGTCATTCTTCATTGACATTTTGGGATGGAGAACATATTTTGATCACTTACAACATTTTTGCTGAGTTGCAGTTGCCTGAAAATATGCAATTCTGGCATTTCAATTTATTTTCTCCTTCTTATTATTACAGATCAGGTGATTTCATTTTATATTTTGCTAGAACAGACATTTACAGATGTGGCAACACTAGATATGATTTTTTTTAGTATTATTTTTAACTAGCCGTAGAGCTTGGCATTGCCCAGGCATTGTAACTAAATGAGTTTCGTTGTAATCAGAGTGTATGTCTGTGTGTGTGGATGTATGTCCAATGTACATATCAAATCTGCCCCTCACACCAATCCCCCAAACCGCTCCACTCTCTCCCACTCCACCCAAATCTACCCCTCACACCCCTAGCCCAAAACTTCCCCTACCCCCAAACTTGCCTACCCACACCCCTCGAAAAATGCTGCCCCCTCGCCCTCTAAAACCCATACCCCTCCAAACCTGGCCCCCAAAAAAGCCTTCCCCCAAAACCCGCACTCCCAGCACGCAAAGAATATCAAACTTGTACCCCCTCCCAAAAAAACCATCCCCCCCAAACCCGTCCCTCCCAAAAACAATGCCTTCCCAAACCAGCAGCACCCCCCTAAACCCGCATCAACTCCCTCCCCCAAAAAAACGCCTCCCACTGCATTCGCACCATTCCAACCTGCACTCCCACCTCTCAAACCTGCCCCCTCATATCTGCACCCTCCCAGCAGACCCTGAGTCAAATGAGGTGTGTGTGCAAAATTTTGTGATTAAAGGTACAACGGTGCAAATTCCTTTAGTGGACATATATAGCAAAGGGGCGGGCCATAAAGTTGGTGGAGTTATGAAAGGGGCATGGCTATGCAAGGTGGATGTGGCCATGTTGAGTGGGTGGGACTATGCCACAGCTGTGGAGTAGGTGTGGCTATTTGGAGTGGGTGGATTATAAGGAGTGGGTGTGGCTATGCTAAGTGGATGTGGTTATGTGGTGTGAGTGGGGCTATGTTGAGTCGGTGCGGCTTATGCCACATACATGCAACACACACACATACACTCAGCTTTATACATTAGATGAAGGAATTAGAGATGATACTCAAGTTTTTGTGGGGTTGTTTTGTAATAATTTTTGAAAATATCATGTGTTAATGTATTTTACATTCCCCTTATGGGACTTAAAATAATAAGAACAAAAAGTTGCAATTTAGCACCAGTAGTGAAAGAGGAAAAACATTTTATTTCCATCTCATAAAAAATCTTGTGCTCCATTGAAGTGCCGACGTCTAGCGAGACTTTGGCACTGTCTTCTATGGAGCACGGTAACCTGCTCCACTGTGCAGGCGCTAGTGCTCCTGTCACTCAGCGGCCATCCATGGGAGGGGGTGGCAATTTTGAAAATGCAAGGTGGGTTTTGCTGGCAAGGGACGGTGAGAACCTGAGAGCAGACCTCCCGGTCCTTTTAGTATGCAGCAAGCCGAGAATAAAAGTTGATTTCTCAGGTGTGAGGAAACGTCTGGGCACATAGACAGCTTACAAGAACCCTATTTATATCATGTTTAAGCTGGTGGGCACAGTTTAAAATGCCCAAAGGGGGTGACAGGTTCCCTTTAAATTTCCTCCCCAAATTTACAGTCATCAATTTATCATAGATAATAATTAGCCTAAATAAATTAATACGCCAGCATATTTGGTATCAAGAAGAACTGCAAGCAGAACGACTACAGAGTAAATATATGGGCATCAAAAGGAAAATATTATTAATTTATAAAAAAGTACACATGATACTGAAGAGCACATTTATGGCCTTTTTGTAGGATTTCTGGTAAAAAACAAACAGGGATACCAATAATATAATAAAGTTCCACCAAAATATTATATTAATGCGGATACATACAAATTTAGAACATGAGAAAATGTACTAAATATGCTCCGGTCATTAAGGGCCAGGATGTATGCAAGGAAAGGAGTTGTAGATTTTAAAAAAAGCAACTTTGGAAGACTTTTCTTTTTTTTTCACTATTCTTTTCCCCTGTAACTGGGGCTCCACATCAGGGAGTCTGTATTATCACTGTTACGGCTGGACGGTGACTTATTACACCAAACTGCAGCCATCACTTATCAGCATTTTTAATTATAAAGTACTACAGAATATATTGGAACTATATAAAGAAAATTATTATCATCTTTTTCATCATGTGACCTGTCACATGACCAGTTGTACTGATAGGGGGACTGAAAAGTTGCCTTTATTCCATAATCAGCGCTTATTAATTAGTGTGTATCTGACAATAGAGAGAACAGAAGTGGTGGGAACGACTCTGTCTTCTCTTCTGGGTCTCCAGTGTCTCTGACTGCCAGGCATCCAACAATCAACTGGCCTATTTTAAGGACATGGATCGTCTTCCGTATATTTTCAGTGAGTGGTCCTAAGAGGGGTTGTCCAGTTGTCTGGTACGGGCCTACAGTCACTCTTTGTGACTGCAGATTTCTGAATCCTGACAGCATGTAGTGTGCGCATTGCCAGGATTCACAAGTTTTGCCAGTGAGAGTGGATAGTCACATCACCGCGAGTATGCGATTTTCATAAACTTGGCCACCTTCCGACTTGATGTGCCTGTTTTCTCTCAGTACATGTGAATTGAGAGAAGCCGAGCACATCAAGAGACCTCATTCATGCAGATTGCGTACTTGCGGTCGTGACCATCTGCTCTGACTTGCAATACCGGTGAATAGAGATGTGTGAACCTTTCAAGGTTCTGTTCGTGTCACCGAACTTCCAGATGTTGAGCAAACCTGTTTGAGTGCTTTAGTTTTGCAAAGCACTGGAGTGAATATCGCTGTGGTTGGGTACAGTTGGTGCTTGGCTCGCACTGGACTTAAATGCAAAGTATTTGGGTGCAGTGTGTGTCCAAACTTAATTTGAATTAAAAAAAAATCACCCTTTTGCCCCCGGAAGTGTTTTATTCATGGCTGGCTGTATGTGGGCAGAGAGCTGAGCTGTCAATCAGTGCCTTCCATTGGGGTTCGGGTCAAGTTCAGGGTCATGGACAGTGCGCCAAAACGTTTGGCTACATTGCCCGAACCTGGACTTCAAAAGCGGGCAATCTCTCTCATCTCTACCCGTGAATCCTGTCAGTGTACACACCGTTCACTATCAGGATTGAGAAGTCTGCAGCCACATGGAGCAACTGCAGACCTATACCATATGACCAGACAACCCCTCTAACTGATAGAGTTTTGCCATGTGAGACATTGATATGTGTGACTGGTAAGAGAACAAATCCCCACTAGTGCCTAATGTTAGTCTTCCATAATTGAACAGCGTGATCATCCCCTCAGACCTGTATTACTGTGAGCGCCATTATACCTTTATGTGTTCCATCCTTGTTCATCATTCCTGTCCTTCCTGTGAAGGAAATCGTTTCTCCGTATACTGACTTCTCACAGAGTTTATAATGAAGAATGTGATTGTACACAGCTGCTAGATTAAAGGAGCAGAACTGCAGTGTAAAGCAGGGAGGATGGAGCCACAGCATTCTCTTTTGATGATATAGGAGGTATATTGCTGGCTATATGATGTTCCCATTAGCCATTGCTGTTAAGTTGTCGCTACTGACCAGAGTCCTTTTCTGGAATTCCTTCTGAATTGTAATCCCATGAGGGAGAATCCATATTGTGAGAGCGTTTGATGGTCTAAAGACATCATGTGAATGTTTGTGAACATGTGAGGGCTAAACTTAAAAGAGAAGACATACGTCTGGATGTATTGCTGCATATCCTGGCAGAGTTGCTTTTCAGGAGCCTGAGAAAGTGAAGCTGTGACTGTGACATATAGGGTGTCACTCAACTTTCCCAATCTCCGTTTAAAAAAAAGTCTGCTTTCTATTGTGGAGTGAAGCAAATATGTAACATAAAATACTTAAAAGGCTAGTAAAGCTAGTAAGAATGTGTTATATCTTTGTGTCCTTTAGCAGCGTCTCCGGAGAAGGAATGATTGTCGCTCAGCCCAGTGTGACGTATCCCCCAGACAATATGCCGAGGAGAGTCCAGCTAATGGCTTCCTACAGGTAGAATTAGAACTGAACTTGAAGCTGGGACATCTGCAGTTCCAGGATCCGGTGGAGTATGTGTACAACCCCTTGTTATATGCCTGGGACCCTCACGAGAAGTACGTCCGGACATACTGCCAGTCCAGGAAGGAAGTGCTCTTCTTAGGAATGAACCCTGGACCATTCGGCATGGCTCAGACAGGGGTAAGATCCTCACTGAATGAGGTTAATTTGTGCCAAGGGGACAGATTGATTTTTTTTTTCACATTTAATTGCGCTGGTGCCATATTAACCTGCATAAAATTGCTCAATTAAAGGTGTCTTCAGCATTTTACACCATTAACTCATCGCTTATACAGACACTTGCTAGGGATTTGTTCATCCCTTCCTGTCCTGTCATAAATCTGCCAAGGTTTACTTCATTATGACCATACCTGCCATTTACTAGTCCTGCCAACATTGTCCTTCTCGTCTATATCACCAGCTCTATAAATACCAGGCCTGACACACAGACTGATGCTGGAAAAAAGAGCAAGAAATCTGTTAATGGCAGATGGAGAGACTGGCTGGGAGTGGGAGGAATGACACTATATGAAAAGGTCAGACAGTCTTGCTGGCTGTGATAATTGGTTACACCTCTCTGCCCCACTCTTTTATTAAGCGGTGTGATAATTTTGAGATTATGCCAAACTGCGTCATACCTCGGCTTAGGGGAAGAGTTATGTGGCTACGATGCGTTAGAAGTGGCTAGCCAAATTGTATTAAGTAGTATAAAACGATTGCCCTAATTCCTAATAGGCATCTTATGTAAGGAGCCATGTGTCGATTGTTCACACAATAAACCTGAGAAAGAAAGGCTCCTTTGAACATCATGGAGCACTATATACTGGAACTATAAGGGCGTATTCACACATAGAAGCCACACATCCACACAGACTGATCCTGTCTGCCACAGATAGGTTTCTGGGTGCAAGCATTAGCTTCATTGCTAATCAAGGCCAGTCCTCTGTTTTTCTGTGACAAGTAACCTACATGCTTCCTATGGTATTGTGCAAATATTTTAGGCAGGCATGGAAAGAATGCTGCAAAGTAAGATTGCTTTTAAAAAATAAAAGTTTTAATAGTTCATTTTTAACAATTAAAATGCTAAATTACCGTAATCGATAAAATAGAAATCTAAATTTGATCAGTATTTGGTGTGACTGCCCTTTGTTATCTAAACAGCATCACAGAATTAAATGTTCAAAGCAAGCAAAAAAAATATTATACTTCTTTACCTCTCACTCAATGCAAACAACTTGCATAAAAAATCCAAAGATATCGAACCAGCAACAATGGAAAACAAGTCCCCATAGGAACAAAAATAAATAAAATATTAACTTTGTGCATTAATAGTAGAGATTTTTATTCAACTTTAATCATATTCAGTGGGGAAAAAAAGTATTTAGTCAGCCACCAATTGTGCAAATTCTCCCACTTAAAAAGATGAGGTCGGCCTGTAATTGACATCATAGGTGACCTCAACTATTAGAGACAAAATGAGAAAACAAATGCTGAAAATCACATTGTCTGATTTTGAAAGACTTTTTTTTCAAATCTTTGTGGAAAATAAGTATTTGGTCAATAACAAAAATTCATCTTAATACTTTGTTATATATCCTTTGTTGGCAATGACAGAGGTCAAACGGTTTCTGTAAGTTTTCACAAGGTTGGCACACACTGTTGCTGGTATGTTAGCCCATTCCTCCATGCTGATTTCTTCTAGGGCAGTGATGTTTTGGGGCTGTCGCTGGGCAAACAGACTTTCAACTCCCTCCAAATGTTTTCTATAGGATTTAGATCTGGAGACTGGCTAATCCTCTTCAGGGCCTTGAAATGCTCCTTACGAAGCCACTCCTTCATTGCCCTGGCGGTGTGCTTGGGATCATTGTCATGCTGAAAGACCCAGATACGTTTCATCGTCAATGCCCTTGCTGATGGAAGAAAGTTTCCACTCAAAATCTCACGCTGCATGGCCTCATTCATTCTGTCATGTAGATGGATCAGTCGTCCTGGTCCCGCGACAGAGAAACAGCCCCAAATCATCATGTTGCCACCCCTATGCTTCACAGAAGGTACGGTGTTCTTTGGATGCAATTATTTCTCCTCCAAACATGACGAGTTGTGTTTCTACCAAACAGTTCTACTTTGGTTTCATCTGACCATATAACATTCTCCCAATACCCTTCTGCATCATCCAAATGCTCTTTAGCAAACTTCAAATGGGCCCGGACATGTAATGGCTTAAGTCTAGCACTGCAGGATCTGAGTCCCTGGCGGTGTGGTGTGTTACTGATGTAACCTGTGTAACGTTGGTTCCAGCTCTCTGCAGGTCATTCACTAGGGCCCCCGTGTGGTTCTCTGATTTTTGCTCACCGTTCTTGAGATCATTTTGACCCCCACAGGGTGAGATCTGCGTGGAGCTCCAGATCGAGGGAGATTATCAGTGGTCTTGTATGTCTTCCATTTTCTAATTATTGCTCCCACAATTGATTTCTTCACAGCAAGCTGCTTGCCTATTGCACATTCAGTCTTCCCAACCTGGTGCAGGGCTGCAATTTTGTTTCTGGTTTTCTTTCGACAGCTCTTTGGTCTTCACCATAGTGGAGTTTGGAGTGTGACTGAGGTTGCGGACAGGTGTCTTTTATACTGATAACAAGTTCAAACAGGTGCCAGTACTACAGGTAATGAGTGGAGAACAGAGGAGCCTCTTAAAGAAAAAGTTACAGGTCTGTGAGAGACAGAAATCTTGCTCGTTTGTAGGTGACCAAACACTTATTTTCCACCAACATTTGAAAAAAAAAAATTTCCTAATTAGACAATGTGATTTTCAGGATTTGTTTTCTCATTTTGTCTCTCATAGTTGAGGTCTACCTATGATGCCAATTACAGGCCGACCTCATCTTTTTAAGTGGGGGAACTTGCACAATTGGTGGCTGACTAAATACTTTTTTCCCCCACTGTAGTAACAAGGTTCACAGCAGCATGTGAAATATGAAAAATCCATTGACACTTACAAAGCAATAGCTCATTAAAGCACAAATCCATGGACATATATACTGTAATTAGCACACAGTAAATCTACAAAGAGATATATCTTTAAGTATTTAACAGGTATGTATAGGGATATGTATACTGTAATAAGCACCAGGTAAATATACACAAAATGTAGGGCATCACAAATATAGCAGGTATATAAAAATAAAGTGTCCCAAATGTACAACTGGTACCGGCAGAGTAGAGCACCTAAGGTGTATTATTATCTTGCATGGAGCCCCAGACCGAGGGATATTGACAGTCATCTTGTGTTTCTTCCATATTCTAATAATTGCACCAACAGTTGTTGCCTTCTCACTGAGCTGCTTGTCTATTGTCCAGTATCCCATCCCAGCCTCGTGCAGGTCTACAATTTTGTCCCTGTTTTCCTTAGACAGCTCTTTGGTTTTGGCCATGGTGGAAAGGTTGGAGTGTGTGGACTGGTGTCTTTTATAGACATAACTAGTTCAAACTGGTGCAATTAATACAGATAATGAGTGCTGAGTAGGAGGCTTCTTAAAGGCAAACTAACCGATCTGTGAGAGCCAGGATTCTTGCTGGTTGGTGGATGATCAAATCAAAAAAGCTATTTAACTCCAAAAAATCATAACAGGCCAAGTTACATGTTAACATAGGAACCCTTCTTTGAGATCACCTTCACAATTCTTGCATCCATTGAACTTGTGAGTTTCTGGGGAGTTTCTGCTTGTATTTCTTTGCATGATGTCAGAATAGCCTCCCAGAGCTGCTGTATTGATGTGAACTGCCTCCCACTTTCATAGATCTTTTGCTTGATTATGCTCCAAAGCTTCTCTATAGGGTTGAGGTCAGGGGAAGATTGTGGCCACACCATGAGTTTATCTCCTTTTATGCCCATAGCAGCCAATGACACAGAGGTATTCTTTGCAGCATGAGATGGTGCATTGTTATGTATGAAGATGATTTTGCTCCTGAAGGCACGTTTTTGCTTTTTGTACCATGGAAGAATGTTCTCAGTCATAATCTCTATATACTTTGCAGAGGTAATTTTTACACCTTCAGGAACCTTAAAGGGGCCTACCAGCTGTTTCCCAATGATTCCGGCCCAAAACATGACTCCTACACCTCCTTGCTGACGTCGCAGCCTTGTTGGGACATGGTGGCATCCACCAACCATCCATTACTCCATCCATCTGGACCATCTAGGGTTGCTCGGCATTCATCAGTAAACAAGACTGTTTGAAAACTAGTCTTCATGTATGTCTGAGCCCACTGCAACTGTTTCTGCTTGTGAGCACTGTTTAGGGTGGCCGAATAGTAGGTTTATGCACCACAGCAAGCCTTTGAAGGATCCTACACCTTGAGGTTCAAGGGACTCCATAGGCACCAGCAGCTTCAAATATCTGTTTGCTGGTTTGTAGGACCTTTTTAGCAGCTGCTCTCTTAGTCCGATGAACTTGCCTGACAGAAACCTTCCTCATTCTGCCTTTATCTGCACGAACACGTCTGTGCTTAGAATCATCCACAAATCTCTTCACAGTACGATGATCACGCTTACGTTTTCGTGCAATATCTAATGTTTTCATCCCTTGTCCAAGGCATTGCACTATATGTTGTGTTTCAGCAGCAGAGAGATCCATTTTCTTTCCCATGTTACTTGAAAACTGTGGCCTGCGTAATATTGTGGAACATCCAGTTTTCCTTATATTGGGCTCACCTGCCAAACTAATTATCACAGATATCTGAGATTGATTTCAGTGATCCAAAGAACCCTGAGACACAATACCATCAATGGGTTTCATTGAAAAAAAACCTATGACACTTAAAACCAATTTGCATAATAATTTGGAACATCGTGTAGTGTAACGTCTTTGCTAAGAAATCCTGCCACTTACGCACAGGTGCCAGTTAACTGTGATAGACAAGACCTGCAGTAAATCCTGGTTTTTTAGTGTTTTTTAGTGTAAGTGCTTATAACCGTATTAACCATACACCATTGTTCAACATATTTTCTCAGGTTCCATTTGGGGAAGTGAAACATGTTCGTGACTGGCTTAAGATTGAAGGAAACGTTTATAAACCAGAGGTAGAGCATCCAAAAAGACCGATACGTGGGTTTAATTGTCCCAATAGTGAGGTGAGTGGTGCTAGATTTTGGAGCTTTTTCAAGTCTACCTGTGGCCAACCTGAAAGTTTCTTCAAGTACTGCTTTGTGCACAACCACTGCCCTCTCATATTCATGAATCAGTCAGGTAAGAATCTGACACCAACCGACCTTCCTAAAGCTCAGCGGGACAAGCTGCTAGATGTTTGTGACGAAGCCCTTTGTCAAGTGGTCAAGACACTTGGGGTCAAAATGGTAATTGGAGTTGGCAAGTTTTCAGAACAACGAGCAAGGAAAGCCTTGGCCGGGGAAGGGATGGACGTGACTGTGAAGAGTATTATGCATCCCTCTCCGAGGAACCCGCAAGCCAACAAAGGATGGGACAGCGTGGTGAGGGCGCAGCTCCAGGAGCTGGGAGTATGGCCGATACTGACTGAATAACAAGACCTGCCATTAGGATCTGACCCAAGGGCTCCCGATACACTACATTGATATGTGCTATGTTCATTCCAGGCTTTTACATGTGTGCGAGATGCAGATCAGATCATGAATGTTTTTGTTTTGTAATGTGCTTTTTGTAATGTGCTGTATTTAGGGAAATTAATTATAATGTTCTCAAAACTATTCCCAGTTGATTTAGAGGTGACTGTAGCGGGTTGTGAAAGCCTCTGTGGATCTGCACTGCCAAGCGACTGTGGAAATTAACAAAGAACAGATGGGCGGTTCATTGTAATCTTGTCTGGTTTGACCTTCATACTCCATGTAAGATTGAGGCTCCCGATGTCCTACAATCACACCTGCACTCTATGAAGGAGATAAGATAACCACTTTAGATAACCAGTTTATATCCCAATTATCGTCTACATAAGCAATCCAAACTCTCCTACATATAAGTGTAGGAACAGGGAATGCTAAAGTGTGGCAACTATTTGCCATCACAGCAGTATACATATAAAATAGAAAGCTAAAGAGGCTGTTTTACATATTTACACATATCTTAACATATTTTAACAATCAAACCTAAATTTATGTATTGTATTATTGATGTGCCGTTCCTGCAGCCCATGCTTCCCATTCTTGTGTGATGTGAAGCCAATCAGACATCAGGTGATTGTGGCAGACATTCCTGTGATTTGGAATCAAGTGGCTGTAGTTATTCTGGAATAAGGTGTAAGTAAAGTAAGCAAACTTTTCTACAGTGTCTGTCTTTTTTACGTAAAAAATAGTAAAAAAAAAAAAATGTAAATATATAAAAATAAAATTCACTAAAAAATAAAGAAATGTAAAAAAAAAATAATGTAATAAACATATCTGTTTTTGCCACATCCAGGATAGTCCGATCTGTCAAAATATAAAACCACCATCTGATCTGCTGCACCCCTGACCTACTGTCTCCCCAATATCCTGTAGAATGTAAGCCCGCAAGGGTAGGGTCCTCTGTCCTCTCCCCTCTCCAGTCTGTCATTGTTAAATTGTTTACTGTAACCTTTATCTATAATTTTGTATGTAATCCCTTCTCAAGTACAGCACCATTGAATTAATGATGCTATATAAATAATAATGATAATAATAATTAACCCGACTGGAAATAACGAGAAAAAAAAATTGCATTTTTTTTCAATCACCATGCCTCCCAAAAATATACAATAGAATGTCACATGGACACAAAATGGTATCATTGAAATTGACATCTTGCCAGACCACTTCCCCCGCTCCATTGATGGAAAAGTAATACACTGCGGGTCTCGGAAAATGGCGATAAACCAAAATTGTTTTTACAAATTTCAGAATTTTGGGGTAGTGCTGTAATTGCATCGATTTAGAGAATGATAATTCTGGGTCAATTTTATCATTTAATGAATACTGTAAAAGCAAAATCTAAAAAACATGTGGCAATTGCACCTTTTTTGCTAGTGCACCTCCCTTGGCATTGATTTCCTTATTATTAAGTTTGTTGTATAGTAAAATTAACCTACAAAAAAAACAAAGTTGTGGCTTTTGGAAGTAAGAACTGCACTAAAGGAAAAAAACTCTTAAAATATCTTTATTTTGGTACTCAATTAAAAGCAAACATAATGATGAAGTGAAAAAGTGTCAACAAAACAACCCTCAACCCATATACTAACAAACACACAAATATACACTGATTGTCAAGAAAAAACACCAGTAATGACCTAGGATCCGATTATGGTCCAACCTCAAGTCACCTATAGGTAATCAAAATGTCCGAGGTCAGTCGCTACTCTCCTAGTCATCCACTGTTGACTGTTTATAGATTAGTTGGGAGAATTTTAGAAGACATACATATCATAACCATCCACAATATAAGATGCCCAATGACCTACACGTTTCGCCACCATTAGTCATGGAGGCTCATCGATAATACATTTCATGGTTACATAAAAGTTTACAACACGCAGGTGACCAACACAGTAAACACTTACTTTGTTTCTGCTGAATTCACTGTGGTCAAAATCAGATGCTTGTCACAGTGCCTCACTTGTTGTATCAATCGGTTAGATGTATATTTAGGTTTCCCAGACCTATGAAAACAAATTGAAGGGGTAGCCAAACCTACGGGTGTAACAAGTCATAAGGTGAAAACAAATTGAAGAGGTAACCAACCCTACGGGTGTAACAAGTCATAAGGTGAAAACAAATTGAAGAGGTAACCAACTCTACGGGTGTAACAAGTCATAAGGTGAAAACAAATTGAAGGGGCAACCAACTCTACGGGTGTAACAAGTCATAAGGTGAAAACAAATTGAAGAGGTAACCAGCTCTACGGGTGTAACATTTTGATTACGTATAGTTGACTTGAGGTTAAACCATAATCAGATCCTAGGTCATTAGTGGGGTTTTGTGTTGTCAATCATTGTATATTTGTGTGTTCTGTTAGTATTTGGTATGAGGGTTGTTTTGTTGTCACTTTTTCACTTCATCATTGTGTTAGTTCTTAATTAAGTATCAAAATAAAGATCTTTTAGAGTTTTTTCCTTTAGTGTAGTTGTTAACCTTGGTAAAAACATATCCCTTCACTGTGAAGCGCTTTTGGTAGTAAGTCAATATAAAATGAAAAATTGCCCCATCCTGAAGGCTCATGAGTAGTTCATTCATTTTCTTTAAAAATACAGACTAGTGTAAAGTGATAAAATACCGTATATACTCGCGTATAAGCCGAGTTTTTCAGCCCAAAAATTGGGCTGAAAAGTCCCCCCTCGGCTTATACGCGAGTATATACCCAGTGGTAGTATACAGCCGCCCGCCCGCCACCCCCATCAGTATACAGGCCCCCCCATCAGGATCCAGGGCCCCCCCTCCTTGCTCCGCAAAACCTGCAAAGGAAAATCATTATACTTATCACTGTCCTGTCGCCGCCAGACCGCCGCTGCCATCGCGATCCCCGTCTTCTTCCGGCTTCCTGTGGTCGCAGGCAATGACGTCATTGCCTGCGCCGACCACAGGAAACCGGAAGACGCTGGAAGAAGATGGGGATCGCGATAGCAGCGGCGGTCCGGCGGCGACAGGACAGTGATAAGTATAATGATTTTCCTTTGCAGGTTTTGCGGAGCAAGGAGGGGGGGCCCTGGATCCTGATGGGGGGCCTGTATACTGATGGGGGTGGCGGGCGGCTGTATACTACCACTGGGGCTGTATATACCTCTGGGGCTGCTGTATACTACCACTGGGGCTGCTGTATACTACCACTGGGGATGCTGTATACTACCACTGGGGCTGTTTATACCTCTGGGGCTGCTGTATACTACCACTGGGGCTGCTGTATACTACCACTGGGGCTGCTGTATAATACCACTGGGGCTGTTTATACCTCTGGGGCTGCTGTATACTACCACTGGGGCTGCTGTATACTACCACTGGGGCTGCTGTATACTACCACTGGGGCTGCTGCTGTATATACCACTGGGGAGGATGCTGTAACACTGCTGGGGCCTGTATATACCACTGGGGAGGCTGCTGTATACCACTGCTGGGGGCTGTATACCTGTGCTGGGGTCCACCCTCGGCTTATACACGAGTCAATAGGTTTTCCCAGATTTTGGGGCAAAAGTAGGGGGGTCGGCTTATACACGAGTATATACAGTAAGTAAAACTCCCCTATCCTTCTCCCCGCTGACTGCAGCAATCACGTCTGTCACAGAGTAGAAGTAGCATCTGCACCACCTGCTTCATCTGAACACAAATGTGACCTGTGGCGCTAATCGCTTGTTGAATTGGTGACCAACCCACCACTGTTTCAGCAAGGGATTGGCTGCAGAGGTCACATGTCCACCCAGATGGAGTAGCAGTACAGAGATTAATGGGGGATCCAGGAAGAGTGTGAATGAGAGCTATGAGGGATTGATAATGTGACTATTACTTATCTTATTGTTTTGAACACTACCGGTAATTGTCTTTTTAATTTTTTTTTTCATAAATGAATATTTCATGGGAAAATAAGAAACTTTGTCATATATTTTATTAGAGAAATCTGCTTCTGTCTCCTCATGTAGTAGGGAATAGGAGTGGTAGTCTGTGCTGCTGATGTTAAAACCAAGAAATCCAGAAGACATTGTACAGGATTGACCATGAGGCTTACTCTCTATTCTCAACACATTTAAAAGTTGGACCAACATTTTCATCAGAAGAACCACAGTGATGAATAGTGAGCTTGGTGTTCTGCTGTCTCTCTTTCTCATGGACAATGATTCTTTAAATTCTTAGTATACTGGTATATTTTGTCTTTAGTGGATAAAGAAATAGGAGGTGACAGCTGGTGCTCCTGGTGTTGTATGGAGAACTGTAAGGCCATGTTCATGCCTTTAATTTATGATACTTTTTTTGCCAAAACACAGCATTTTTATTAAAATTTGGGGAAATCACAGCAAAAAAAAACAAACCACATTGTGTGTACACTGCCTGAGAATGTGCAGCGATATGTCTGTGCTGGCCTTCAGATCCTCCTCCCTCCATACAATTTTAATACCACCAACTTCTCATCTTCTGTTTCAGTAATGGAAGATCTGTCTTTGTTGAATTAGGATTTTACAAATTCTACCCCTGAATTTATAGTAAAAGATCCGTCCGGATTTGTGTGATAAAATATATTACAAAGTTGCTTATTTTCATATTGATTCATGAAAAATAGTAATATGATGGTTACCCCATTTTCTTTTTATGTTAATCATTCAGACAACCCCTGTTATGTATGAGTTTTAGCATAAACACCTACAAAAAAAACTACAGAAGAAACAAAATCCTAGATTGTGGACATTACCGTGAAGATGTAATCTCCGTTAATCCTATTACTTTGCTTTTCTTGAGTTTCCCGGACGTTTTATTGCATCAGTTCTGCTGCTTCACTCTCCGCCGCTGTGTGGTGGGAGAGACTTACTCTTTGGCAGCAGGTGATTTCAGCTCTGCTCTCGCCATATGCTGTGCTGTTGGCATCTTCTGCTTCAGAACCTGGTGCTCATAGGGAAGAGCCTGGGTAGCAATAAGATGAGGCGGATGGCTTGTTACAAGTCCTAATGTATGTCTAGAAGGTGCAGTGAGGCAAGGGGCACGAGCAGGCTGTTTTATTGCACTAATAAAGTAGCCCATCTAGCCTCATTGCTTATGTAAACCGTTCTTTCCTAATTAAAGGGAAAAGGATTACTCTTTGGTAATTCTGTCTGCCAATAGGGCTACGTTAATATAAGTATCCACAACTGCTTGGGCTTTATACCTTTCTAAATCTTTATTATTTCTTTGGTCCTTTTGAATGGATCACTGACAAATATCATGTCGTTTCTGAAGCAACATAGTGACCAGGTTGATGTTCGCTTATATTTTTGAAGTGTTTTTCAAGGAAATCCCCATGAATTGCACACATGAGGCAGCACACTATTACTGGCATTATACTCTTAAAGGGTTTGTCCAGATGAAACACATCATCACCTACCTTTAAGTTAGGCAATGACTTGTAGATCAATAGTGGTCCAACTGCTGGGATCCCCATCGATCACCAGAATGGGCCACTTTTATCCATATTAGAATGAAGTGGCAGAGCTCAAACTCGATCAGACTCCAGTCATTTACATGGGCACCATACTCTTCTTTTTCCAGCAGTCCCATTGAGATTGAATGAAGCGACAATTGGCTTGCACACCACTGCTCCATTTTAATGGCGGATTACAATGTACCCCACTTGGGCGATTGATAGGTATCGCAGTGGTTGGACTCCACCAATCTGTATATAGGTGATAACTTAGTTTGAGCCAAAAAAGCCATGAAACCTTCCATGAATTGCAGCACAATCTTGAACCCCGGGGCACATTTTTTAATTACATTTAGCTTAAAACTTGGCTTAAAACTTGATAGGAGGCCAGATATTTCTCACACTGTGTAAAATGTGTCTAAAACACATAATACATGGGTATACAAGGGATGTATGCAGTTAACGCTAGAAGTCCCAGAGAGGGGTCATTTAACATTTCTACCTTTGGAACCCAGAGACGGGTCGAATGACCTGAAGGATTTTAGGCAACATTTACAAATAAAAGGATGCTAATTGGAGCCATCAGAGTTGTCAGTTTGGCCTAAGGGTCATTTGACCCTCTTTTGGGACTTCAGGGGGGAGCTCTAAATTCCTGGGACTTCTAGTGTTAAAGGGTGCGTTCACACATTGCATATTTGCTGCTTATTTTTACGCGAGTGCTATTGCAGTTTTTGTAGCCAAAATATTATAATATATATAATATAATATATTAAACAGTATATAATTACACAATATATAGGTCAGTGTAAATAGAGACATCTATATACATTTCTATATGTCAATGTGTTTGACATTGTAGATGTATATGATTTTCTTGCTCCATGGTAAGCTGCCCCTATGAGCCCTGTAGACGCTAATATGAATGCTTACCAGCATATCAGAGACTATACTCGTTTAGAAACAACTAAGTATAAAGTGATTTCAAACTAGGAAATCTCAGGGACATATGTTTTAACATAGAGGGAAGTGGCTTAGTGTTTGGCTAGTGGGGCACTCAGTTGGGGTCATTCATGTTCACCCATCAATACGTGGGTAGAATTATACTGGTGCAGGTTGTGCGAGCAGTTTCTGTTGTTTCCATAAATAATTGTAATGATCTCTCTCAATATTGGTCTTCTTTCCATTATATGCATCCACAAATTCATCCAAAATAGCTGGACACGTAACATTTGAAAACCTGTTGCCCTTTAACGCTAATCGATAATAATACTATTTATTCACTTATAGAGTGCCAATAATTCCACACCACTACATACATCAGCAACACTGTCCCCATTGGGGCTCACAATCTAAACTTCCTATCAATATGTCTTTGTAGCGTGGGAGGAAACGGAGAACATGGAGGAAACCCACACAAACACAGGGAGAACATACAAACTGCTTGCAGATGTTTCCTTGGTGGGATTTGAATCCAGTACCCCAGTGCTGCATACTACAGTGCTAACCACTGAGCCACCCAAGATAATATTGTCCTGTAGAGAGAAGCACCTTGTGGAGCACAAGGTTACACAGATTGTTTGCTTTGCTTTACTATTAATGTGAGTGCAGTAACTAAGAAAAATTGGGTTTGTGCATCCCCCAACACAAAGAAGCCATATCGTAGCAATAATCTAATTTCCTGTGTTTCTTACCACTTCCATGACTCAAAGGGACCAGGTGGGCTTCTTTATGTAGAGCTAGGCTAAAAGTTTTGCCTGTGGTATACGCACAAGGGCTACTAATAGCATTTTGTGAGCAGTAATGCTGCTGCCCGGTGCTGCACCGCTATTTCTGCCACTCTTGAGTGCTGTCAGCAGAAGTGATGGATGGCCTTTGGTGCAGTGTGCTGGTCAGAGGCAATCAGCAGTCCCTGCTAACTTAATTCACTGCTTCATAATCTACCATGGGTCCACACGGAATTGACTTAACCCCTTACGCACGGCCAATCCTTTTAGAGTTATTTTACAACATCATTCGAGGAAGCATTGTTCTTACTACTAAAATGAAGTCGCCCTCGGCCCAACAGAAAATTATATCCAGAAAAATCATATCACGTAGGCTAACGGGACCCGGCAAATTAGATCACCCAAAAGGTCGTCAAGCAAACCAAATAGGAAGAGAGGGAGAAAGAAGCAAGAATATGTAGTTCAAGTAATAAGTGTAATACAGACTGTATAGTACATTTCCTTTCATCAACATCCTAGTGGATTACACATGCAAAAGGACTGAGCTAAAGTAATATTGAAAAAGTCCCGGAAAATTTTACAGAAAAAGAATTCTTAAAACATTTGGAGACATTTAACATAGGTTTGCCGCCAACTATAGATTAAATGGAGCACATTAAAAACAATATTATGTTCCTATCACTTTCAAAATCTTTGATAAACATGCTGGAATATGTACATATTTATATATAGGTGGTTTATATGAAACGGGGAGTGTGTATTTATATATATATAAGAAGAAAAAGGTTTGGTACCGTGTTAGCCAGTTGAGAAAATGTTGATTGCTCTCAGTGAGAGAAACACTGAGAGCAATCAACATTTTTTTATATATATATACGCATATGTTTTATATCGATTTTATGGTTTATGCTTAATATGTTTTCTATGATTTTCTGGTCTGTGTAATATATATATATATATATATATATATATATATAATATATATATATTCTCAAATTAAGCCCAAATAGTATTTATATTTGCATGTGCATGTTTTGTTTCTGATCGGAGATATATTAGGGCTCTTCCCAATCAGAATATAACCAGAGCGGGAGGACAATGTGGACACGACAGATGACATCCTTAAACAAAAGTTTCAGTTCAAATCTATTATAAATTATAAAATGCTCGGAGGCACATGACGGGTCTGGAAACTAGTTGCTGACAATGCAATCACTTATCGATTTCTTGCGTTTATTTGATCACATTCGCACAGATCTGTGACAGAGCAGCTGGAGGGAACCACAGCTCACAACTAACCATTTACTAGGATGATTTTTGTGTTACAGGTGAAAACTAGTAAAAATCGCAAGGGAACATTTATGGAAAACTACTGGAAAGGTGAAAACGAAGGTGCGCAGTGAAGTCTGTGTCCCATAATGGAACCTAATCTGCATCCTATAGGTTGCCTTAGCTTTCTCATACAGTAATTACTTGTGTTCTTTCCCAAGATATCTCCCACTCCTCCGTGTCTAGCGCTTTATTTAATACCGCTTGTATTTATACATATTCATTACCTTTTGTGCATTCAGGACATATGGGAGTAAACTGTTCTTTGGACTCCCATATTTTAACATAATTGTTTTTTTCCTAAAAATGCTTTTAATAGAAGTCAACAGTTTTACATTACAACAATTTAATAGCATTCTTACGTCTGTTTCAATGTACAGTCATTACTGGAAATCTAGAACGTTAATAGCAGTAAGTTCATAAAGTAGGTGGAATAGACTTGATTGTGTTGAACGAAGTAGAAAATCCAATGTAGTTTACTTTGGCTTTTTCGTTACTGTAATTAATGGGAAAGTAACAACCAAAACACAGAATAGGTAATGCTTTGATTGGCGCATAGCATACTACCACGCCATGTGAATGGGAATTGTGAAGAATTCACTATTGTTTTTTGGCACAGACTGGCTTTTGCAATATTTTATACGTAAAATATCCTACTGGATAGATGTTATGGGTGAACCCGGCCCGTGAGATTTGCTGTCCCACTCCTCTAAATTCCTGAAACATTGATGCTTTCTGGGGAGGAAATAAATTTATATTGCCTCTTCTCACCCCCGGTACTACCCTCTCTTGGAATCCCATTGTACCGTTCTGAAGTTAGCTCATTTATAGCGCCGGTCTTGCTTCTGTAGCATGACCACTACTAAATTACTCCAAAGCTTTTCCTCGAGACCCCGGCAAGTTGTCTTGTGTGCAAATGCACTGGAGACATTCTCATAGAGTTAATCGACAGTATTATGTTTTCCTTCCATACGTGTCATATACACTTGTTGTTGTAGATATGAATGTATAGCGGTGTGTGGCATTGATTGTGTACTACGACATTTTTTGACAATTTTGCTTTGCACCGGATGTTTTGTACCAGGTGAGCGGTCCCTTTAAGATCTTTAGAGATGATACACTTGTCTTAGCTATAATATATTGCATTTTAGCTAGGAGGTTACACTTCTAATACCGAAATAGTCTGGTGGCATTGAACATTACAGTGCAAAGGGTACAAGCATCACAAATGTGCCCCAGCTATGACTTGGCATGATGTAAGATCTGTAGACACTGTCTGGGGTGGGGGGTTTCGACCTCCTCTGCGTAGGCTATTAAATGTCTGCTTGTAAATGTACAAGTTGGCATAGAAATGCATGTTTGGAAAGATGAGATACTGAAATTTAATATGCAGCCGCTCTCTGTGTAAACAAAGCCACCAAATAAATGTGATTCAGGCTGCATCCTAAGCACTTGATCTGAAAATAAGAGAGAATTCTGGGATGTGCCAGTAACGCAGAGCGGGGCGGCTGGCAGCTGGAGCAGGAGCCTTGCTTAGCATGCATCTCACCTCCTCTCTGACTCGTTTGGAAGCAATGTCTCTACAGAAGGAGTGTGCACTGAATTTCATAGGTATGGGGTGAATTTCAGGTCACAAGCAGCTATTCCACTTCTTTGCCAGAGGAGACTGTAATGCTCTGTTCTTTGATATTTAGCAAAAATCCAACACACTATAGTGGTTAACTGGTTGGTGTCCAAAATGCCATCCACTGCCCAGAATTATAGTTAAATCTCAGTGCAATAATGTCCATCGTCTGAATAATTCAGCAATCTTATCATGTTCCTTCATGTTTAAATCAGGGGATTTATTAGACTTCTGTGACTTACATTAAATATACATCTACCGCTAGGTAATATAAAACCAATAAAGCCATACTGCTCCAAATTCTATATTATTGATACATCTATGTCACGGCCGCAATCATGAAAATCATCGTCTTCAGTATATGCGTATTCTTCGCAGTCACTATATCACCGTTAAAATGGCTTTTTATTAACAGAACTTTAAAATCTCATTCATTTGGCTGCTGGATCTTGTCCCCGGCATATAAGAACAAAATCGGTGTAATTAATGGAGCATCGCTCAACAGATGTCTCTTTAGCAGGTGAAACAATTAATGTTTTGCCGATCCCTTGCAGTGATGCGTTTGAAGGGTCCATGTTGCTGAGAAGACCCTCCAGGCCTATGGTAGCGAAGGGTTAATTTAGTGGAGAAATAAAAAGCGATCACAGATGAAGCACAGAGCTGGCAATAGCCGGCCGCTCGGCAATCTGCACCGCAGCTCGTTACATGTTTACAATTAACAGCCAAGCTGTCTCCGCTAATGAGTATGCAAACTCCAGAACAACACCGATTAACTATGTCCTTCCCACAATTCTCCTGGTATTAAAAGCAAGATGCTGCCGATGTATTTAATGGCCACAGGGCTGAGCCATATGCCCTATTCATATTGACTTGGTTAAATCAAACATAAATAATATTATAGCAGATCTGGCTGGCTGGTGCCCAGTGAGGTCATTATTAACACTGCATCCCTCTCTGGAGAAGGAATGGTATATTACTTCTGACCCTCTTCTAGATTTAATGACTGTCTGGATCTGTTTTGATAGATAGCGTATACTGCATAGGAAAAATACCACAATTCCTATCCTTGTTATAATAACCTTTGAATCTCAACAGGGTTGTATCAAGTCCAATTTTCTTCTTTTTATAGCAAAGTCCAAAGCTCTTATTATGCCGTAGACAATGGTATAAACATATAATAGAAAATATACCATCATTCATGGATTGTGTACAAATTTGAAATAGCCAGCAAATTTGTTAATCTGAGGTGCCATTATACAGCCGGAGCTTATACTGCTGGGTAGGTCTGAGTGCATAAACTAAGGTACGAATACCCTCATTGAAACTGCAAGTATAGCATAATCAGGCAGAACGACCCTGCATCCATAGTCATTGTGTTAGAAGCTTTCCTTTAAGGCTATGTGTCCCTAAAGGCCGCTTTACACATCGCAATATCGTTCCGATATTGCATACGATTTCACGGGAGCGCGCACGTTTTTGGCCCTTGCCCAAAATCGCATAGGAGACGTTACACAGGGAGATATCTCCAGGCAACGCAACTATGGTGTCGTACGCCCCTCTTACACACAGCGTCTGAGCACCTCAGGGAACTACCAATTAACATTGGAGTGAATAGGGGAAGTTGCACTCCAAATCGTAGTTGCGCTGTCACACAGCACGATCCTGCCAGATCGTCAAGCCAATATTGCATGGTTGAAGAGCATGCACAATTCACAAATGATATTGTAGTTGCATCGTTCTTGAGGTGCGTTGGCCATTTACACGACACAATGCACAAACGATATCAACTGCAACACCCCTACCACGTGACTTTTTATCGTAGTTGCGTTGCGATATCGTGACGTGTAAAGCGGCCTTTACGGTTTATTTCTGCACCAAAAAACGCATCTCCTGGCAGGCAAAATTGTGAATTTTAGGTGCGTTTTTCTGTGTGTTTTTTTCCTAGGTGTTCATATCATAAAGGCTATGAGAAAAACGCACAAAGAATGAGCATGTTGTTTTTTTCTGCACCAAAATTTGCAAGTGAAAAAACCTGAAGGTGGGCACAGTACTTCTCGCAGATCTCATGTAATGTTGTTTGTACGACTTAATCAATTCTAGCTAGATTTCATGTTTTCCTATAAAACATCACTCCTGTTTTTTTTTTTATTTTACCGCTGGAATGGTTCTTTAAATGTAAGTAGCCTGCCCCCTGTGTTATGTTATATGGGAGTCCAAAGAACAGTTTACTCCCATATGTCCTTTTGGTCTCCTGTGATTTATGACCTGCCAGTTTTTCATGGAGCACGCTGGCCAGTCACAATTGAATACAAGTCTATGAGAACCTTGTCTTGGCCTTATTCTGACTCTCTTAAGGTACCTTTACACGCCGCAACTGCAGTGAATCAACTGCTACACAATCAGGATTTTCATCACGGTTGCTATGAAGTTGCGACGAAATTGCTTTGTGTAAATGTTCAACTTGCTTGTGATTTTCGAAGTTGAGCCCGGTTGCAGTTTCAGAGCCTTGTTCTAAAATCAGAGTCAACCCAGAAGGTGAATTACCCTGGTTGTGGCGTGTAAACATGGTATCTGGCTCGAATCAGTGTCGCCTAGTGATTTCCCAGAGGCGTGCCACAGCGTGCTGGATACCACGCCCCATCAGCGAGGATTGGTGGGGGCTACGGTGTAACCATTGCCTGTCCCTGCACAGGGCGCCATATTTAAAGAGCTGTCCATTCACACTACATAATTGCAATGGCGTCATGTATTAGCCAGCCTTCCTGCACTGTCTGGCCAATCATGACGCTATTGCGTTGTCTAATCAGCGTGTTTGGGGCACAGAATTCACAACTCTGTCATGCCTCTGTTCTTGCGGCGCTGCACAGCTACGCCCACATTCCCTTGGTGGTTGTGGCATGTAAAGCAGCGACGGCATTCAACCGGATGTTTCCAGCAGGATCAGTCTCAACGTCCGGGGAACCACGTTCCCTCAGGTTGAGGGCGCAATTGCGGCGTGTACATGCGGCATCGGCGACCGTTATCAACCGTTAAAAACGTGCACGCGCACGTTCAGTTGATATCGATCGCAGGTGATAATTGCGGCGTGTAAAGGTATTTAATTTCTGACTTTTGGTCAGTCCGAAGCTATGAGCATGAGATGGCAGCAGATAAGTATACCAGGGGCAGGGGGTTTACATTTAAAGCACTACTCCAGCGCTGAAAATAAATATGCTTTAATTCCTTAATGCCTGAATTAAAATCTACAAATTCATACAAATGAATTAAACTGTTATGATGCGAATACGCAAAAGCAGGCATTATGAGGTTAAAGTGTAACCGTAATTTAAATTTTTATCTAGTAATGTAGAACAAACGATTTTAATAAACTTTCAAATATACTTTATAAATGATACCTGGAAGATAAACTTCTAGAAGATGCCCCCACTAGACTGTTTCTGAACCTGACATATGCTTGTTGTCAGGGAAATTCATATTCAGCTCCACACATAAATATGGCCATATAAGGGTGGGGGCGTGGCTTACACAGCATGCACTCTCCCGGCTACAGCTGATCAGTGTATCTGCAGTACATCAGGCTACGACTCAGTGCTGAGCTCAGTCAGGTTACATTTCCTTTTAAGTGTTGTCTACTGCTTTTTATTACACTAAAAATAGGACAGTTGTGGTCTTAGAATGAAAAACATTGTACTTCACAGATCCCATTTTTCTGGCATTCTCTTCCTGTGGACCACTGTGGGAGGAGGAGGTGTCACATACCCGCTTCTCAGCATGTGAGCTGTGGTGCGCCCGCAAAGGTTAATTTATCTCCTCTCTCTCAATCCAACACTCAACCCCTATTCTAGGCTAAAAAAACAAAAATCACATCCTGACACAAACCACACAGCCCCCCAGCTTCACAACACACTGCCAGCACTCCTCATATGCAAAGGGTGAGGAGTCCCTGAAATACACTACTGTCTGTCAGTCAGACCACACACTCTAAGGTTATGGATTCTTTTAGAGAATACAAGAATCACACTTCTTAGGGTATGTGCCCATAGGACGTTTTTACAGCAGTTCTGAACGCAGCAAAACTGGTCCTGGTTTCAATTATCCTAGAGTCCTTGCCAGGAGATTTGCAGCGTTCAGATCCTGCGGGTTTTTCGTGTTTTTCATGCATTTTTACTGCGTTTTTGATGCTGCTTTTTTCCAGCGGTTTTGCCATTGTCTGCAGCAAAACCGGAGGAAAAATAGAACATGTCAATTTTCTCCCATCCGCAGCAAAACCGCAGGGATTTGACAGTTCTTGACACTTGCAAAACCAATGTGTGTGCACAGCGTTTCTGTGAAACACATTGGTTTTGCTGGGAATCCAAACCGCAGGAACAAATTAGCATAAATTTCCATAAAACCAATGGTAGACTGCATGCAGAAACCGCAGCAAAAACACTGTAAAAATGTCCTGTAGGCACATACCCTTATGGTACCTTTACACGCCGCCACAGAGGGCAGCAACAGGTAGGCACCGCATGTGCACGCGCGCGTTTTCAACGGTTGCTAACGGTGCCTGATGCCGCATATACACGCCGCCACAAGGTGCTCCACAGAAGGTATTTTCGTTCCCTGGAAATGCCGACGGGTGCCGCAGGTTACCTTCTGTGGAATACCTTCCCTGATTTACACGCTGCTACCACAAGGGAATATGGGTGTACATATTGCGCGCCGCAAGGACATAGGCGTGACAGAGTTGTGTATTACATGACCCTCGTACGGTGATTGGACAATGCAATAACATCTTGATTGGCCAGCCGGCGCAGGAAAGCTGGCTAATACATGACGCTATTGCAAATGTGTAGTGTGACTGGTCAGCTCGTTAAATATGGCGCCCTGTGCAGGGACAGCCAATAGTTACACAGTAGCCCCCATCAATGATAGCTGATGGGGCGTGGTAACCATGACGCTGTGGAACGCCCTGGGTTTTCCCTTGGCCACGCAAAAACATTGTCTGTGCCCGGATTACACGACACCACCATAGGGATTATGCCTGCCTGTTTTTTAGCACGGCTCAAACACAGGTATCTAAAGACACAGGAAAGAACTTCCTGAATTACACGCCGCCACTTCGCGGTCTTTTCAAGGCAAAAGGCACAATTGTGTCCGATGCCTGGCGGTTTCTACCTTCCTGTGGTGGCGTGTAAAGGTACCATTAGAGTTTTAAACTTTAATATGAAAGTTACACTGCTTACAATAAAAATATATAAAAATAAAATGGACATACCGATATGCAAAACAGTTATAAAATCACCTAAACTTTCCAGTCTAATGTGTTCTGCTTCCTGGGGAAGGAAAGATGAAATATGTATAACATCAGTTTGGCCAACCCCAATCTGTGAACAAGCTCTCTTGGTTTGCATGCCTTTTTATAGACTCAATCTTCAAAGTCAAATTTCTAGCACAGCCTTCCAATTTTAATATTCTAATCCCAGGTCTCTGACTGGACCATGGCTAATTTAGCAATAAATACATTCCATTTCAAATGCCCCTGGTTTACGGCTCCTTCTTTTCCCAGCAGATAAGGAATGGAAGACCCTGGTACCAGGGACCATTTTTTGATTACTTTGAAACCTTCCAGAGGTGTGAGGCATTTTGAGTTCTCAGGAAGACCACCTGGGGTCTCAGATCCTGCAACCAGGATGACTATAGTTCCTGCTCAGATAAGTACAGGTTATGACCTCTGGGTAGTGACACAGAATTTAACAGATGTCCATTAACTACTGTGGTCACCATTCACATACAGATACATATTTTTTCCTTACAGGAGGTGCATTAGGTGACCACTGCAGCCATTCTGTGGCCGTTGGTTGACTGCAGGGATTTCCTATCACTATCACAAACAAAAGAGAGCTAGGAGTATTGTTTCTTCTGGCCCAAGTAAAATGTGACTAATGCAGCCAATGGGTGGCTATTAATTGGCTGTAGTAGTCACCTGACACCATCCCACCAGAAGAAGAAACCAAGAGACTGGTGAGGCTCCAGTAGGTGAATAAAACCACATGTCAGAGAATAAATGGCCCATCACTTTAGATCCAAGTTGCCAACACCCTTGCTCTAGTCAGCATAAGTGATGGTGGTGTGCCATTTTCATTGACTGGACAATGATATTTACTCTGAATTCCTGCCATATTGGCTTTCATCATTTTATTGTCAAAAGGAGACCTTGTGGCAGAGCTGTGTGCAGAGCTGGTCAAGGTGCAGGGGAAGTGATTACAGCACTTTCACAGTATAGCGAACGGTGACTATTCATAGCCTCCTGCACAACCCTCATGACTGGAAGTAAGCAGCTGCAGGAAGAATGTAAAGTCAGTGTCTTCTTTCAGCCACATTTCTAGCAAACCAGCTAGATATGATTTATTTGTTGGTATTTACCTTACCATTACCACTACCTTCTACAGGTAAATAGCATTTTGTTGATGGCAGTTTCCGTTTGTTGTTAAAGAGCATTTAACTTCTTAATGCTGTTAATGTACATTCTCGTCTTAGGTCAATAAGAAGAGTAATGATGTAAGTTCTGGGGGTGCAGTACCAAGACTCAAATAATCGCATGTCAAAGTTCCCTTAGGGGACTAAAAAGACTAAAAAATAAAGTAGTAATGAAAAATAAGTCTTACAATGTAGATAAATGTTTAACTTACGGTATTACCTTTTTTCCTCTAAAAAAATAAATCTATCTATTTATCTATCTATCTATCTATCTATCTATCTATCTATCTATCTATCTATCTATCTATATACACTAGCTGTACTACCCGGCTACACCCGGGTTAATAAATGACCGCTGTTAGCTATAACAAAATAGAATTTGAAAATGTCATATTGATGACCTGTAGGAAAATAGAAGCTGAGCTGTGATTGGTTGCTATAGGCAGCCTAATAAATCTCCAGCCAACAGTAAACGCTCCCCCCGGTGGGTAGTATATATTGCCTCACACACATAAAAGACAGCTCATGTGACTGACATCTGCCTTAATTCCCTATATGGCACATGTGTTGCACATTGGCTGTTTTTAATCATGTTTATTTTTGTAAATTAAAGATACCAGACGTATGAGGCGAGTTGTGTGAGGCGATTTGTGCACATCTGTATCTGTCTGTGTGGTGTGTGATTTCCTGGGGTGTGTGTGTCCAGAGGTGTGTGTGTATGTCCCAGTGGTGTTTGTGTGTCCCTGTGGTGTGTGTCCTTTTGGGGGGAAGGGGTGTCCCTGTGGTGTGTGTCCTTGTGGGGGGAGGGGTGTCTCTGTGGTGTGTGTCCATCCCTATGGGGTCTGTGTGTTCCTGTGGGGTGTGTATGTGTATGTCCCTGTGGTGTGTGTGTCCCTGTGGGGTGAGTGCATGTGTCCCTATAGGGTGTGAATGTCCCTGTGGGGGGATGTCTGTGGTGTGTGTCTCTGTGTTGTGTGTGTCTCTTTGTGGTATGTGTGTTTGTGTTCGGGTGCGTTGTAAGTATTCAATGTTGGGGCTCCACCTTAGCTGTTACTCTTTGTGTGCATGTGGTGTGTATACATGTCCCCGTGCGTGGTGAATATTCCATGTCAGGACCCCACCTTAGTGACTATATGCTGGTATATGCTGTTAGTCTTTGGTGCTGTCATTAAGCCCCTCTCATTCACAACTGTCAACTGGTAACTGTCACTTTCTCTTCATTGTGTAGATAGGGGCAAAAATTGTTTGGTGAATTGGAATGTGCAGGGTTAAACTTTCGCCTCACAACATAGCCTATGACGCTCTCGGGGTCCAGACGTGTGACTGTGCAAAATTTTGTGGCTGTAGTTGCGACAGTGTAGATGCCAATACCGGACATACACACATACACACATTCAGCTTTATATATTAGATATATATATATATACAGTGCCTACAAGTAGTATTCAACCCTCTGCAGATTTAGCTGGTTGACACATGCGGAATTAACTTGGCATTGTGATATTTGGACTGTAGATCAGCCTGGAAGTGGGAAATGCACTGCAGCAAAAAAGATTTTTTATTATTTTTTTTATTTTATTTTAAAGCGTTAAAAGTTAATTCAGAGGGTCATTTATTATTCAACCCCTCAAACCACCAGAATTCTGTTTGGTCCCCCTAAAGTATTAAGCAGTAGTTCAGGCACAAAGAACAATGAGCTTCACATGTGTGTGGATTAATTATCTCTTTTGCCAGCCTTTTCAGACTATTTAAGACCATCCCCAAACTTGTGAACAACACTCATACATGGTCAACATGGGAAAGACAAAGGAGCATTCCAAGGCCATCAGAGACAAGATCGTGGAGGGTCACAAGGCTGGCAAGGGGTACAAAACCCTTTCCAAGGAGTTGGGCCTACCTGTCTCCACTGTTGGGAGCATCATCCGGAAGTGGAAGGCTTATGGAACTACTGTTAGCCTTCCACGGCCTGGACAGCCTTTGAAAGTTTCCTCCTGTGCCGAGGCCAGGCTTGTCCGAAGAGTCAAGGCTAACCCAAGGACAACAAGGAAGGTGCTCCGGGAAGATCTCATGGCAGTGGGGACATTGGTTTCAGTCAATACCATAAGTAACGTACTCCACCACAATGGTCTCCGTTCCAGACGAGCCCGTAAGGTACCTTTACTTTTAAAGCGTCATGTCAAGGCTCGTCTACAGTTTGCTCATGATCACTTGGAGGACTCTGAGACAGACTGGTTCAAGGTTCTATGGTCTGATGAGACCAAGATCGAGATCTTTGGTGCCAACCACACACGTGACGTTTGGAGACTGGATGGCACTGCATACGACCCCAAGAATACCATCCCTACAGTCAAGCATGGTGGTGGCAGCATCATGCTGTGGGGCTGTTTCTCAGCCAAGGGGCCTGGCCATCTGGTCCGCATCCATGGGAAGATGGATAGCACGGCCTACCTGGAGATTTTGACCTAGAACCTCCGCTCCTTCATCAAGGATCTTAAGATGAGTCATAATTTCATCTTCCAACAAGACAATGACCCAAAGCAGACAGCCAAGAAAACCAAGGCCTGGTTCAAGAGGGAAAAAATCAAGGTGTTAGAGTGGCCTAGTCAGTCTCCTGGCCTTAACCCAATTGAAAACTTGTGGAAGGAGCTCAAGATTAAAGTCCACATGAGACACCCAAAGAACCTAGATAACTTGGAGAAGATCTGCATGGAGGAGTGGGCCAAGATAACTCCAGAGACCTGTGCCGGCCTGATCAGGCCTTATAAAAGACGATTATTAGCTGTTATTGCAAACAAGGGTTATTCTACAAAATATTAAACCTAGGGGTTGAATAATAATTGACCCACACTTTTATGTTTAAAATTTATTAAAATTGAACTGAGCAACATAACTTTTTGGTTTGCAAGATTTATGCTTCTGTTAATAAATCCTACTCTCGTTTGCAGTTTGAAGGCTCTAACTTATTTGCATCTTATCAAACCACCTAAATCTGCAGGGGGTTGAATACTACTTGTAGGCACTGTACATATATACCGTATATATATAAAAATTATGCTAGATGTTAAATGCTACAAAAAATAATTAGGAAACCCCGATTTGTCATTTTTTTAGTCACTGATGAATTAGAATTATCATGGGGGTCCTTATCTATCTTAAACCAATCAGAAGCCATTAAAAAACATAACTTTATTGAATTAGATTAATAACAGGTGTACAACAAACATGACACAAAAAGAGGTCAGATTCCACAGACCATAGATAAAGGGGACAGGGGCTCAAGACCCTGATATGCTCTACCTAGCCGCAGAGGTTGGCAGCCTACAATTTTTACGATATGGCGCCCCTGCTCACCGATGCCTGGCCCTTTATATCCCTACATTTAACTAAATAAATACTGCTAATGTGTGTAAGGGATTTTTAGCACCAAACAAAGAGATGTCACAAATATACTAGATTGTGGGGTCACACCTTCGGCCGGGCACTCTTCCCCCAGTAGCCTCTGTTAGCAGGTTCCTACTCACCCATTCAAAGGGAGGTTTCCAAATAAAGGCTGTGACTGTAAGTGTGTGTTCCCAGTAAAGAGAAACGTCTCATCCTGGCAACTTGGTGATAATGGATATGGCTTTATTTATATGTTGAGTGTCTCATTTTTTTCATATCTCCTGAGCTATAATGCTGTTCTATATTCCTTTTTGCATGTCTTAGTATTTCAGAGTGCAGCTGTCTTATGTTACAAATATACTAGAGACACCTGGTATTTGAATGCAACAAAGACCCATATAGTCCTAAAACAAAATGTTAAGAGCACAAATATAATGAGACAGCTCTAATATATATAGTAAATTCACAATGGTATGTACTCTTTGTCAACATGAGAAAAAAAACCTGAACTGTCCTATGTTCTTAGTAAATGTTACTTAGCTTGATAGCTTCTGCCTGACGTGTTTTCCCCCTCTTATTGTAGTCCAGGGGTCATCAGGTGCTTCCCTCAGTGTGGTTAGAGTAGGGAGAAGTTAATGAATCAGACCCTCAGGCCAAAAAGAATGCCTGCAGATATTCGATAATTGTTTTATTATTATGAGAGTGAACTAGCACTGATCAATTAATCGTCAGTGGTAGATTAGATTTTTGATTGTCTTTTTGCCTTCATCATAAATCTCAAATGTATAACATTATGTAAAATGTAACCCTGACATTTGCTGTTGATATTCTTACAGTTCTTCTGGCTTTTTTTGTGTTTGTCCTACGCCGGAATATTCAATTACCGATGCATTAAATCTTAGACCTGTATTCATTTAAAGAACGTGTCTTTATGAGTTCTGACGAGCGGCCAGTCAGTCAATAGATTGCACTAATAACCTTCCTATACTGTGCATATATTATTTAGATTTAGAAAACTCCCCATTGGTGGCAGCTTACGGGAAGGGATGCTTTTAATGGCACATTTTAACTCCAAAAGTATCTGGTGAGAGTGTGGTTCGTAAGTGCAATGAGTAAGTGAGAGAAATGTTGAATAGTCATCATGCATTTGTGCAACCTCTCCGATGATTAGTACTTGCGGGGGCTACGGGAGAATATTCCCGGCAATGGCTTTGTGGGCATGGGAGCAGCACAAGTTGTAGCTGTGATGACAGAATGGAAAAAGTGATTGAGAATTTGCAAAAAAAAAAATTACATGGTCGCCACCATCTCTTAAACTGAAACTATAGATAAAGAATGATTTAGTGGCATTTAAAACTAAAAAATATATGTACCATCTTTCCTTAAAAGTGTTCTCAACACTTGGAAAGTGTAATCCATGTCTTAAACAGACCAGTTATTATTAGTGAGGACACGAAAACCTGTCTACATCAACCGAACTAAGGTCAGTGAAAACACTTTCGAGGATAGCATTTAGAAGTCATAGTGAGGGGAGTCCTTCACTTAGGACCCTATTATAACACAGATTTAGTAATAAAGCAAGTAACTGAAGGCATATTGGTATGCCAATCGTTTAACCGAGTGAAAACCAATATCGTTGGCCATCCTAGCAATTTAAGGGATTAAAAACAAGGTTTGCTAGAATTCTGCTGCTTCATTAAGATCCGATTCATCAAGACTTCATCACACTGCTCTTCATGATGAGATGTGCTGGAGTGAGACCCTCCTGATTCCTTAAGAGGTGCTTGCTCTTCCGTTTACCTCGCCACAAATTTTAATGCATTTGGGGGCTGGAGTAAGATTTGTGGCATAAATAATGTCACCGCTATTTACAAATTTGATTAGTGGGGTTGCCACGGTTCTTCCTGCCCCAGACCCACCTACTTGGTTAGGCTTGGCAAAGATAGTGTGAGAGCACCATAAGCTATTATTATTTATTATAGCGTCATTTATTCAATGGCGCTGTACATTTGAAAAAGGGGCATACATAGAGAAGTACAATAATCATAAACAATACAAGGCACAGGTACAGGAGGAGAGAGCACCCTGCCCCCGAGAGCTCACAGTTTACAAGGGATGGGTGAGGATACAGTAGGTGAGGAGAGAGGACTCTGCCCACAAGGGCTCACAGTCTACAAGCGATGGGTGAGGATACAGTAGGAGAAGAGAGAGGACCCTGTCCACGAGGGCTCACAGTCTACAAGGGATGGGTGAAGATACAGTCGGTGAGAAGAGAGGACCCTGCCCGCAAGGGCTCTCAGTCTAGAAGGGATGGGTGAAGATAGAGGACCCTGCCCACCACGAGGGCTCACAGTCTACAAGGGATGAGTGAGGATACAATAGGTGAGGAGAGATAACCCTGCCCATGAGGGCTCATAGTCTACAAGAGATAGGTGAGGATACAGTAGCAGAGGGTAATGCTGGTCATGCGGTGGTTTTGTGGATGTGTGGCAGTTTAGTAGACAGAGGGTCACAGTTGCAAAAGTCTATCAAGTCGCGTTGCACCAAAATTCTGTGACTTTTCAAAGTTTTTTACACTAGAGTTTTGTTGTGAAAGCTTTAATGAATCGGGCACTAGATTTTCAGACATTAGACTGTTCTGGCAATTGAGACAGAAAAAACTTGTTATAGGACATAGTAATCAATAACTTTTAAAGGCATAAAGCTGGAGATGTAAGTTTTTCACTAAATATAAACCTGTACTTTTTAAAGAGGTTCCATTCGTAGAATATTATTTCAAAAGGCTGAGTGATCATTCAGATATTTGGTCTTTTTTTTTTTTTTTTTTTACAAATGATAATTGCCTTTGCATTCTTTGAGTAATATACAGTTTTTGTGAAAATTCACTATTGTTCCATTTTCTCATGTGGAGATAATACCTCTTATTGTGCTCTTGCAAAATTCCCAAACGGAGTATTAACACTGTAAGTATTTAGAGCATATAAAAAAAACAAGAAGCCATTGAAAACTGTGGTTAGTACGCAATACAAAAAGTGCATATGCACATATTCATTTCTAACTGTACTATAAATTGAGTCATTTAGCAAAGAATTGATCAATTCTTTGAGCTACCTTGCCACGTCACGGCATTCTCAGATGGGGCAGTCCTACTCTACGTTTTTTATGTATGCTGTGCCATTACGGCCTCCAGAATACATATACGGGGTAGCTCAAAGAATTGATCAATTGTTTGCTAAATGTCTCAGTTTAAAGTACAGTTAGAAATTAATATGTGCATATGCACTTTTTGTATTGTGTGCTAATCACAGGCAGCGCTGACTTCTTGACTTTTTTTATTTGCTATTGGTTTGTGGTTGGTTATGTGTACCATTCTATCTGTCTTTATTGTGATTGATCTAGGCAGCTGTACACACATACAGCGGTCACACCTTGCCCATAGGCTCTGCTTAATTGTTGCACATGTGTTTGGGCCTGTTCTACCCTCTTCAATGGTTGCTGGTCTGGCAGTGTGGGAGTCAGATCTCATAATGTCCAGATGTCATGTCTGGACCTGGTCTACCTTTATCTGCGCTTGCCCTTCTGGCGCTGTGGGAGTAGTTCAGAATTGCTTCAGGTACGTGTGCATTTAATATTGTTCTGCTTTTAATGCATTCAGGAGGCCGTAATGTCACAGCGTATATAAAAAATGTAGAGTAGGACTGCCCCATCTGATAATGCCGTGACGGGCCGGGGTAGCTCAAAAAATTGATCAATTTTTTGCTAAATGTCTCAGTTTAAAGTACAGTTAGAAATTAATATGTGCATATGCACTTTTTTGTATTGCGTGCTACCCACAGGCAGCACTGGCTTCTTGTCTTTTTTATTATTTAGAGCATACCAATAGGATATGACATGATTGGTAGGGATCCAATTCATACCACCGATAAGAACAACAATGGCCTGTTTAGATGTAAAACTGGTAAAGCAAGGTAGAGCTGGTTTTCCATATACACATCTTTCTCTATTTTATACTGAAGAAGTTATAAAAACAGTCTAAGGCTATGTTCACACAGAGCATTTTCCTGCAGTTTTGATGCATTTTTTGGTGCATTTTTACCTAGATTTTATGCAAATCCATGCTAATCTAAATCTGCATTTTTTATTCCCAACAAAATCTATGTGAGTTAGAAAAAGTTGTGCACACACGAGTTCTATTTCTCGCTGGAGATTAAAACCTGCATGGTTTTTTGGGCTTTTGTCAAAGAATGAACATGTCAATTCTTTGTAAACCCAAACTAGAAAACCACGATAAAAATGCAGCATAATCGGACATAAAACAGGCGCAGCACCTTCCAGTAAATCGCAGGAATATAACTACCAGAGAATTTATTTACAATCATCTCACATCAGATTTTTGTGCAGTTTTTTTTGCAGAAAAAAAGCTGCAGAAACACAATGTGTGAACACAGCCTTATAAGGAAATCCTGATCTTCTGATAAATGGTCATTCTTATTGCCAGATGCACGAAGAAACAGACATACAGTGCCTTGTGCAAGTATTTGGCCCCCTTGAACTTTTCAACCTTTTGCCACATTTCAGGCTTCAAACATAAAGATATAAATTAAATTTTTTTTTTTTTTTTGAAGAATCAACAACAAGTGGGACACAATCGTGAACGAAATTTATTGCATATTTTAAACTTTTTTAAGAAATAAAAAACTGGAAAGTGGGGCGTGCAATATTATTCAGCCCCTTGAGTTAACACTTTGTGGCACCACCTTTTGCTGCGATTACAGCTGCAAGTCGCTTGGGGTATTTCTCTATCAGTTTAGCACATCGAGAGACTGAAATTCTTGCCCATTCTTCCTTGCAAAACAGCTGGAGCTCAGTGAGGTTGGATGGAGAGCGTTTGTGAACAGCAGTTTTCAGCCCTTTCCACAGATTCTCGATTGGATTCAGGTCTGGACTTTGACTTGGCCATTCTAGCACCTGGATACGTTTATTTTTGAACCATTCCATTGTAGATTTTGCTTTATGGTTGGGATCATTGTCTTGTTGGAAGATAAATCTTCGTCCTAGTCTCAGGTCTTTTGCAGACTCCAACAGGTTTTCTTCCAGAATGGTCCTGTATTTGGCTCCGTCCATCTTCCCATCAATTTTATCAATCTTCCCTGTCCCTGCTGAAGAAAAACAGGCCCAAACCATAATGATGCCACCACCATTGACAGTGGGGATGGTGTTTTGAGGGTGATGAGCTGTGTTGCTTTTACGCCAAACATATTGTTTTGCATTGTGGCCAAAAAGTTTGATTTTGGTTTCATCTGACCAGAGCACCTTATTCCACTTGTTTGGTATGTCTCCCAGGTGGCTTGTGGCAAACTTCAAACAAGACTTTTTATGGATATTTTTGAGAAATGGCTTTCTTCTTGCCACTCCTCCTTAAAGGCCAGATTTGTGTAGTGTACGACTGATTGTTGTCCTATGGACAGACTCTCCCACCTCAGCTGTAGATCTCTGCAGTTCATACAGAGTTATCATGGGCCTTCTGGCTGCATCTCTGATCAGTCTTCTCCTTGTTCGAGATGAAAGCTTAGAGGGACGCCTGAGTCTTGGTAGATTTGCAGTGGTACTATACTCCTTCCATTTCAATATGATGACTTGCACAGTGCTCCCTGAGATGTTTAAAACTTGGGAAATCATTTTGTATCCAAATCTGGCTTTAAACTTCGCCTCAACAGTATCTCGGACATACCTGGTGTGTTCCTTGGTCTTCATGATGCTCTCTGCACTTGATGCAGAACCCTGAAACTATCACAGAGCAGGTGCATTTATACGGAGACTTGATTACACACAGGTGGATTCTATTTATCATTACCAGTCATTTAGGACAACATTGGATCATTCAGAGATCCACACTGAACTTCTGGAGTGAGTTTGCTGCACTGAAAGTAAAGGGGCCTAATAATATTGCACGCCAAACTTTTCAGTTTTTTATTTGTTAAAAAAGTTTAAAATATCCAATGAATTTCGTTCCACTTCATGATTGTGTCCCACTTGTTGTTGATTATTCACCAATAAAATTTAATTTATATCTTTATGTTTGAAACCTAAAATGTGGCAAAAGGTTGAAAAGTTCATGTTAGTACCTAGTAACACCCCTTTTGCAATTATCAATTTGTAAATGATTTTTGAAGCCAGCCAAGAGTCTTTCAATTCTTGTTTGAGAGATTTCCATCTATTCTTTCTTGGAAAAGTCTTCTTCTGCAGTTCTGTGAGATTCCTGGGTTATCTTGCATGCACTGCTCTTTTGAGGTCTAGCAACAGATTTTCAATGATGTTCAGTTCAGGGGACTGTGAAGGCCTTTGTAAACCTTGAGTGCCTTGTGCCTTTTGAAGTGGCCTATTTTTGACTTTGACATGGGTTTCGGATCATTATCCATTTGTAGAAGCCATCCGTTTTTCAACTTCAGCTTTTTTTTACAGATATTGTTGTGTTTGCATCAAAAATTTGTTGACATTTCATTGAATCCATTCTTCCCTCTACTTGTGAAATGTAGCAGTACAATTGGCTACTACACAACTCCAAAGCATAACTGATCCACCCCCATGCTTAATGGTTGGTGAGATGTTGCTTTCCTGAAATTCTGTGCCCTTTTTTCTCCACAAATACCTTTGATCATTGTGCCAAAGAGCTTTATTTTTCCTTCATTGATCCACAGGACTTTTTTCCAAACTGCATCAGGCTTGTTGACATGTAATTTTGCATACTTCTGACCTTGAATATTATGGTGAGGACTCAGGACAAAGGACATATAAAATCAAAAAGGCTTAGAATACAAAACTAGTTAGTAGTATAAAGATCTCAATAGGAAATGTAAGAAAGAAATTAAGATAGCAAAATTAGCTACTGAAAAATAAATCACCATCGTTGTCAAAAAAGCAAACAATGGATGATATTGGCCCCATAAAAGATGATTAGAGTAGGATAATTATAGAGGACAAAAAAAGGTGAGATATTACACAGGCACTTTTCATCCGTAGAATACAGTTGGTATATGGGCTGGATGGCTCAAGAAAAGTATTATATAGAAACAGCTGATCAGAAGGCTCTAAAACTTAGGTGATGGAAGTAGATATAATTCATACTATAACACTGGTCAACACAAAAAAATCATCAGCAAAGGTAATATTTCTGTTTTATGCAGTTTGATGTGCTGATTCCAAAAATATGCTTAATTTTGCTCTATCACATAAAGTTTCTGAGATAGAAGTATAGCTTACGAGAGATGATATGTTTGAAGGAACTCTAAATGATAATGAATTGAGATCTTGGAAAAGCTTCAAGTGGATCTGTGAAAACCTCTTAGGGTGGAGGCACACGGGCGCAAAAATCACACTAGTGCAATGCAAGAAAAACTCACATTGCACTCGGACCAGTATCATATCAGTGCATATTACACTCACTCGCATTGCGAGTGAAATGCCAGTTCAATGGCAGCATGCTGCGATTAAACGCGATTCCCTCGCAAGTATATGAGTGTGTGAAAATCTTGCACCCATACAGCACACTGTGCGATAGTCGCACGAGTGTGTGTACTTACAATGTTTTCAAACATTTGAAATTGCTGGGTTGCCGACACAGTAGACAATTAGTTTTCACCACTGTGACAGCAGCGGTGAAAGCTGATTGCAATTTTGCCGGCACAGCCACTGTAACAACAGCGATGAAAGCTGATTGGTGGCTGTGCTTGCAACCTGGCAATTTCAAATACCGCTGTTGTGACAGCAGCGGTGTTTGAATACACTGGAAAATGCTGTCTGTGGTGCTGAAGTTTGCTCGGCAGGATTTGTCAGCATGCTGAGAAATCCTGCCGAGCAAAGTTCAGCACTGCGGGCAGCAGCACACTGACTCACACTACACTCGCAGCACACTCTCATGCATACAGCCATGCACATGCACACGCACCACACTAACATTAAAAACGCACAGCATTGGCATCACTGTCATGCATCAAAAATGCTCCCTTTTGATGCATGGCAGTGTGCCTCCACCCTTAGGCTGGATTCACACTGCATTTTTTTCCCTGATCAGGTTCCATCCAGTTTGTGTGCCAAAACCAGGAGAGGAACTTGCAGAGAAAAACTATCACTGAAAGATTGACACCTGTTCTGAGTTTTGGAGACACTCCTGGTTTTGGCACACAAAACGGATAGAACCTGATCAGGGAAAAAACTGCAATGTGAAACTAGCCATAGGGAAAAAAAATCTCCAGATTATGTTGAAGGTGTTGAGGAACTATTAAATACTTACCAGTGTCTTAAATGTCGCATGTTTCTGAAATGCACTTTTTGCATTCACATTTAGATTTCTTCCCTCAAAATGTTGGGGATGTAAGCGATGAACAAGGCGAGCGGTTTTACCAGGACATTAAAGTAATGGAACACCACTACCAGGCTATTTGGAATGACTGAATGGTGGCAGATCACTATTGGAAGATGTCATATAGGGACAACCCTGAAAAATCGTATCGACAGTCTAATGTCAAGCACTTTTAATTTCTGCTCATATTTTGGTTTCTATTTTGCATGTGAAAATATTTTGGTTCAATAAAAACTGTTTTGAAAGGTGAATCATTTTTTTCTGATATGTAGATTACTGTTTTCTTCAGTATAATTCCTATACCTTATAATAGTGATGCTGCTCCATGGAAACTACACGTGCTACAGAAAAACTATATACAGTGGGGAAAAAAGTATTTAGTCAGCCGCCAATTGTGCAAGTTCTCCCACTTAAAAAGATTAGAGCGGCCTGTAATTGACATCATACTGTAGGTAGACCTCAACTATGACAGACAAAATGAGAAAACAAATCCTGAAAACCACATTGTCTGATTTCAAAATAATTTTTTTTCAAATTTTGGTGGAAAATAAGTATTTAGTCACCTACAAACAAGCAAGATTTCTAGCTCTCACCGACCTGTAACTTCTTCTTTTGGAGGCTCCTCTGTACTCCACTCATTACCTATAGTATTGGCACCTGTTTTAACTTGTTATCAGTCTAAAAGACACCTGTTCGCAACCTCAAACAGTCACACTCCAAACTCAACTATGGTACAGAGCTAAGAGCTGTCGAAGGACACCAGAAACAAAATGTTAGCCTTGCATCAGGCTAGGAATACTGAATCTGCAATAGACAAGCAGCTTGGTGTGAAAAAATCAACTGTGGCAGCAATAATTAGAAAATGGAAGACATATAAGACCACTGATAATCTCCCTCGTTCTGGGCTCCATGCAAGATCTCACCCTGTGGGGTCAAAATGATATCAAGAATGGTGAGCGAAAATCCCAGAACCACACGGGGGACCTAGTAAATGACCTGCAGAGAGCTGGGACCAACGTAACACAAGCTACCATCAGTAACACACTACACCGCCAGGGACTCAGATCTTGCAGTGCCAGACATGACCCGCTGCTTAAGTCAATACATGTCCAATCCGGTCTGAAGATTGCTAGAGAACATTTGGATGATCCACAAGAGTATTGGGAGAATGTTATATGGTCAGATGAAACCAAAGTAGAACTGTTTGGTAGAAACAGAACTCGTTGTGTTTGGAGGAGAAAGAATGCTGAGTGGAGAACTTGCACAATTGGTGGCTGACTAAATACTATATTTCCCCACTGTACATTTTGAAATCAGGACAAAAAGATGATTCAGAAAAGTACAAAGAATACAAATTTATATAGTCAAGTTAAGGCAGCCCTATAATATCACCAATATTAATTTAATTAATTTAAATCCAGTATGTCTTCCAAGTATATTTGCATAAATTACTATATCCTGCATTTGCTATACTGCCTATTATCAATAGAGGTGTAAGTAATAATGTTCATCAAACAAAATTGAAGAGGAAATGGAGCACAATAATCACTACTGAGCATTCAGGTTATGCTGGACACGAAATGAGCACAATCTGGGTGCGTGGTCCAAGAGGCAACAAGTCCATGACAAATTTCATAAAGGAAAGATGGCACTCACCAGATTTGTGTAGCGGTGGTTCTTTATTCCATATTTAGCGGTGATACATAGTGCAGGGAGGGAGTGGCAGGATGGACAACGGCACCGTTTCACGCTGGTACGTGCTTTTCTCGCTTCACACTTGGACCCGTAGAAGCGCATTCCAGCGCGAAACAGTGTCGTCATCCATCCTGCCACTCCCTTTCTGCACTATGTTTCAACGCTAAATATGGAATAAAGAACCACCGCTACACAAATCTGGTGAGTGCCGTCTTTACTTTATGACATTTGTAAGTATAATGTTACCTAGACAAATTAATGGAAACAGTGCCGCACTCACTAGTACAACCTCAAAGTGGAGATGGATCCTTCAGGGAGTGAAGAAGTCAGAGCGAAACAGCCATTAGACTGAGGTACAGGGGTTCGGTGCCTGCCTGGTATGATTCATCGGGCTTTACTATTATTTTAAAATAATCTGTTTGGGAGCTCTCATCTTATGAAGCTAATATGCATCTCATATGGATGAACATTGTGACAAAGGCTTGTGCCTGAAATCTCCAGTTGGTGGTGACCAGCTGCTATTTTTGGCCTGGGGAGGGCCCAATAACCATGAGCCACCCAGGCTGAGAATACCAGCCCCCAGCTGTGTGCTTTATCTTGACTGGGTATAACAATTCAGGGGACCCCGCATCATTTAAAAAAATAATAATTTACACTATTTAAAAAAAACAGTGTGGGGGCTCCGATTTTTGTACCCAGCCAAGATATTATTATTATTTATTTATATATATATAGCGCCATTAGGTTCCATGGCGCTTTACACAGTCGCAGCTGTCTGCTTTATCTGTGCTGGGGATCAAAAATATAGGGGACACTGGCACAGATGGTGGGTGTGGGAACAAGTGATATACACAGTGTGCAGAATTATTAGGCAAGTTGTGTTTTAGAGAATTATTTTTATTACTAGCTGGGTGCCCGATGCAGATGCATCGGGATTCTAGCAGGGCGAGTCTCTGACTCGCAATGGCCGCTGCGCGGCCAATGCTTCGGGCGTATCCACATGACGACATTGACTCGCAGCGTGAGCGGTCTCAAAAGGGGCAAAAATCCCATTCGTGATTATATAATAGATTGATCAACAGCTATGTTCTCAACCAACCCAAAAGACTCATAAATATCAAAGCTTAATATTTTTGGAAGTTGGAGTGGGTTTTTTTAGATTTGGCTCTCTTAGGAGGATATCTGTTTGTGCAGGTAACTATTACTGTGCAGAATTATTAGGCAACTTAATAAAAACCTAATATATTCCCATCTTACTTGTTTATTTTCACCAGGTAAACTAATATAACTGCACAAAATTTAGAAAAAAAACAATTCTGACATGCAAAAACAAACCCCCAAAAAATTAGTGACCAATATAGCCACCTTTCTTTATGATGACACTCAGCAGCCTTCCATCCATAGAATCTGTCAGTTGTTTGATCTGTTTATGATCAACATTGCGTGCAGCAGCCACCACAGCCTCCCAGACACTGTTCCGAGAGGTGTACTGTTTTCCCTCTCTGTGGATCTCACATTTTATGAGGGACCACAAGTTCTCTATGGGGTTCAGATCAGCTGAACAAGGGTGCCATGTCATTATTTTTTCTTCTTTTAGACCTTTACTGGCCAACCACACTGTGGATGTAGTTGGATGCATGTGATGGAGCATTGTCCTTCATGAAAATCATGTTTTTCTAGAATGATACCGACTTATTCCTGTACCACTGCTTGAAGTAGTTGTCTTCCAGAAACTGGCAGTAGGTCCGGGAGTTGAGCTTCACTTCATCCTCAACCCGAAAAGGTCCCACATGTTCGGTCCGGGAGTTGAGCTTCACTCCATCCTCAACCCAAAAAGTTCCCACAAGTTCGGTCTGGGAGTTGAGCTTCACTCCATCCTCAACCTGAAAAGGTCCCACATGTTCGGTCTGGGAGTTGAGCTTCACTCCATCCTCAACCTGAAAAGGTCCCACAAGTTCGGTCTGGGAGTTGAGCTTCACTCCGTCCTCAACCTGAAAAGGTCCCACATGTTCGGTCTGGGAGTTGAGCTTCACTCCATCCTCAACCTGAAAAGGTCCCACAAGTTCATCTTTGATGATACCAACCCACATCAGTACCCCACCTCCACCTTGCTGGCTTCAGAGTCGGAGTGGAGCTCTCTGCCCTTTACTGATCCAGCCTTTGGCCCATTCATCTAACCCATCAAAAGTCACTCATTTCATCAGTCCATAAAACCTTTGAAAAATCAGTCTTAAGATATTTATTGGCCAAGTCTTGACGTTTTATCTTATGTTTCTTGTTGAAAGGTGGTCATTTTTCAGCCTTCCTTACCTTGGCCATGTCCCTGAGAATAGCGCACCTTGTGATTTTTGATACTCCAGTAACGTTGCAGACCTGAAATATGGCAAAACTGGTGGCAAATAGCATCTTGGCAGCTTCACGCTTGGTTTTCCTCAATTCAAAGGCATTTATTTTGCGCCTTTTTTGCCCAACACGCTTCTTGCAACCCTGTTGGCTATTTGTTCGGTGATCACGCTTCAAAAGTTTGACAATTTCAAGACTGCTGCATCCCTCTGCAAGACATCTCACAATTTTGGACTTTTCAGAGCCCGTCAAATCTCTCTTCTGACCCATTTTGCCTAAGGAAAGGCATTTGCCTAATAATTAAGCACACCATATATAGGGTGTTGATGTCATTACACCACACCCCTCCTCATTACAGAGATCACATCACCTGATTTACTTAATTGCTAGTTGGCTCAAGCCTATACAGCTTGGAGTAGGACAACATGTATACAAAGTATCATGTGATCAAAATTTTCATTTGCCTAATAATTCTGCACACCATGTATGCATGAGGTTTAATGAGCAGCAGTGTGACAGAGGCGCGGAAACTTGGTAAGTACGATTTAACTGCTTTTAATCCCCATTTTGCTTACTTTGAAACCTATAGTCACTGTTTTATAGCACAGAGGTTCAGGTCCCCATAGACTTATATGGGGTTCAGGGTCCGGGCTCAAGTTCAGGTCAAATCCAGTCTTGAACTGGAATTTTTTTAAAAAATCTGGATGTATCCCAAACATCTGCGGTTTGCCCACCTCTAGATACAAGTAAGCTGAGCAGCAGTACTCAATGTCAATCAGAAGCTGCAAAAGCAAACAAGATTTTATTGAGTATAAAAGCTAAATAAAATCCAGTAATCCCAATGTATTGTTACCTCTCCCTCTATATAAATCAGTTGTATGACTACATCTAGAATATGGGATCCAGATTTGGGCTCTACATTTTAAAAAGGATATTCAGAAGTTAGAGTAAGTTCAAAGGTAGAAACTAGATTATTACAATGATTGAAGGTCTCTGATATGTTGAGAGGTTGTAAAGGTTGAGTTTGTTTAGCTTAGAAAAAGATGTTTCAGAGGAGCTATCATTTAGGCTGAATGCACACTGTCATGCATCAAACATGGAGCGTGTTTGATGCATGACATTGATGCTAGTGTAGTGCATGTTTTTTGTGAGTGTGGTGCGTTTAGGTGCATAGCTGTATGCATGTGAGTGTGCTGTGAGTGTTCTGCGAGTGTGCTGCGTGAGGGCGTGTGTGGTGTGTGTCAGTGTGATGCTGTCCGCGGTCCTGAAGCAAACTTCAGGTCCGAGGACAGCATTTACCGGTGAATTTAAACTCTGTGGCTGTCAAAGCCGCAGAGTTTGTATTTGACGGTTTCCCGATACAGTAACAAATCATCTTTCACTGCTGTGACAGCAGCGGCGAAAGATGATTAATAAAAACCCAGCTGCTGGGCGCATTTTGTAAATCGTGGGGTTTAGCTGCTTATTAAAGGGAACCTGTCACCTGGTTTTTGCCATCCCATCTGAGAGCAGCATAATGTAGAGACAGAGACCCTGATTTCAGTGATGTGTCATTTACTGAGCTGCTTGCTGTGATTTTGATAAAATTACTGTTTTCTCTGTTGCAGATTTAGCAGTCTGTGAATATACCAGTCCACTTGGCAGCAGGCCAAGAGGACTGCTAATGATAAAATCACTGTTTAAACAAAAAAAAAACTATAAAAAGATGAGTTTATAGCCCAATTATGGTATAAAAACAATTATTTTATTGGTACAATTCATAAAACATAATCAATAATACAATTATGACATCAAATAATGATAAAATCACCACAAATGTAATGCATCCTGTTATTGCGATACACTGATTGAACAGAGAACTATCAATTTATTAAAATCTTTTATATCTTATACATTCTTAGAACAACCGTCGATGCTCAATTTCATGAGAGGTTTCATATATAAGGGGATTCCACTAATAGTATATCCAGGTATGGGGATATGTAATAAAATGGCTGATAACCTCAACCACTGGCGGAAGCTGAAGAACAAATAAAGTTGCCCACTGGATGCAATAATCCTGGATTACAGTAACAAAATTCAAAAATAAAATATCCCCATCAAAATATGGTGACAAACACTCATAATGAATCCAAAGTAAATAAAACTACTGTGTGTGTCAAAATTACTCAAATCAGTGCATAACTTAAATGACATGTGATGGTGTACAAGTGCATAATCAAGAAACTTCAGTGTGTCAACATAAGTAATGTGAGAAGAGTGTATGTATATTCCATGCACAACAGAATATATCAAAATGTGTAATCAAAAAACAATGACAGTGGATACTAAAAAGAAACCAGTCCAGGGGCAAAGCTGATTGTATCAACTACCAGCACCACGGTACAGAAGCTAAAACCAATTACCAAGGTATACACAGGTGCAATCCCCAATTGTGGTCACTAATAGGGAAATCCCAAATAAAGATTAACAGAAACACTCTATCTCAAACATGGTACACCAAGACTGAGCATCACAGTATATACAATGCACTATAGCTATCAGTTCTCACATAAAGCACATGTTCCGGCTGGTCAAATGCTCAGCAACTACAGTGCCTCAATTAGTGTTATATTTACCGTCCACACTGGATGCTGGGGTCACCCTGACGTGTTTCGCCTTTGGGGGCTTCTTGACCCTCTGGAAGAAGCCCCCAAAGGCGAAACGCGTCAGGGTGACCCCAGCATCCAGTGTGGACGGTAAATATAACACTAATGGTTGAATTAACATAACATTATTCACTAGATGATTATTCTGTCCAATTTTGTTAAACCATCAACCTAATTCTAACTATTGCGTAATGGCCATTTTAATAGAGTTTTCTGTTGTGTGTTCCTTTCTTTCTCCAAATACGTCCCCAGTGTAAAAATAACAAATGCACCAAAACGTACCCTCTCCAGGACCAGTGTTGCTTCTTTACAGTGGCTCAAGGTTTTTTTGATAGATAATGATAATGTCACGAATGCAGCAAATGTGACTGCTGCAACCACTCACTGGTCTCAGCAGTCACGCCAATGTATAATACTGTGCAAAGGTTTTAGAAATATATGGAAACAATGCTTCAATGTAAGAATGGTGAGAACATAAATAGTTTGCTTTTAGCAAATAATAAAATGCAAAATGAATGAATTAAAGACACATCTAAATGCCATTTTTCTGTACTCCTGTTCCTATGTTTTCATGCACAGTTGAGGTGCTCTCCCTTTTTTCAGTTTCAAAAGTATGGCTTTTTGGCCACAATTCTTCTACACTTCCCTTGTGGCAAGACCTTTCTGAGCTGTACATGGGTATAGCTGAGTATTACTGGTTGCTGCCAGTTTTTAGTTTTTGGCATTGCTGGACATCTTCCAATTTCAAAGGGAAGTACCGGTACTCATAATTTGTCTTTCTGCTGCACTAAGTTCCCTTGGCCGATCACTGCATCTACATCGTTGCTATTACTCAGTGTCCTAAATGCTGAGAAATACAGACAGATACTTATCCATCATCCAGTGCCATCGAAGAAGCATATTGTTTGCTCCAAATTTATTTTCCACCAGTACAGCCACACCAGACATACAGCCAAAGTCATTAAGAACTATTTTCAGCATAAACAAGAACAAGGAGTCCTAGAAGTGATGATTTGTCCCATACAGAGTCCTGATCTCCTCATTGAGTCTGTCTGGGATTATATGAAGGGTAAGAGAAACGCTGATCCAGTCAAAAGAGAAATATCAGCCGAAGCTGATGGAAAAGAAGGCACAAAAATAGGGTCCCACCCAACAAAAAACAGATATACCGTATTTTTTGCTTTTTAAGACGCACTTTTGTTCCCCCAAAACTGGGGGGAAAACAGGGGTGCGTCTTAAAAAGAGAATGTAAAAAAAAAAAAGTAAAAAAAAAATGTAAAAAAAAAAAAAAAATATTACCTAGGGGGGATGTGGGGTGGGGGGTGGATCGGAGGTGCCTGATGTGGTCCAAGGAGGTTGGGGGCCAAGGCACAAGCTGTGGGGGTGTTACGCCGGTCTTCGGTGGGCGCCGCCATTATTATTTACCAGCATGCATTGCCGGTCTGCATTACATTACATGCTCTTGTAAATGGCTGCGGATGGGGGTCTGCGCATGCGCCGCGGCCATTTCTATGTACTCCAGTACTATGTTCTCCAGTCTTCAATAAAATGGCCGCGGTGCATGCGCAGACCGCGATTCACGGACAATTCTGGACACAAGAGCATGCATTGCCAGACCGGCAATGCATGCTGGGAAATAATAATGGCAGCGCCCACCGGAGATCGGCGCAACACCCCACAGCTCCTGCCTTGGCTCCCAACCTCCGTGGCACCCCCGCAGCTCTTGCCTTAGCCCCAACATCTGTGGCACCCCCGCAGCTCCTGCTTAGGACCCAACCTCCATGGTCCCAGAGCACCACCACAAACCTCACTCGGTAAGAGTTGGGGGTCTATGTTGCAGGATGCATGTCCCCCATTTTAGGACATATATGAGGAGGGGGAACATAAACCAGGATTGGGGCATGCATACCAGGAGGGGACCCTATATTAGGAAGGGGGCCATATATCAGGAGGTGGACCACATACCTGGATGGGGGCATGGATGCCAGGTGGGGGACCATATATTAGGAGGAGGACCATATATCAGGAGGTGGAAACATACCAGGATGGGGGCATGGATACCAGGTGGGGGACCATTTAATTAGGAGAGGGCACATATACCAGAATGGAGACAAATATACCAGAATAGGGGACATATAAATTGATTGTAAGACGGACACTGGCATTATAAGATGAACCCCATTTAACATTAAAAATATATTTTTTTCTCTTTTCCTTCACTAAATTTGGGGGTGCGTCTTATAATCAGGTGCGTCTTATAAAGCGAAAAATACGGTAAGTAAAATTGAATTTTCTCACCTTGCGTGGTTGTGTTAGACACAACCATTATAGAAGCATGTAAACGGCTGCCGCAGACCCACGAGTAGGTTTATTCTTAAAAGACAAGGAAAGGGTTTTATTGTGCTACCGAAAAGACACAAGGATCCATCATGTGTAGTTCAAGGTTTATTTATTGACGCGTTTTGAAGCCATCTGATTCTTCCTCAGGATTCTTCCTCAGGACTAATATCCTGTTTGTTCAAAACGCATTGATAAATAAACCTTGAACCACAGATGATGGATTCTTGTGTCTTTTTGGCAGCCCAATAGAACCCTTTCCTTGTCTTCTACAGAAGAATATGGGACTTTATGAAGATAAAATGATTTTTGCAATCCTATATCTACAGAAAATCTGTGTTTAGTTCTCCAAGTTGTTTGGAACAACCTTCTGCAGAATTCCTTCAAGAGCCATTTGGACGTGTACATAGTAGGAATTATGCTGTTTTTAAGGAAAAAGTGCCGTCAAACCAATTATTGATTAGATTTAGATTTGTTTTCTTGTCCATTGTTAATTGACAAAAATAAACTATTAACACGTCTGTTTTTGAAAGTTTTTTTAATTTGTACATTTGTTCCACAAATTCCTAAAACTTTTGTCCAGGACTGTTGTTGGAAAGTAATCACAGAAAATCCCTTTAATTATCCAGTGACTGGTGATGATGATACAAATTTACTGCTTTAAAACCCTGTGATGACTTGTTTTTGTGGGGTTAGCTACAGTTTTATATGCACTATTTTAAGTGGTCATTTGTATAGAAGGGGTTAATACACGTTGCCATGTATTTAAAAAAAGCAAGAGATGGCATTATTAAAAGCTAGAGATTTATGGCTACGCATTGTAGAGTTAACTGCTTCTTCTTCAGGCAGGTACATGGATGTACAATTGTGATTTGCCTGAAGAAGGAGCAGTTAGCTTCAACACGCGTAGCAATAAATCCCTAGTTTTAATTAATCCCATCTCTTGTAGCTTTTTAAGCGCATGGCAGCACAGTGTTTAACCCCTTTTATACAAATTATCACTTATCTTAGATGCCAGGGATTGCAGCGCCCGAGGATTTCATTCATAAGCAACTACAATAGTTGTGGTTCATCCCAGCTACTCAAGGTGAGTGACACCTTGTGACCCAACTACCCACATTATACCTCGGTAATACCCTACTGTGTGCTTTTTTTGTCTTTTCTGTGTTTCAGCTTTCATATGTACTATTTTGAGAGAGGTACGACTTTTTGTTAAAGCGTAACCTTTGTTTTAATTTTCATTTTATAAAATAAATAGTACACATGAAAATAAGCAACTTTGTAATAAATCTCTTATTAGACAAATTTGCTTCTTATTCTGCCAGAATTGAACATTAATTATCAAAATTCACAATTCTGCAGTAAAATCTGTATTCAGTGTAGAATTTCCCATTACTGAGATAGGAGATGGCAGGTGTTATCAATGAGATTCTATGTAGACAGAAGAGGGAGGGGGCACAGGCCTGCCTCTAGGACCTCCCTCTGCCTCTAGGACCTCCTTCTGCCTCTAGCTCCTGCCTCTGCCTCTAGCTCCTGCCTCTGCCTCTAGGACCTCCCTCTGCCTCTAGGACCTCCCTCTGCCTCTAGGACCTCCCTCTGCCTCTAGGACCTCCCTCTGCCTCTAGGACCTCCCTCTGCCTCTAGCTCCTGCCTCTGCCTCAGCAATGGCTGGGAAAGCGGTAACCAACAATAGATTTTTCCTGCAGTGACCCCTACTGAAGAAATCTAGTATTACAGCCTTTGATATACAAATTGGGCAATCATGTATTACAGAGGTCCCCAACTCCAGGCCTCGAGGGCCGCCAACAGTGCAGGTTTTCAGGATTTCCTTAGGATTGCACAGGGATTGGAATCGTCACCAGTGCAGGTGATCACATTATCACCTGTGCATTACTAAGGGAATCCTGAAAGCCTGCACTGTTGGCGGCCCTCAAGGCCTGGAGTTGGGGACCTCTGATGTATTATATACGCATGGGCTCAGTTGGGGAAGGCAGAGCTTGGGACATATGGAAAGGGATTTTCATTATTCAACTCCTTTAAATTTGGAAATTGTGTGACGTTCTTAACTAAGAGTGCATGTTACATTTTGCCTGGGCATTTTCTAACTATTCCACCAGTATGTAAATGTGTAAGGCATTGTGCTTACGGTCAAAATTTGCAGCGTTATTGACGTAGCGTATTGCTACTGCGTCCAAAATGCTGCGTGATACAGTGCAAGCATAATGGATGGGATTTGAAGACATCCCATGCTCACTATGCTTCTCCCATTTTTTCAGCTGCGGTGCGGGTTTCTGGACTTCCTCATATCTGCAGCATGTTCGTTTCATGCTGCGGAGTCACAAGAGATACCCATTAAGCACACGCAGGAAGACGCCTCCCTACAACCACCGCAGATCGAGAGTGCAGGGCGGCTGCGGTCTCCCTGCGTGCACCCGCGGGTTCCTGTGAGTCCCGAAGCACTGCGTCCAAGATGCAGTGCCTCCGGATCGTGAGCACATACCCTTACATGTATAATCCACTTTATTTCAATTATCAGGCACTCTTTAGTGTGGTGTATCATCAGTAATAAATGACATTTATAAAAGTGCAGTACTGGTATTTCCATACTTTTTCTTCCTCGATTCAAAATTAAGACAATACCTAAGTGACAAATAAAAGAAGCAGGTTTTCCCATCTTATTTTTACCTAGTTTAAATAAAACAAGATGTGCGAATTTTTCTTTATATCCAATATGCAATTTTAAAAGACCACAATATTGAATGCTAGTAAAATCCAATGACAGGATGATAGGACAAAGGTTTCATGATTATATTCTTAGAGACACGCAGATAAATATTGAATGGCTTACTGCAAGCAGTAAAGGAAAATGGATGATATTGGGAGAAGGAAAAAATCTAAATGGAAGATGCAAGCAGAAACGACAGCAGGCAGAAGAGCTCTCCTCTCGGATGCATTGTCTCTGTGCATTTTCCATCTCATCCATAACTGCATCAAAATGCAGAGCTCAGCGGAATGGATCTGTGATTCATGCAAATTAGAAGGAATGGCAGCTTCAAGTAATATGCAAAGTTAGTTTTATTAGATGATTTGGCACTAGGTCTCATTTGTCACCAGTTTCTGCCCATCTTCCCCCCCCCCCATCGTCTTCTAGAAAATAACTATAAACAAAATTCAGTTTTGTTTCAGGGCACAGGGTCAAGGAATTATATTACTGCCCATCAGGTGTTCTGCCTGCGTACTCGGCTGGAGCAGCGTTGTCATGTACCCATTGTTATTCTGTAAATGAATAAAAATAACCGACAGGAAAGCAAGGAAAAAGAATTAATCCCAGAAAAAGTGTCTGCATGATGATCAATTGATGTCTTCTCTATGCAGCTAATGAATTTGTATGGAATATCAATTAACTTCCATTAGTCCAAACCCCATGGTACTTTTCTTCGTTTAGGTTTGGCCCAAGTGGGCCAAGCAGAATTGTACTGGAACAGATGGGCAAAGATGGATCCAGATGGCAGGCAGTGGCCCATTCACAAAACATTCATTGTTTCCATGGATAGGAGTTTAATCATTTAGGTAGAAATGGATTAAAAGTTAAAAAGTACAGAACTGGAATTGTCACTTATTTTCCTTACGAAATCAAAACTACATAACTATTAAAATTTTTTATTATTATGAAACAATAAAAAGCAAAGGCTAAACCCACCCGATACCCAATAAACAGGGAACAATGGTTGGTATGTGAGGAGAAAGATTACCTTTCAAAAAATTCCCTACCCTTCAGCGGAGGTCGGCGTCCTATAAAGAGTATGTACTGTGGTGCCCCCTCTCTCCATAGACTGACCCTCAGTAGCCCTACCCTGTGCTGATCTGTGCAGCTAATCCTATGTGATGAGGGCTTCAGAATTACAGAATGTGTGATGAGGGAAGTTCTAAATGGTCAAAAGTTCATAACATTGCAATAATGTGATGCAAACTGTAAAGACTGTCAGCATACGCAAAGATATAATCCCATATAAAGTGTGTCTTCTCCAAGCATCACTGTAGACAACGAGATGCACTGGGTTACATAGTTGAGTCCAAAAATGTATGAACAGGAATAATCATCATGCAGTAGATATGACAGGACCATAAACCGGTCCAAATGTATGATCTATGCATCTCATAATGTACATAGATGCACCAGCCATTTAGTAAGGCTCATTAACAGTCCATTGATATTATTAGAGCATCCTCCATATGGTTAGTAGCCCGGACTATTGCATGATGACTATTCCTGTTCCTATGTTTTGGGACTCTAGTATGTAACCCAGTACAATTGTGAAACTCCTGCTGAGATTCATATCATTGCATCTCCTGTCTACAGTGATGCTTGGAGAAGACACACTTTATATGGGATTACAATTTTGTGTATGTTGACAGTCTTTACAGGTTTGCATCACATTTATTGCAATGTTATGACCTTTTGACAGTTTTGGACTTCCCTCATCACGCCTTCTGTATATGTGGAGCCCTTGAGTCCATCGACAGGGTAGGGGGGACTCGGATACTGGGACTGATGATTACTTCGAAGGGGGATCATGGCTGGTTGGTTCCCGGTCCTGTGCCCTGTACCCTCAATGGCAGTAATGGTAGGGAATGATGATGATGGATGGGGGGGGGGAATGATAACGTGACGCCACCTGTGGTATCTGGTAACGTGGATACCAGCGCTGCGGCCGGCCGCTGAGGTGATGGAGGTGCAGCTCAGAGTAGTACAGCTCCCCACGGGTGGAGCTTTACTTCAGGGCAGCAGGGGAAGATTGGGGGAGTAGTTGTCCTCACCTCTTTGATATGGTGGGAGCGCTCTGGGCGGCGGAAGATAGGAACACAGACACCGCTTCAACTCGAACGTTTCTTTACTGGTACCGGGCATATGTTGAAGTACACAGTACAGTCTGGTTTAGCGGAGACATAGCCACAGATTTTGAGGTAACTTTGCAGAGTCTGTCGGTGGTCCCTTTTGTAATAGCTTTCTGGGTATGGGTTCCTCTTTAACTCTCTTTAATCACACTGAAGAGCCCTTTCGCCAGTACCCTGGTCTGTTACTGTTAGGTACAGTCGGTTCCTTACCGGTACGGACGGAAGCGACAGAAGAGTAGTCCTCCCGCCACCGGAATTTGGTCCTTTCCCCAAAGTGTCCTGGACCCAATTTGGAACTGAGGTAGGCATTCAGTCCGTGACGCTATGGCTCCCTTATGTCGATCCCACAGCTTGTTGGTTAGCAGTCAGGGATAGACCAACTGACTGCCTCGGCTCCGGTATGCCGCTGATGACTCCGGACTCCCCAGCCGGCTCCAACCGGTCCTTGTTTGTCCCTTCCGGTGTCTGGGTCACCCCTCTCCACAGAGGTGCTCTCCTGTCACAGACACAGTCTCCTCATCACTGTCCTGCTGCTGTCTCACTTGCTGACTGGAACTAGCTGTCACTCTAAGTCTCCTGCTCTACTCTAGGCTCTACCCCCTGGGACCTACTGAATATCCAGTTCTCTATCCTAAGGTGACCTATTGTATGAGTGCTTATAACAGACTCTACAAGAACCCCACATCCATGACTACGGAGGCACTACACCTTCTGTTTGGGGTGGAGTACCTCCCTGTGGCGCCTTGCCATAGGGGCGCCACACCCTCATCCCATAGGATTACCTGCACAGATCAGCACAGGGTAGGGCTACTGAGGGTCAGTCTATGTAGAGCGTGGACGCCACAGTACACACTCTTTATAGGGCACCGACGTCCGCTTAAAGGTAGGGAATTTTTCATAGGGTAATCTTTTCCCTCACCTACCAACCTTTGTTCACTGTTTATTGTGTATCGGGTTGGTTTAGCATTTGTTTTTTATTGTTTTGTACTCATAAATATTTTTAATAGGTATGTATTTTTGGCTTTGGTTTGATCATACCTGTCGTATTTTAAGGGTTTTGTTTCACATATTTTCTTTGTTATGAAATCATGCTGTTCACAAAACAGAATATGTTATTTATGGTATAGTTTTCTTAAAGGGGTTGTCTCAAAGATGCGGGTCCCACCTCCCACCTATCTCCAGAACAAAGGTCCCACAATCCACTATTTTGGTCGACGTGTAGTCACCAATGAGTAGAGATGTGATGTCTTTCTGTATTTATTCTTATATGAATTCTGAATTCAGCCCATCATAAACTCTTGAGGTTCAATTTAAATAAACACAGTATTTGTCGAAATCTTCCTGTGTTCAGCTGTTTACAACCTTTATGTGAACAATCACATTTTGCAGCCTGTACCTGATTATACAGCAATACTTTGTTTTTAGTTTGAATTTTACTTATACATAAAAAATAGTTTTAAACAGCTGAAGAGAGGAAGATTTTGTTCCATATGAAGCAGCACCAACAAATACTCCAATTTTTATTCTTATTGAACTCCATATGCACGACACACTCCTATGGGGATCTGCCAAGGAGACAGCAGCAGTCCCATTATTGCTATGCTCTATTACATAACTCACAATTATATAGCGCTATTAATTCCATAGCACTTTACATACATCAGTAATGCTGTCCCCATTAAGACTCACAATCTAAACATCCTACCAGTATGTCTTTACAATGTGGGAGGAAACCAGAGTGCCTGGAGGAAACCAACACAAACACAGGGAGAACATACAAACTCCTTGCAGATGTTGTTCCTTTGTGGAATTTGAACCCAGGACCTCAGCGCTGCAAGGCCACAGTGCCAACTACTGAGCCACAGTGCCGCCCCAGAATCTTATTGTTATCGCTCTCGACCCTCTTCATATTAAATGTGACAATTTCCCATGTATAGTCACTATACCTAATGGCTTCCACTTTACTCTCTCTTCTTCTGTCTCTGAGATCAGCGCCCTATTCTCTTCTTGTCCAAAATGGCCACTGTATATACATGGATAGTTTTCAATCTTGGCTTACCTGCCAGTGGGTGGTGCTTGGTGCTCTCTGTTCTATCTAAACCCCCATCCATGATGTATGCTGTATATCCCCTAACATACGTTCACAGAGGTCAGATTTTTTCAAGAGGTTTCCATTACATTTTTAGGCATCTAAATGGGGCTTACAGACATCATGCACATGCTTCAGAAACAATCCCTCCTAAAAGGGAATCTGTCAGCAGGTTTTTGCTATTTAATCTGAAGACTGCATGCTGCAGGGGTTAAAATACATATTTCAAAGATCCATCTCTTCTCATAGTATGTGCTGTTTATCTAAAGTGTTGGTTTTACCACCAGGACAATTAGCATTGCTTTGACTACATTGCCTCATGCCAGGTAGTTTGACACACCCCCCTGCTGTGCTTAGCAGGTCATTGTCAATAGACATTGTATGCGGAGAGCTGCTTTCTCAGCTCTGCTGTAGTGCTAAATCTGAAAATTCTGATTGTGTCAGAACTGCTCCACCCAGTAATCTAAGTGATACATCATTGGATTCAGGATCACTTTGTCTACATCATGCTGATATAACTTATTTTGATTTTAACTGCTGATCCCAAACTATAATAGGACAATAAAACCTGGATTATTATTTTACTTTATTTGAAGTAAGATTTGTTCTCTTTTTTGCAACTTTCTTGGGAACATGTCCAGTTTTATGAAACCTCCAGCTATTACGCTTCATATTTTTACCTTGTTTCCTCAGGCAGGACAACACTTAAAACTAAAGAATTAGCTGGAATTTTTTATTTTTTTCCTCCATTCTGCATTTCACTTGATTTACCATATGGCCTCAGTGATGCAATAAATGTTGTCTAAATATATTTAACATAATGTTAATATTATCTCTGGATAACAGAAGGAGGCTTCAATTGTGTAACCAAGTTTAAAAAAAATTAGTCTTGTGTGATACGAAAATGACAAGACTATGCCATAAGGTTTAAAGGGTAACTCCAATAAGATAAAAAAAAATTGTACTGTCCCTGCCCTCCTTCATGATGAAGCTGAGCTGGGCACCACAGTTCTAGGATCAATAGATCGCTTATAAATCAATAAAATCATATTTGCTCCTCAGCTCTCAGCCCTCCCTTCAGGACAGAGAAATTCAGTCTCATGCTGTAGCAGAGATCAGGAGGTGTGTCAGAGGCATGGACCTTGAGGGGTTCTCCCTTCAAATAGCAATCATGTCACCAAGCAGATATATATACACGCTGTGATCCTCTGCTGTCCCCTGAAACTTTAGCACTATCCATGACTGAATTTCCCTGTCCCCGAAGGGAGGGCTGAGAGCAGATATGATTTTATTGATGTAAAAGTGATCTATAGATCTTAGAACTGTAGTGGACAGTTTTGCTTCATCATGTAACAGGACAGGGGCAGTACAAATATTTTTTACCTTCCCCTTTAATTAAATGGTACTGCTCTTATAATTTCTGTTCAGACATGCCCTTCGAGTCTAAAAATACCCCTTTCCTCTTAAAACAAATATTCTTAAAGGAATTGTCCTGGACTTAGCTCAGCTCCCATTCATTTCAGTAGGAAGTGAGCTGCAGCACCTGAGAGTGACCACTACACAATGTAGGGAGCTGTAATGTCCCAGCACCAAACACTGTTTACTTGTGTCCCGTGAGACTTACTAACAGTGGTTTATTGGACTCCTACCAATCTGATATTGATGACCCATCTATGGTAAGGGCCTGGCTGACCATTTTATGAAGAAAATAGCTGTTTGTGAATTTAATAGCCTATGGATCCACCGAAACAAACTCTATTCTTTAAATGGGAACTATATTTTCAACAAACTTTGCATAAATTAGTAGTACAGGCAAATATAAGAAGTGCATATACTTGTATGTATCTCATCAGAGAAATATTTATCCTTCCCCACGAATAAGATACTTCTCTCCTACCCACGAGCCTTCTGAACTTGTGATTCACTCTGAAAAAAAATTCAATTCTTTCTTGCTCAAATAAAATGGACTGCCAGCTAACTGTAGTGTCCTGTGACACAGCCCATTACACTCTATCAAGAAGAGAGTGGGGAGGAGAGAGGAGTAGACTTGTAGAGGTGCCGGTGCCATAGGCCTTGTGTAATCAATGGCGAGGCAGGGCTGAGGCCACAGTGCAGCCGCCTCCTCAGTACAACAGTTCAGTTCTTTGGCAACATCATCAAGGGACAAATTATTCACAGAGTCAATAAGAGTTTTTAACCTCTTCCCAACCTATGACATTGTACAACGTACTCCATGTTAACATGGAGCAGGGTGGGTATTAGCAGTGATGTCACAACAGGAGGCGGGGTGGCCGGCCTCCTGCCGTGACATCACCGCCTTTCCCCGCCCTGTTCCATGTTAACATGGAGCAGGGCGGGTATAAGCGGTGACATCACCGCAGGAGGCGGGGCAATGCGGCCAGCACTGCATCCCTGGCTTTGTGTTATGCAGCAGGCGAGGGAGAGAATGATTGGCATGAGGGAGACGGCGGTGGGCGGATACAAGATACAGTGGGCGTGAAATGACGGTTTGTTTTTTGCGGAACGAGTTGTACTTTCATATGCAATCATATATTTTGAGAGAGAAGTGGCTCCAGCCACTAGCCACCTCCTATTTGGCTCCAGTATGTAAGTTTTCAAAGTCTATTATCTCAGGGTATAGGGGGGCTCAAGGAATGGGGGACCCTTTGCCTACATGCTGCATTCAGTGCTCTAATTAGATCACCATGGATGGTTGGTGACAGGTCCTCTTTAAGTCTGCTGTTTGTAAAAGTGCTTGTACTATTATTTACAGTTTTGTTATGTGTCTGAAGAGTTGTTTTCTGAATTGCACATTTGGGAAATGACTTGGTCATTTTAAGGTGATCAGGGTTTACAGCTATTTAGATGAAAGCCTAAGCAAACCACATCAAAATCCAGAAGGAAAATCTACTTCATTTTCTCAATGAAACAAGATGAGTCCCCGCTCTGGAGCTTCATGGGAATGTTTTTGATAATAAATTGGTGAACGAGAGAAAGTGTAGGGGAGTCTTTATTCAAATAAACTGTTTTTCTTGTGTGTTTTTTTTTTTTTAACATTTTCCACCACTTTCTAGGTTAGTAATGGGGATATTTGATAGCTGCCTACCCATTACTAATCCCTGGGCTTGGTTCCAGCTGACAAATCACAGCTGACATCAACCCTATTAACCTATAACCCTGATTGTCACTGCACAAGAGCCACCAAGAAGAACCTGGTGCAAAATGCCAAAATTGGCAAAACTAATGGATGTGCTAATTCTGGTGTGGCTGCGGTCTGCTATTTTTAGGCTGGGAAGGGCCAACTATAATAATAACAGCCCACAGCTCTTGGCTGGTTATGAAAAATAGAGGGGACCCTATGCCATTTTTAAAAATTATTTATAAATAAATGATTTTAAAAAAAGGGCATGGGGTCCCTTCTATTTTTGACAACCAGCTATGGTATTGCAGAGAGCTGTGGACTACAGTCTACAGCTGTCTTCTTTCCCTTTGCTGGTTATAATGGGGGGACCCCACACTTATTTTTAAATGATTTAATTTTTCACTTCATAGCAGCCACCTGGGAATCAAATATTCATCCAGGTATCTTCCCAATGCTGTTCCTGTTCCATTTAAATGCTGTTTCCATTAAATTCAGTGGTTATCCTGCCCTCCCAGCGCTCTAAAGGTACCGTCACACGGGGAGATATCGCCGGCGATGTTGCCGAGATCTCATGAACGCGCACATCGCTTCAGCATCGCTCGTGAGACGTCAGACGTAGCAATATCGCCGGCAACTCAGGGCGATCAGGCGATTCCAGAATTGCCTGAAACAACCTTGAAGCGATGTCTGCTTTTCAGATCGCGGTGTTACACAGCACCACCTCACCGGCAATTTTGTCGGAATTTTGCCTAACAAGGCGTGCCACACAGTGTTATACCGCGCCCCTACCACTCCGATTGGTCGTCACACCAGCGTTTTCATTTCTCAGCCGCAGAGATTGATGTCTGTGTGTTGTCTTCACCCACACAATGGCGTCGTTGCACAAATTTCCCCCCGGAACGCTTGTGTGTGGCACTATGCAATTGTGACTGAATTAAGACATTTGGTCACGAAGCCGCACCATACAGCATACACTGGTCACCAAATGCTTAATCCGTTGTACATGACATTTGCAGGCAATGCTACAGGTACGGTGCTATTCCCTTTGTCTCTGGACTACCTTTTTGCATAGCCTAAATGCAAGCTTAGATGGAACCCATGTTGAAGCAAAGCAATGACAGAGTTGTTTGTGTACAGCTGAATTTAATGTGCCATATTGCGACACCAATGTGTGTCCTGGTTTTTTTTTTTAAACGTTATTTTGGAGCCAAAAGCAATGTCCATTCCACATGTTATAAATTGACACATGATCTTTCAAATGAAGAAGCATGTCTACAGAACTACATGTTAAACACAAAAGAGGACATGCTGTTCGAACATCTGTCGACAAAAAGAAATTGTCAATAAAAAGGTAGCTGTGTTAACATAAAGCGAGGAATATTGTGAGTCAAGTACAATTCCAGGGTGGAGTATGTCCACACACTACTCCATGTTCTGCTGCCATTCCACAGAACCTGAGCCGTTGAAATAGGAGCAGTAGCTGTCTCTGCTGGCCCTGGCATCCTGCTGGACACGGCCCTGGCTTAACCCTTGTAGTGGCGCTAGACCAGGGTCGTGGGCACGCCAGTCACCCGGTCGAATTTCTCCGGTACTGGGGTCCACAGAATCCACATAACTTCCTGGCGTGTATGATGCAGCATCCCTACGACACAGAAAATTATGCAGCACACAACACGCCATCACTACTATATCTATAGATTCCAGTTTCATATTCAAAGGTGTATGAAACAAGCGGAATCTATTGGCCAGGATACCGAATGCATTTTAAACCACACAACGGGCCCGGGACAGGCGGTAATTGAAAATGCGTTACTCAGGGTTCAGAGTCCTCTGGGGATATGGCCGTAGTAGGTGTGCCTGAAGTGGAAAGGCTTCATCCCCCACAAACGCAAAGTTAAGATGTTCAGTGGTGACATCATTTGAGTGCAAGTTTATCCAACCCCTCCTAAGGTCTTCACCAAAGGATGTCTGAGCAAACACACCCCCATCAGACACACGACCGTTCATCCCAACATCCATATACAGAAATTCATAGTTGGCATTGACGAGGGCCATAAGGACAACACTGAAATATCCTTTGTAGTTGAAATAGAAGGACCCGCTGTTGGGGGGTTGTGTGATCCTTATATGCTTCCCATCCAGTGCCCCACCGCAGTTGGGGAATTGCCATCGAGTTTGGAACCCATTGGCAACCTCAACCCATTCTGCGGGTGTTGATGGAAACGGCATATAGGATGGCAGCAGGCTCCTCACAATGGCCTCACATGTGTCGGGGATTAGGCAACTCAACAGGGGCCGTGAAACTGCTGCGGTATACTGCAGGTCAGTCATCGAACGGCCAGTTGCCAGGAAACGCAGCATGACAGCCAACCGCTCCTCAGGTGGTACAGCCAAGCGCATGACAGTGTCCTCCCGGGCAATGTAAGGACGGACACCTTCAAGCAGCATTTTAAAGGTGTCCTCTGTCATGCGCAAATGATTCCTGAAGTCATGAGGACTCTGGTCCTCGAGCTGCCGGATCAGCATAATGTGTTAATTATTGGCCCGATTCAGCAGCCACGGCCGCACCCACATCCGTCGTGGTGTTCTATTCTGCCTGGCCTCCCATTGTTCTTCCAGCATCAAATCCTCCTCCACTAAGGCCAAAACCAGTAGTATCTGTGGCTCGGGGTCCATTGTAGATGCAACTGTATTAAAGTCAAATTTGAAAATACAAACAACATTAGCCACCACCATACCTTTTATTTATTTTTTTTTTCGCGATGCCAGGGGAGTGTCCTTCCGGAGTTCCACATCCAATGAAACCGCTCCGGCGTCAGCCAATGGGCGTGGAAATGCTTTGGCGCGAAATCGATCGACAAATGAGATTGCAGGGCCAATTACTTCAGCGTCCTCAGAGCATGGCGGACAGGCGTCGCCGTTTTCTGAACACATAAGCGGGTGGCGTCTCCAGTGCGTTTCCTCACGGTATGTAAGTCTAGCCTGTGCGTCTTAAACTACATCACATACATTTCTCGGTGTTTGGTACAAAGTACTTTGATGTAATTTCTGTGCTGATTGTTAAATGTGCTTTACAAGGCTTACTTTGGCTCGTTGACCCCTATGTGGCCTCTATTGATCTTGGAAGCACATTTCTTATTGGCCATAGTTCTCACATATAATACACTGTCCCCATCGGCCTCCAATAATGGGAGCCCTTTACTGATGTATACATGATGTGATATAGGATCCCTATACGTTTGCATGATCTGATATGTTACCCTATATTTTGTATGGCTTCAGATGAGCTAACAGCCATGTCAGAGCCAGCAACACACATAAGGCTCCCCAGGCAGCCTAGCCTCCATATGGCTTTTGACTTAGCGCTATATTTGGCTAAATGTAATTGTGTAATGTCATGTATTCTGTGACGTAATCCGCTGCAGCCTCCAGCACCAGTGTCCACACCTTTTTTGGCCGATGATGGTCACTGCTGCTGTTCGCACAGCGTCGATGTGCACAGTGATGATGTAATCACTTTATTCCATGATGTGCTGATCTGCTGTGTCGCCAGTTGTCAGACACTGTTTTTGGCCACATACAACATGCAGCCCTGTTGCCCAATTTTGTCTGCACGTTCAGACAAACGTTACATACACACACAGGTGTCGGTGACTGTTGCCTTCATTCCAAAAGCATTCCGGGATTGATCTTCATATGTTATTTTATGTTGCACTGTAACGTCATGGTGTGTCCAATAATTCTAATTTTAAAAACAGTCACTTGCAACATTTTGTTATTTCCAAACTTAATTAGTCAATATAACCTTACATTTTGCAATTGACAAACAGTCCTAGCAAATGCGAACATCTGTCAAGGTGAAATAATGCCCTTTGACATGCTATGTTGCCTATGTTGATCTGCAAACAGACATGCCTGTTTTCAATAACAATTTTAAATATTTTAACTTACAGATGACTGACAATCATGAGTTCCTGCGGGCATTCATAGCGCTATATGAAGACCATGAATGTTTGTGGCGCACCAGGCTCCCTTCGTATAAAAATAAGGCAGTTAAGTCAGCGGCCTATGCCAAACTGGCTGACTTGTATCTCGAATACCACCCCGGGGAGACCTGTGACGAGACTTTTGTCAAGCTTAAAATAAAGTCCCTACGGACCGTATTTAGGAAAGAACACCAGAAAGTGCTTGACTCACAGTCGGGGTGTGGAACCGATGAGCTGTATGTTCCACAATTGTGGTATTACGACCTACTCAAGTTCACACTTGACCAGCAGCTTCCTCGGCAGACACTGAACAGCAGGACCTTGTTACAAGAAGCATCTTCCAATCCAATGGCCACGTTCTTGCCTTCTGAGGTGGGTGTGTGTGTGTAGTTGGTAAAATGATCATATTGGAATGTTGGGCCCTAATTTCGTTATTGCGATAAACGTTGTTAAAAATGCACACACTTTTTATAGACAACAAAGTTATTCTCTGTCAGGACGATTTTTAATGTCTGGATGGCTGCACCACAAACGTACTGTAAGCTTCGATGGAGCGCAGTGTTATAGCCATGTACCTTTATCTTTACATCTGTTCATTTGACATAACCAGCAGTAGGGAGGAGTTGGGACATGTTAAATAGGCATTTACCCTCATGTTTGCCCTGTTTGACTGACCTAGCATCTGCAGAGACAATGTTGACATTTGTATCTGCGAAAAGTAATAACTGTTTTCTTTTTTTTTGTTGTGTCTTTCAGCAGCCTGACCCTACTGTGTCTTCACAAGACCCAAACACATCAGGCAGCCAGAGCCCTCCATCAACATCACAGGGGGAGGTGGGTACCCAGCCTGTTGGCACAGTAGAGTGTCCTGCTTCCAGGTTTGCAGTGCGTCGGAGACGACCTGTCACACCCCCTACCACTGAACTTGGCACATGGGCCAAAAAAGTCCTATTCAACCAGGAAAGTAAACCCAGCACTGGATTCGCCCAGGTGGTCAGTGAGCGCTTGGTCACTATGGACTATGATACACGCCGGAATGTGGAGAGGGTTATCCTCCTGGCACTGGACGCGGGCAATGATGGCACGATTACACGCCGTACAATTTTAGCAGAGCCACCAGACCAAACACCAGTTGGCCATTTTACCAGAGGCCAAATGTATGCTGCGGGAGCAGCTCAAGATTTCAGAGGCACAACAAATTTAACACAGCAGAGGCCTGTGCAATATGGATACCATCCAATGGTTAACCAGCCACCTTTGGGTCATGTTGGTGCTTTGAACCAGGAGGCCCCACAATATCAACCACTCTAACTTTCTTCCATGCAGGCTTATTCTTGTATGTTCAACCCATGATCTTTTTTATTGGCTATGGTATTTTTTTTTTCCCATACTCTTGGACGGATGTCCACATCTTTTGGTTTGGCCAAAATAAAATTTTTTTACACAATCGTTGCACATGTTGCCCATTATTGTTGCATTGGTTTTATTTTGGAACGCATGATTGTTGGCCCATCCACAGATATGCCTGATTAGGTAGGTCATACTAACATCATATGTTGAGGGCCATAATATGTAAATGTGCTTTTAAGAAGAATCTGCCAATCAGGCAAAGTACCTCGTGGTCCAAGCTGCTGTGTTCATATGATGTGTAAATCAGATACAGCCGTAAGTCTGGGTATAGCAGTAGCTGTTTATTTTCAACCGTGTTTCAGAGTCAGATCCCAAACTCCTTACTCCGGGATTTTGCAAATATGACTCTGAAACGCGTTGCTAAATTACCAGCTATGACTATACCCAGACATACCGCTGTATCTGGTTTATACATCATACGAACAAAGCACCTTGGACCACGAGGTACTTTGTCCGATTGGGAGGTTATCGTGAACACAGTGACCTGTGGATCTACGGTCCTGGCAGCAGCTCTATTGTTCAGAGCGAAAACGCTTTGGATGTGCTACACAACCCTATCAGGTGAGCAGTTCCTAAGGTACACCATCCTAACCTGTGTCCTAAGGCTAAGGTACTATTTACCGCATTATCAACCCTTTGTTAGTTTGGTGAGCAATACCCTACAATATTTGGAGGTCTCACTAAATTAAATCCAAGGTGGCCGTAACATCAGTGTATTTGTGCCACACCCAGTAAGGAGTTTTTGGGGTGGTTGTGGGCAGCAGTGATATCTGGACAGAGTAAACACCCATTGTTGGTGCTTTGGTTCGGAAATTTGCCAACGTTAACAATTGTAAACTCAAGGAATTAAGGGTGTTATGTTTGTTCACCTAATGCATGGACACAATGTCTAGCTAGTGTTGGAACATGCGTTTGGGTTCCCTTCCTTGGGTTCAAGATGTTAGGCATATGGGTTGACCTTGATGTACTTGAAGTGTACAATTAACCTCACCAAACTCATCAATATATGTGTGGGAACATATGGTCAAAGAATTATAGCTGTTTGCTTAAATTGCACATTAAATGCAAATTGTAACACAACGTGCACACAACCAGCACCTTGCTGTTTGAGGGTCTGAATAGCCCCTACACACTTGCGATGGTCCCAATGGGGGACACTATAAGAAAAGAGCCCAACGTTGTAGGCCCAACATACTCCCTATGGTCCAAATGTTGGACACTATAAGAACAGAGCCCAACGGGGCAAACAAAAGAAAAAAACAATGCCAACATGGCTAAAACCTATTTTGAGGGTCCAACATGGACAACAGTCCTTTCGGTCCGCATGGACCATTTAAGTCTATAGTTTCCTCCGGATCATGGGAGACCACCATGTCCTCGCTGGAGGGCAGCCAGCATCTCCCCTAACCGGCCCAAGTCCTCGAGATGGCGTTGGAGTGCCAAGATAAGTAGGCTTGTAAACTCGGAGTGTGCCCGTATGACGTCCGCCAGAGTAGGGACACCTGTATTGTTTAAAAAAAGAAATTTAGACCCAAACAATCCCTGTGGAGGTTTTGTACATTCCAAATCAACTCAGCTCCTTACCCTCCTGCTCGCCATCCTCAGAACTATCAGGGGATGATGGGGAGGCACTGAGACTCCACCCGGCAGCACCTGCACGTTCGCCATTTGCACAAAGAGGATCAAAAAACAAAATCAACACTACAACTCAATCATGATGAATGAGAAACACAACACTCAATCCAGTGTGCAGGGCGTACACCCCCCAAAATAACACTTACCACCATGGTCATCCATGTGTGGGTGAACAACAGCCTCCGGCATATCCTCCTCGCCAGGCCCTGTTGTGGAGGCCACCTCGTTTTCATCAGGCTCTGGGGACATGCCCACCCCTGTGCTGGCCACGGAGCTGGAAATTGTGGGAGGTGGGGTAACCACCGGCCTGGGGCTCTGAGGCCACATGACATGGCTGGGTGGCAAAAGTAGCCCGGGGCTAGAAGGGGGCCCATCATCCAACCCACCTGGTTGGTCAATGTCCTCGGCCTCCCATGGCCATGGTGGGGAGGGGAGGTAGTCATCCTCCTCCATCCATGGCTGGGACGAGTTGGCTGGAGAGTCCTGCGTCCCTGAATCAGCAGAAAGGCTCTCTCTCTCCTCCGGCCGTGCATCTGATGCCATCTCCTCCAAGGCATGGCCAGGAATCCTAGGGGGTGATGGTGGCCCTGCAGCCCCCTGGTGCGGTGGGGTAGCTGGCACACCTGCGTGTGGACCATGGTTGCCCTCTTCTGACGAGGAATCCTCTGCATCTGTATTTGGAAGCACAATCACAAAGCTTTTAAGGCAAAGGTCAAACACATTGGTGTCTAACATTTTGAGAGTGTGCCTCTTGGAGTTCCACCATGACCAAATATAGTACAAAGTCATGTTGGATGCATAGACTCATGCGTTAGGCATGTACTGTGGTTAGGAGACAGTATGTTTAATCACAGGAGTTCCACTACACTGGCAAGATATGTTGTGGCCAAACACAACAACACATGGTGGGTGTATGTATGCTGTTTTTTCGGTAGGGGCTGAAGCCACTGGTGTTTGCCCCATGTCTATCTAGACATCTTGTTCATGGACTCTTTTTAGAAACTGTAAAACATCATGCTGGGTCTATATTGGCCCCTGTGTAGGGTGCAACATCTGTGGTGCAGTGTGTCATGTGTGTGTTTCAGATGGTCAATATTTAACCAAAAAAATTAGACAATGTTAAGGCATTTTCGGACCAAATATAGTGAGGTTACACCGCAGTCCGGCCTGCCCATTTGTGATGCACAGAACTGGGTTAGCCATATTCCAGTTTGGGTGTCACCCACCAGACAATGCACATTGTTCTCACAGACACATGCTGGGTCAAGATACAGTTGACAAATGTAAGGTCTTTATCAGTCCTTTGTGATTTTGCCTTTGCAAAATGAAAGGCAATGGTCATTATTCCGATTAGTAGATTTTAGAGGCAGGTTTCAGCCAGCATGGCAAGGGGAGGGAGTGTACAGTCACCTGGACTAGATGTCACCTGTAATCCACAGTCCCTCCCCTTGGCATGATGGCTGTGACCTGCATAGAATCGATAGGAAGAGGCAGAGTGAAGATTGGCATGTAGTTGACTAAATGTTGTTATTTTGATAGTTAAACATTTTGGAGGTTGGTCAATCAGGGCGAAGTGTAGGGCCAGTCTCAAAATGATGCAGAATATATGCAACAACATTGTTGGGGACAAGCCGGGGTACACACTCTCCTTCTGATATGTTTGTGGACATTGCTGTGTAGTTTGGTCCATGTACGTGTGCAGGTGTGTGTTTGTGGCCAACAATTACTCACCACGCAGCCTGGCAATCCGTGCACGGATGTCCACTATGCGGCCTGGGCACTTGAATTTAAGATCAGCGATCTTATGCTGGATGGCTTTCACCTCCCTCTCAACCCCCAGCTGGCGGAGCAGGGATCGCTGTATCTTCCGCACAGTGCTTCGGTTGCGCAGCCTGGGGTGGCGGTGGGGATGGTGTCCCCAATAATCGTAGTGATCACAGTAATCTATTAAGATCATCAGCTCCGCCATCCCCCACGTGGCAGCGCGGTTTGTGGCGGCCATGATGGTGCTGCACTGTGCATGGGAGGGCTAGCACCTTGCAGGCGGAATGAAACTGAAACAAAGTTCATGACGTCAGTACGGCCACCAGCGTGCCATCTCAAAATTTAAAGGCGCCGTACGCGGCTTGACACAGCAAGGAACACTTCTGCGGCACCTGCGGGACAATAACCCTCGGGCGTGGCGCAACGCCACGTTGTGCGCTGCGGACACAAATATTGTTGGGATGAATCAGAGAATGTGCACACTAGATTCGGCACATAACATAATAGAGTTTGTTTAGCTTGGCGCACTTGTGTGGGACCGTGATTTGAAAAAACAAAAAATGATCGTGCAGACGGCGCCTATGTGCAGTGCTGAAGGGACAGCTCCTCAAAAATGGCGCCCTGGGAACACAGAAACAAACGCAGGAGCTTCCACCAATAATACATGATGTTGCCGCCGGCCAATCGGAACGCATTGGGTGTGCCGCATATGGGGCGCGGATAACGAAGTGCCTGCCACGCCTACAGAATGAATTGGCTGAACTCAGACATCGCCTGTGCCATTGATATCGCCGCGTCACACGGCAGTAGACACACTGATCGCTCAGGCTCCATCGCCTGATTTCCCGACACTGGAAAATCTCAGAAGTCCGAAACAGAGATTTATCGCCGTTCAGTCGCCCTGTTACACGCGGCAACGCACAGGCGATGTCGCTTCAACATCGCCTGAACAGGCAGATCTCGGCAACATCGCCGGCGATATCTCCCCGTGTGACGGTACCTTTAAGGGGATCTGCTGGAAAAATGCTCAAGTTCCCCATAGCCTTCCATTATGCTCATTACTCAAATCAAGCCCGTCTGAGTGTCGGATCCACTCAATTCGAGTAATGAGCACTTGAGCACTTTAGTAAATAACAACACTATAAAAATTCAAAATACTGTAATACCAAAGTAACCATGGGCATGCATGGTTGGGATGGATTTTTAAAGGAATTACTTGCTAGCTCTGGCTAACAGATAGCACGGTACTATGTGGTCTAGATTTTGTGTAGCGAGTGATGCCATCACCAGGACAGCCCCAGCACAATCAATGATATCTGCTGCATCTAAGTAAATACAGTTGCAATCTATTTCCCTTGTCCACATTGTTTTACAAATGATTGTGGATCTTTAATTATATACATCAGTTTTATTTGTCTAAAATTCATCAACATTTTTTTCCAAACAGACAGTTTCCTGATTATATCTATTTGTGCACTTTTTTCACATGCTACCAAGAGCCATTTACATGTATAGATTCCAGCCCATGAGTAGAACATATCTGACGTTGTCGTGGCTTTACCTTTTTGACCCATTTTTCTCTACAGAGAAGCCTTTAGTGCTCAGATGAATCCTGTGTATAAGCCATAAAATATACATCTCTAGAAAAGCAGCTGTAAAATCGGATCATGCATCCTTATCGCAAACCTCCAGCCCAAACACGACGGCCAAATATTGCACATTTAACATCAACACTTAGTTTACTTAGTAAACATTACAAATAATTAATCCCCTCATTATCCCTTTCTACCAAATCCCCATCAAATAGCCGCGAATGTGGATTCCGCGGGGACACATAAATAATGAAATTAAAGATATATCTTATAGATAAAGCATTGACTAGTGGAACAAAATGAGTCCTGAGGCCTCTCATTAAAGAGTTAAATTGGGCAATTGGTCTTACTGTCACCGAGCAGCACAAGATCTGTGTGTTCCACTGTTTTTGTATCGATTGTATGGCTATCGCTCTGTCCCTCGCCTGCAGAGAATATTGGCCCTCCACCTGTAGGGATTGTATATGTCCTTTGTTCTGTGCTCATTTTCTAGGAGATTTGTATCAGCTACAACTTGTGCTACATGAGCTTCAGTAGAAGGAGAGTTACAGGCTTTCTGCATTGGTTAGGCTAGTAACATAGTTCTATCACTTGTAAATTGGAAATGTTATCAGCAACCATTTAGTCCTTAAAGTGACAACCTTGTGCCAAATATAACGTATTGCATTTATTTTCTCAAGTCCATTTTGTTGCAATTTTTAACAATTGGAGAGCAAAACATTTTTAGGGTGCTTTCACATCTGCGTTTTTCGTAATTCGCGGCAGATGCGGTGAAAAAACCGCATCTGCCGCGTTTACCGCATAACCGTTCCACTTGCGGCGCGGTTGCGGTTTTTTCTATGCAAAGTATAGGCATACTTGCGGCAGGTGCGGCAAGTGCGGTTTTGCACTTGCGGCAGGTGCGGCCGCGAAAAAAACCGCGGCTTACTGCGGTTTTTTTCGCGGCCGCACCTGCCGCAAGTGCAAAACCGCACTTGCCGCACCTGCCGCAAGTATGCCTATACTTTGCATAGAAAAAACCGCAACCGCGCCGCAAGTGGAACGGTTATGCGGTAAACGCGGCAGATGCGGTTTTTTCACCGCATCTGCCGCAAATTACGAAAAACGCAGATGTGAAAGCACCCTTAGATGGACGAAAGGACAAGATATATGTATGGGTTCTATTAGAGTACGTGTTCATGATCAGGATTAGGGCCATTTTAAACACAGTGTATTTTCGCTGCCTTCTAAATGCTGTATAGTACATTCCAAGCACAGTGGAAGGATTTATTGAAATCCCCTATCGATTGTTCTACTTTTTAATGATGCGTAAACTGGCATGCAACACAACTTTCCGAGCCACAGCATGTCAATTTATTCTTGCGGATAGTGTACTTGGTTAGAGAACACTGCAAAAATCCGGTGCTCCAGAAGCATGATCGTGGGCATGGATGCTGCGTTTTCCTACGGAGAACGCGCTCATCTTTTCAGAGAAAGACATGCTGCATCTAGAACACATCCTGATCATGGGAACATACTCTTATTTCACATGTGAGTTTTCCTTTTTATGATACATTGTTCATCATTTCTAATTTTGTGATTCCAATATGCAAACCTATTGGAGGTATCTTTATCTCATATCCTGTGCTGGTGCCAATGCAGCAGTATCAAATGAAATTACTGTGGATAAAACAAGCCCAATGGGGTTTTACCCAAATAAATATAAAATTGTATGCTTAGAGCTGCTTGCTCACCTTGCATGTTTATGTGACACACAACCAGTTGTAAAAGCCTAATAACAGCTGCTGCAGAAGCCATGTGCTCCAAGGCAGACAGGTATGCAGGAACTAGAACAAATGGAATAAACCTGCACCGATGTATAAAGATGAAGATCCAAACTGCTGTCTAATAAAGTGATGGTGGTTTAATTCAACGCGTTTCGAAGTGTTTCCTCACTTCTTCAGCAAATCCACCGATCAATCAGGAGTTTTGACCTTCATCTGTATAAAGCGACGCAGGTTTGTTACATATCTTTGTTTCGGTTCCTGCAATCCAACAGTGTCAGCACTTATTCTCCCAGGGTTCACATGAGACTGTTACGTCATGCGAGTCCTACGCCCACTCAGCACCAGCTTCACCCTCCTCGTCTTCAGATGAACTACTGTGAGCCCTCGTGGACAGGGTCCTCTCCCGTCGTGTATCAGCAAGCATTGACTGTTCATATGTACTGAACCTGTCCTTGTTACCCCCACTTCTTATGTAAAGCGCCATGGAACCAATGGCGCTATATAAATAAATAATAATAATATTCAAAAGGAGGTTAGAGCTGCAGCTGGCCTCTTAACCCCCTATTGATGTTTGACACGTCTAAAGGTATGAGCTGCCACTGATTGGGCACACAGCTCACATGACCTAACAACCTCATGTGAGCTCCAGGAGAGCGAGTGCTGCGCCAGCACGGGAGTTGTGTATAAGCTTTTTTATTTTAATGGGGGCAAACATGTGGAATGAGAAGGGGTTGTCCAAATAGTGGACAACCCCCTTAAACATGCAAATAAGTCTGGAACGCATGTGCCACCTATTAAAAGTAGCAATCATAATTGCAATGTCAACCACCTGTGCTGTAATTAGAGCTTTGCATTGGTAACAAAACCTGCTATAAATGTGTTTAGTAAGAGCCAAGATGTCCAGATGTTTATGGGACATACAGAAGGAACCGCACATTGCTGATGTTATTTTGCTTTACATTATAAACACAGGGTTGTCTGGTCTAAATCCACAAGTCTACTATAACTCTATGTGTCACCCTATGTGACTGCAGACTTATGAATCCTCACATTGCACGCACTGTGCGCTATAAGGTTTCGCCGGTGTCAGAGCCGGGAACTGTGGTCATGTAGCCTTGTGCTTGCAATATAATTACTCCCAGCCAGAATCTGGCTAGATGGGCGCGAAGTCACTCATTGCAAGTGTGCCAAGTGAGTGCAGACATGTGGAATAAGACTAGGCAACCCCTTTAAGTTAAGAAGCCAAACCAGAAACTTCATTTAAAGACACATGTTTTCGAGTATTTTCCCTCATCAGTGCAAAGCAAAAGATCTGATTTGGCTGGGTGAGAGGCTCCAACAGGAGATCTAAGGGGTAAGGTTTCTCCAAGGAGACCTAAAGAGACTTATAAGCTATGTCATGGTCCCTTTCACATGTATTTAAATTCCCAGGAGAACATTGCATGGAAAATAAGTCTCCATTCGCCAAGTTGGTGCTTGCCACAAGAAAAAGAAGTGTAACATTTAGACCTCAAATATTGCCAATATTGTAGAATGGTGAATATCCTATTAATATTTTTTTCATCTATTTTACTCACTTATATAGCGCCATCATATTCCACAGCACTTTACATCATCAATCTTAACACAATATAGCATTAATCTTAACACAATATAGCATTAATAATAATACCCTGTTCTTTTCCAAAAATGGTGCAAAAGATGCCTCTTAGGGTGCTTTCACTTCTGACCTGAGGGTTACTCCTGGATTTGACCCAATGTTTGAAATGTGGAGCAGAATCTCAACCAAGTGTGTTTCCCTGGTGTTAGTGCCCAACGTCTACCCCTGGCAGGTACCCGAACAGCGGCTGGCACTTCCAGTTTCAGTTTGGTGGGTCCTAAGCAAAGATTTGAAGACGGTCGGATCTCCTTTGTGAACATGGGGGTGGTGCCTTGTCTCACAATGTTCCCTTGTGGTCCTATGCACATGTACCCATGAGCCAGATAGAGTAGAACAGACAAAAGACTTCTTGAATTCACAGCGTTGAACGATGACGCTGACGGACGCGAGTCAGGAGATATGGAGACAAGGGGATCAACCTGCAGCCTAATGTATCAATGTAAATTGCCATCCCCCACCTCTCATATTCATCTGTTCTAGTAAACAAAACTAAACAATGTTTATTGAATTTGTGAATAGTTTGTCCCTCTAAAAGGGTACCAGAGAACTGAGTCATTACACTAATGGTGCTGTCACACCTGGCGACGTTGCTAGCGTCATCGCCGAAAAAGTGACGTATCAGCGATGTCGCTAGCGACGTCGCGCTGTGTAAACGAGCGGCGCGACCGCGTTTTATCGCTGGTCGCAGGTTGTCAGGTTTACGGGAAGAACTGTAAACCTGTCAACCGGCAACCTGCGATAAGGCTGGATCGCGCCGTGTGACATCGCCAGAGCGATGTTGGCGGCGATCCAGCCTATACCGCAGCGTTGCTGCGGATCACTCGCTGGGCTGGGCCCAGCCCAGCGAGCGATGTCACCGCCCCGCATCGCTGCGGCATCGCCAGCCGCAGCGATGCTGTGTGACAGCTGGCCAGCGATGTCGGAAGCGAGCGGGCACCCGCGCATCGCTTCCGACATCGCTGGCCAGATCGTGCTGTGTGACGGCACCATTAGAAGTAGAATGGGGCAGGATCAGCTGTGTCAGGGCGCCATATTTAACGAGCTGACCAGTCACACTACACATTTGCAATAGCGTCATGTATTAGCCAGCCTTCCTGCGCTGGCCAATCATGATGCTATTGCATTGTCCAATCACCGTACGAGCGTCACGTAATACACAACTCTGTCACGCCTATGTACTTGCGGCGCGTAAGATGTACGCCCATATTCCCTTGTGGTAGCGGCGTGTAAATCAAGGAAGGTACTCCACAGAAGGTAACCCGCGGCACCCGTCGGCACTTCCGGGGAACGCAAATACTTTTTTGGAGCACTTTGTGGCGGCGTGTATATGCGGCATCGGCAACCGTTAGCAACAGGTAAAAACGCGTGCGTGCACGTGCGATGCCTACCTGTTGCTACCCTCTGTGGCGGCGTGTAAAGGTACCATTAGAGGGCCTGGCTCGGCATTGACTACCCAGGGCACCTGCCGCCGGAACTCTACACCACAATGATCATAAAAAAAAAATTCGAGTATTTCAATTTTTATGGAGACAATCACTTAAAAAAATCCCACCATGATATGTCATATTCTGGTTAAGTATCCCCTATTAGTATACCACTACACTATTGTGCCCAAGTGAAGTTCATTTTGATTATAATCAGGGGATACATTTGACTTTATTTATTAGGCCATTTTAAAAATGCACAATTGTTGTTGCATGTAGGTCAAGATAGCACTAAAAATCCTTTTTTGTTTGGTTCTGGAAACTAAAATGTTGCAAAAATGTGTATAAGATTACAGCTTTCACTCTCATCTTGGTCAGTCCTGTATTTGCCTTCTGTGAGCCCGCAGTAGGAAAATTACACGACAGAGTTAATATTTCACACATACAGGTAGTAGTTTGTATCAAATTAACATCAATCTGATATTTGACATCTGCAGAATCGGTGTCCTAAGGATTCTATACATCCGATATCCAAGATGGGTTAAATGAAAGGCGGCAGGGAAAGCCAAGTTTCTTTTCTGGGCCAGGATTTGTACGGAATGATGGGTAGGTTGGTAGAGGGATCGGCCATTCCCTCTCTCCCCAGTGCAGGTTTTATTGCTGATCATTAGACAGCTCTGCTGGCGATATGACCTCGTTACTGAGGCATAAAAGGTCTGCTTTGAATGTAGCCTGGAAAAAAATGAAATTGACAAGCTCCTCAGAGCAAAATAAAATGAATGTACAGGTGCAGATCTCTGTGACTGTATGGCACTAGCATACAAATAAACTCTACGGTATATGTGAACACTGAATATATGATTTACAGGTTTTCCGTGCACTTATAAATTGGAGGTTTTGATCAAATTGCATAAGCCCATCTGCTGTGACAAGGTGACCCCTCAAATATAGAATGGGTCAGACATAATGCATGGAAACCAGACTCTCATAACACTGTGCTATAGTTAGAGCTTTGTATAGGTGAGAAAACCTGCTATAGTTGTGTTTATTAGGATCCTAGACGGGCCAATGTTCATGAGACACACGGAAGCCACCCTGTTAATGGTATTTTGTCGTTTTTTTTTTCAAATCCATTTATTCATACCTTGGCTGTCCATGAAAATGTGTCATTGACAACAATCCCCCAATACGTGAACCCGCGCTCCTCTCAAGGGTTATAGAGGGCAAATATGATGCACACACTTGGTTTCTGTAATATTTTTGGGCACATCCACAAAGGGAAAACGCTTGGAAAAATGAAAAGAGGTTAAAATGATTGTCAGATGCAACGTGATGAATATCTGCCCCAAACTGTTGTTTGTAGTTACACAAAATGCCAAACTTTTTGCCTGTTCGCCCCCTCTCATATTGCCTGGGCTCTGATACTGTCAGCACTATGGAGATTCCCATAGCAGCGGGATGGTTTAGCGCGAGTATTTTACTTACTGACACATAAATACATATGAATGCATTAATGTGATTAATGAGAGATCTTCCTGCTCTCTTCTCACACTGCATTTAGTGTGATCAGTTATGAGAGCCTTGCACACAGAAAGGACTATTCATAATAATAACATATTTATGTGCCGTCCAAAGAAACCGCTAGGAAATGAATAGAGCGCTCTCCATACTTGGCTGCACTTTGTTTAGTATTTCATAACATCTCTTTACACGCTGGAAACAGAGACGAGCTCTCCATTCCCGTCCATTTATTCATAATATTTATATTGCTAGAAAATTATTTTGATCACAAAATCCTTTGGATTGAAAAAATGACTTGTCCTTTGTCACAGCCTAGATGACTTTACTAGGGAAGCGCCTGTCCTGGATTCCTTATACAAGTCACTGCTAATCTGTGGTATCCTCATTATTAGGTTTCCTGATAGACATATAATTTGTGACTCTGTTCTCTGACTATCTTTTTCTTTGTAATGCTATATTGCTGTGAATAATGCTTTTTTTTTAATCTTTTATTGTAAAGATTCCCATTGTAAAATAAATTTATATTTTATACGAAGATGCAGAGAAACTTTAGCTATGAAATATGTAGCAAGACCAAAGATTGCTCTTTGTAGTTGCTGCAGTATTTTGATCCACAATACGAGTAAATGGGCAGCACGGTGGATCCAGTGGCTAGCACTGTTGCTTTGCAGCGCTGGAGTCCTAGATGTAAATCCCACCAAGGACAACATCTGCAAGGAGTTTGTATGTTCTTCCTGTGTTTGTGTGGATTTCCTCCAGATTTCTCCTACACTCCAAAGATATACTGATAGGGACTTTAGATTGTGAGCCCCAATGGGGACAGTGATGATGATGTCTGAAAAGTCCTGAGGAATATGACAACGCAATATAAGTGAGTAAAATAAAAAGAAATGTAGTCCCATTGCTGTGACCACTGTATTCAAGTTGCTAAAGCTCAAAATTTGCTCAACGTTTTGCAACTTGCATGTTGTGGTCATGACATCTTGAATACAACATGATCACATTGACTGCGATGTAGCAGTGGCACTGTGCAATCTTTAATCAGCTATGTGTGGGTCATGGGAAAAGTTGCCATGTAGCTCAAGCCTTATGGCCGCTTTACACGTCCCGATATCGTCATCCAACTTTGATAAAAAGTCACGTGGTTCGTGCGTTGGTACTGATATCGTTCATGCGTTGTGTGGTGTGAATGTCCAATTCGATGCAAGAACGATGCCAAAACGATATCGGGGGAGAATTGTGCAGGCTCTCCAACTGCCCGATATTGGATGGACGATCTGGCAGGATCTGGTGTGACCGCCCAACAACGACTTGGAGAACAACTTCCCCTATTCTCTCCCATGTTAAATGGTCGTTCCCCTGGTTCGGGAGTACAAGGGGGTGTAGACATCGCAGTTGTGTTGCTTGCTGATATCTCCCTGTGTGACAGCACCTATGCGATCCTGGATTTCTGCCAAAAAAGTGTGCGCTCCCGTGTCATTGTATACAATATCGAAATATGTTGGGACGTGTAAAGCGGCCATTATTGTCTCCCCACACCTTTCCATGAAGTAGCCTAAAGGTACCTTTACACGCGGAAACTTTTCTAGGAATTTCACTGGCAACTTACTGGTTGCAGTGAAATCATGGACACATTGTTCCATTTGTACACAGCAACAAGATAGAACAATGTGTCCATGATTTCTCTGCAACTAGTAAGTTGCCAGTGAAATTCCTAGAAAAGTTGCCGCGTGTAAAGGTACCCTAAAAACTCTTCTGGTATGTAGGAAGACATCTACATTATATTACACCTACAGGAGCAATAATATGGAGTTAGGTCACTCTTTGCAGCTACAACATCTCCAACTCTTCTGGGAAGACGTTCTACAAGATTTTGGTGTGTATTTGTGCTCATTCATCCAGAAGAGCATTTATGAACTTAGACACTTATGGTGGAAGAAAGAGACTGGCTCTCAGTCTTAGCTCAAGTCTTTCCTAAGGGTACCGTCACACCAGGTGACATCGCCGGAGATATCGCAGGCGACGCACCGATGGGAGAGCTATATACTGTGATGGGGGCTATATACCTGGATGGTGGGATTTGTACCGTGATGGCGAACTATATACCAGGATGGGAGGGCTATATACCAGGTTGAAAGGGCTATATACCAGGATGGGGGGCCATGTACCATAGTGAGGGGGCTATATACCAGGATGGGTACAGATATACCATGATAGGGGGCCATGTGCCAGAATGGAGGATGAGAGCTATGTAGTATTTTGGAGAATGAGGGCCATGCCCATTCACATATACAGTACAAAGTACTGCAGTAGCAGCAAAGTGCAATCTTTAGCCATGATAACCACTAAGCCCTCGAACTGGATGGTACTGGATTTCTTCTGAATGACAGAGGTGTAAAGGTAAAATATATCCTTGTACCATGTTATCCAGTAGATAGGAAAGAAATTTGTTTAAAAAAATTGAGATAGTAATAAAAGAACTTGGCACTCCGAAGGAATGTACTGTAGATCAAAGTAAATTTTTATTTCAATAATTCATCTTCTTTAACATTGATGTTACTGCCAATAGACCTTCATCAGAAAGGATTGAGTTCTCTGTGGTTGATACCTTTTAATGGCTAAATGAAAATAAATAAATAAATAAATAAATAACAGCTTTCCAGACTACTCATGGCATATTTTACCATGCCTGGTGAACAGACCTAAGTTGTCTCAAAAGCTTGCCATATTTTCAATTAGCCATTTAAAGGTATCAACCACTGAGGACTCTCAGTTTCTTAGAGGTGTAAAATGAAGCTTAATTTTACACTTATAAAAAATTGAGCCCTCAATTGTTGATGCCTTTTAGGGTACCTGTACATGCCGCAACCGCGGTGAGAAATCTGACCGGCAATCTGTAGCCCCGTCACCATCGCCGTGAAATTGTCTCGAAATTGCGGCGTGTAATTGGGGAATCTGGTGGTGATCAAAAAGGTTGCCCTTGGTTCCGATTTCACAGCACTGCTCCAAAACCAGAGGCAACCATGAAGGGGAAATTCCCTGCTTTTGGCGTGTGAAGGGGCGATAGGGATGGAATCAGCATCACCTACTGATTTCCTGGAGGTGTGCCACAGCGTGCTGGATACCGTGCCCTGTCCGCGATGATTGGTGGTGGCTACTGTGTTTCCATTGGCTGTCCCTTCACAGGGCGCCATATTTGAACAGCTGTCCATTCACACTACACAATGGCAATGGTGTCATGTATTAGCCAGCCTTCCTGCGCAGGCTGGCCAATCATAACGCTATTGCATTGTCTAATCATCGTGTTTGGGGCGCGGTGTAAATCAATTTGGCACGCCTATGTTCTCGCCGCGCTGAACAGGTATGCCCACATTCCTTTGGGGATTGCGGCGTGTGAAGCGGCATCGGGAGTCTACCGGATGTTTCCCACTGTTGGTGTGGGATCTTTCGGGATGACACATCGCCTTAGGTGAAATTGCGGCGTGTAAAAGCGCCTTCGGCGTTCGGAGGCAACCATGAAAAATGTGCACGCGCACGTTAGGTTGCCTCCGTTCGCCGCCAAAAGTTGCGGCGTGTAAAGGTACCCTTAATGGTATCTGCCTCATATCTACGGACAGCACAGTGGCTCCGTGGTTAGCACTGCAACCTTGCATCGCTGGGGTCCAGAATTCAATTCCCACCAAGGAAAACATCTGCAAGGAGTTTGTATGTTCTTCCCGTGTTTGTGTGGGTTTCTTCCGGGCTTTCCAGTTTCCTTCCACATTTCAAAGATATACTGATAGGATGTTTAGATTGTGATCCCCAATGAGGACAGTGTTGAAAATGTATGTAAAGCTCTATGGAATTGATAGTGCTATATAAATGAATATTATTATATCTCTGTGCGAATGCTATGTTTCTCAAGTACATGTAATCCTTCCTATTGGCTGAAACGTCAGTAAGCAAGTGGATGTATTGAAATAAAAAACTTTGATCTACATTCCAAGTTCTTCTAATACTTTCTCAATTTTTTAAACAATTTTTTTTCTATCTACTGTCAAATACAAAATCTGTGAAAGTGTCCCCTACCTTCCATGGGACCCCTATCGCAGGGGAGTATATAGCAGGACTTTGAACCACGGTTTCTGAATTTCTGCAAGTTATGTCTCAAAATGTCTTTATTTTATTGCTGTGTATGAGGCATATTGTCCAGTGGTGGGATACCACAGTAATGTGTCCCGGATATATAAATCATGCTTTATGTCCACCATTGCCGCCCACCCTGCCCATTACATTGTGGCTTGGTAGCAGGGGCGGACCGCCACCCCCGGGGGCCCTGGTGCGGGTGTGGACCGGGGGGGGGGGAGGGTGCTGGTGCTGGGAGAGAGCTGTCTTACCGCTGCTTCTGGGAGAGCCGCGCTCTCCCGCCTGGTCCTGCTGGGAGAGCCGCGCTCTCCCGACTGGTGACGGCGGCTTGTGGGGGTCGGCTGGGAGAGCCGCGCTGAGAGCCGCGCTCTCCCGACTGGTAACGGCGGCTTGTGGGGGTCAGCTGGGGGCCCCCTCCAGGCTTGAAGGGGCCCCCTAACCGGTCGGGGCCCTGGTGCAGCTGCACCGGCTGCACCAGTGTAGTTCCGCCCCTGCTTGGTAGGTAATATTGGTTTCCTGTGTGTGGAAAAGAGGAAAGAGGCAACTGTGCAGAAAGGTCGAAATGTATTGCATCTACTGAAATATTTACACCTGTCGTAGGAGATAATCATATTTCTATTCCACTCTCCCAGGAAGCTGCGATAGTGTAACATTTTGCCTATTTATGTCCTCTATTGAGAGCATCCGTGACAGCCAGTGCAGTTCTTTATAGTAACCAATGTTACGGGAGAATATCTGCGGCACATTACTGCTTTCCGATTAATTTTATTTGCAGCATAAACTTTATTTACCATTTGTTTGCGACCATGGACTAGATAAGTGGCTGGGAGAGTTTTTTTCTTCTTCCTATGGACGACTGCGATGTTTTGTGCTACTTCTTATTTATATGGCTACTTGAGCTGATAAGTTTTTCATTATTTGCAGTCAGTCTTTCTTGCTTTCTTGTGCTGGTTACTTTTATTAAGATCTTATCATGTTTATTAGTAATTTGTCACTTTAATTGTGCTTTTAAGTAGTATTCTTATTATGGTTTTAGGCCGAATGGGTCCCTGAGATCTTAATATGTTTAGCTGTGCACAGCCTTACCTCTCGCTGGCATTTATATTACACCTTTGTGGGCATGGTGTGCGCATTGAGGTTCTAGGAACCATTTACAGTCTAGTTTTCCATTAGCTTGACATGGTGACACAGAAATAGTAAGCACTGATGGCTACACTTCCCCAAGGCTTGGCCTTCCACTAATAAAGTTCAAACTCCAGAAAGAGATATTTTTACTTAATTGGACTGGGAAATCAAGGAGCTGCAATGTCATAAATGTGGCGGTGGGTTGAAAGTGAAAAAGGACTAATAAACTTTACAGTTTATCCAGTGAATCTGTAGATAAATTCGATATAATAGGAAAATTGAAGAGAACTTGAGAATAGGCTAGCAGTATTTAAATGTATTTTTGATTGAATGAAGCACATGTCTCTTCCCCTTTATTTAAAGGTGATGATTGGCATAAAAAAATGAGAATAAGAGAAGATAAAAGTTGGAAAAATTCTGAAAAGTTATTTACAATAGTAAAAGAAGAAAGTTGTTTTCCAAGTGGCAGTGGCGTCTGGAGATTGTTGAGCAAAATAAGGAAGCAGCCACATTGGACAAAACTCTAGAAGTTAGAATGGACATCTGGACTGACAGAGAAGAGTGAATTATGAGGAACAAGAAGGTCAATGCTTCCATTGGGAGAGTTTAGGATATATTAGAAACCGTAGCACTCTGTTATTGGTATTTTATGGCAGATGGTGTCCTAGTTATAAAGTCAGCATAGATTATACTACAGTAGAATGCCATAACACCGATACATTTAAAGGGGTTCATAGTAAAGATAACAATGGAAAGCAACTATGGTGAAATAAAAAATAAGGCATGGGGGAGTGGACCCACTGGACCACAGAGGAAACTGTGGCAGGGACGGACCCAGGCACCGTCTCAGATATAGGGAGGTACAGCCAGGCTGGCTGTGGCAGACACACTCACTGGCATGGACAGGTTTAGCTGGGGTGACTGTGTGTTGGCAGTGGATCATTCAGGATACTCTGAAAGCGTGTTGACAGCAGAACTTAGCTTTTATTAACAACAAACAGGTACAGATAAGAAGGGCTTTGTGGAAACAGGAATTTACATCTTAAATGTCTCTTTGCAGCATCAGCAAGCTGCTGTGCTTCTCTTCACATGCACAGACACAGGAAATTGGTTAAAGTCACATGGTATTTCCTGTGTGTGAGCCTCTGGGAGTGTTCTTTTTTTTTTTTTTTCTTTAAACTAACTTTACTGACAATGCAAAAACCTGGCAATATAACACTTACACATATACAGGATTGAAGATATTGCACTAGATATATTCCAACACTGTGGCATACAGTGTGACAGACACAGTCAATGGCATGGAAAAGTACAGCTAGTTATTGCCGTGGCGAATAAGGTGGCAGGTAGGCTGGTAGGTGCAGGCTCAGATACTCCTATGTACTTAGGTGACCAGGCAGGAACAGATAGCTATGGCAAGGCAGGACACAGGGATGGGTAGTGGACACAGGAACCTGACAACTAGCTAGCAGGAAGGACTCAAACTAACTAGCGACATTGATCAGGCACCTTATATATTCAGTAACTCTCAGCCATAGGCTAAAGGGCACTTTTGGGTAATAGTGCACTGGCCCATAAAGAGCAGTGCTTGAGCGCAGGCATATGCCATAAAGGTATTCCCAGGAAACCTGTGTGGCATGCACAGGACCTAGGAGTGTGAGGCAGCACAGGAGCATGTGGATGGTCATGCAGAGGGGAAGGAGCGCATGGCAGAGCCATATTGGGGAGTAAGTTGGTGAGTGGCGACCCTGCTGCATAGCAGAGGCAAAGCAACATGGGGACACTGGTGTTACAGATGCACACTTTTACCAGAGCTACCACCTTAGTGGTCTCGATTGTAAGCGATGACATCAAGACCAGCAGTGACCTTACTGCTGTGGCCATTGATATATTGTAGATGACTGATGGTTGGGACATCATCACTTCTGATTCAGAGGTGACAGTTGTATTGGAGAGTGGATTCCCTTGATAAATATGTGTGGCGCCCCGCAATGAGTGCGTCACAAGAGGGTATTGCAGCCAAAACAGTAGCAGCAATATTCTCTGACTAAGCAATGATACAGTTAACTCAGAGATCCATACCCTACATGCATCACCTAGCATAGAGGGCTAATAAGGTCTTGGTGGGCGGAGTGTAGTGGTAGAGTGTGAGGAGAAGGAGTAACAGCAATGTAGGAGAAGGAAGCAAGATATTCAGCTCTGCAACCTAGGAGAGGGGGTTGCACAGTTCCATGCGGCCCCGTGGCCAATTTCCCCTGGCCATCACCCCCGGTTGAGCACCATTATTCCCGGTGCCTTAACAACCGAACAAAGGGCATCAACATGCGGGTCCAAAATCATCCCGTGCCCATCTACAGCCGGTTTGCTGGTACCGAAGCTAGTAGTAGTTCAGCACTGCTATGCGAACCAGAGGAGTGGAGGGACCGCTTTACAGGAGCACCCCACCACCGCCACACACAGTCGTCTAGCCAGCGGTGTACCCACCAAAGGACCCAAGGCTCCCCAAAGCATTCGGAACGTATACCCCGGATAGGGCATTCAAGCAGCCTCCTTGTACCCGATCTGGCATTCCTGGGCGACAACGGCAACAAAAGTAGAATGGAGGAACACCGCGGATCTCTGAGAAACACTGGTCATTGCTGAGTCCACCCGGTTCACTACCCTTCACTGTATGCCATGTACTGCCTGCTGGTTACAGTAAAGAACCCGTTACAGAGACTTACAGTGTCCGTGCCTTCTTATGAACTGTTTATCCGCATACTAAGGTAACCACAGCTGCCTCAGAACATCTTGTGCAGCTTCTGGCTCCGAGGATCACCGGTCAGCCTGTGGGGAGCGTTCCATCTTGCTGCATTCCATCCCCCGGAGGCCCTGCAGCGCCTGTAAAGTTACCGGAACTCTCATAGGTGGCGTCACAAAACAATTTAACCCTAAACTGTTCAACCAAGACGTCTCTCTTTTTGATCTGTACTACCGGGCCCCACTACCGGCAGGCGCGGTCCATCCGTGACAAGGAGGAAGAGTAAAACGTCTGCCAACCGGAGTCCCGGCCACGGTGAGTCATATGCATTTTTTTCTTTACCCAGGATAGCTTTTGATTGTTAAAGGTGTGGGCTTGGACTTATTTTTTTTACTATGTAGCTAAAAACAGGTAGATAGTTGTTAACAGAGGCAACTACTTGCCGGATGTACCCAGCACGAAGCAGTCATTAACAGCTCTTGCCAGCAATTCAACTTCTCTTGATGGGGCATGACTGCCAGTGTCATGCTGATTGATAGCTGGATTTGCATTGTTAGGCAGTGGGGAAGCTAGCTGTCAATAAACATGACTTCGACAGTCACACCCCGTCAGTAGAGCGGAAAAGAAACTGCCACTCTGTTGACGCAACGTCAGCGAAAGTTGATGAATCGCGAGCAGGAGTGGACTATGACCATAGGTCAAAAATATGGGATCCACACTTAACATAACAATAGGGTTCCTGAATCCTCTATGTGAGTAGAGTACAGTGCTTGGTTAAATTAATAGTAGAGCAATGGTTACACATGTGTGTTACTTGATCCCCTTTCTTGTGAACAGTGGGAATTGTGCTTAGACCCTTAGCCATCATACATTTATCACCTATCCTATAGATGGCTGATATTATTTATGGGGAAGCCTCCTTTAAGTGTTGAGATCACAGCCAGAATACTTGACCTTCTGGCAGTTTAACTGAAACCATATATTCCTATATTATGTCCATATGTCGGCATTGAAAATGTGACCTACAGTTGTAGTTGGCACCACCCCCCGCAAGAATGGGTACTTTAAAACCAGTTTACACATATATATTTTATCCCTTTGTCCTATAAATATTCATAGAACATATGACTCCTGGAAACATTTTATATCAATTTACAAGCCCCTGTGATATCTATGTGAATAATATACTGAAATCTCCGACTGTTGTGCCCATAATTAGGACACATAATGTAATTGTCTGGACCAAACTGAGATGTTTCTGCCCTTAACAGAGTCTGCTGGCAGCCATGTAATTATTAATACAGATATGGAAATCACTCTCCCAGATTCAATTTAAATATTTTACTTACCAGAAGATAAAATATTTAAGTCATCTCTTTGCAGCTATTTAACATTGCTGGAATACATAGTTGTGTTGTGTCTGCCGCTTCTAAACACATCATTTTGTAAATCTAGAGCTTGTAATGTAAAGCATTTAATCATAATATATATAATAGCTGAAACAACTTGCGTAGCTTCCAATTTTACATCCGTATTGTTGGGTGCCAGTATTTATTAAACAGGGATATATAAAGTAGGACAGTACAATTAAAGAAGTACACAGGCATACAAGTAATTCTGAAGATTGCAGAGGAAAGCCAAAAACACAAGCAGTTATAATCTTCTGGTGCCACTCTGATTACATAAAATCTTTAGGAACAGCAATGAGCTTGGGAGAGACAAGGCAGAAGTTAAATGAAGCATCCTATCACCCTTAAGGTTCTTAAGGGAATAATAAAATATTTCTAAAATGGTGTAACGTAGTATAAAAAATAAAAGAAGCTATACCCAATATCACTGATTCCCCAAAGCTCTTTTTGGTCCTATCTTGAATGTCTAGCCTTAAAGAGGTTGTCTACTTCTTGGACAACCCCTTTTCCATCAGCATGTTTGCTGCCGGTAAAATCACTACACTTATACTCACCTCCGACGTTGTTCCAGCAGCGTCGGCACTTGCTCTCCCAGGCTCAGGTGACATTGTTACATCATGCGAGCCCCTCTGCCAACCAGCGATAGCTTCCCTCTCCCCAACTTCGGAACAATCGAACATCAAGAGGAAGTCAGAGCTGCAGTTGGTTGTTTGAGACGTCCAAAGGGTGCAAGGCTTGCATGATGTAACAATGTCACATGAGCCCAGGAGAGCAAATGCCGACACTGCTGGACTACCATCGGAGGTGAGTATGTGTTTTTAGTTTACCGGAGACAAACATACTGATTGAGAAGCGGTTGTCTGAGAGATTGTATCATCAAAACATGACATTTTAAATCGAGTTTTTGTGTTGGCAGTATTTTTTCTATATCATGCTCTTTATAATAAAACAAAAATAGTAATCTTGCACTTTTTACGCTAAGAACTGAAACTATTTTAAACTTCATCTTCCTGGTGTTTCAGGAAGAGTTTTCAGCCGTTTCCTTATCAATAGAGGCAGGATTACAATGTCATGTAACTCCAGTACACACAGCTGATAAAATTGGAGTTAAGCTCCCGTCACACACAACGACGCACCAGAGATCCTGACAATGATAACGATCCTGGTCGCTGGGGAGCTGTCAAACAGGCAGGTCTCCCCAGCGACCAGGGAGCCACCTCCACATCGCTGGCAACTGTGATAAACAGTGGGTACCTAGGCAGCGCGCGCTGCCTAGATACCCGCTGTTTATCATAGCTGCCATTGTTACTGCTTAGCGCTGGTAACCATGATAAACACTGGGTATCTAGGCAGCGTGCGCTGCCTAGATACCCGATGTTTACCATGGTTACCAGCCTTTGAGGTCGCTGATCATTGGTCTCTCGTTGTCACACGCAGCGATGCGTACTGAATAGTGGGAGACCAACGACTTAAAAATGACCCAGAGCACTTTGTAATGATCAGCGATCTCACAACAGGGGCCTGATCGCTGCTAAGTGTCACACATATAACGAAATTGTTAGCGAGATCGCTGTTACGTCACAAAACCTTTATTTTTAATAAAGATCATGATATGGAAAAAACATTGCCAATTTTAAAAAAAAATATATATTAAACACAAAAGTACAACTAAAACAATAGGTATTTTTATGATGACACATTCCCTTAAATGCCCTCATACTTTCAGGGCAATTATCTGACACTAGATGTTGACCCGATGCTATCGCATCAGAAGGGTGGTGTCTGTGTGCTGCCTCTGTGCCTGTCTCCCCCTGTGCGCTGTCTTCTCTCTGTGGAGTCTGTCCCTTGTATCTTTTTCTTCGGTCAGTGCCGTCCCCCCACGTGTGCAGCGTCTCCCCCTTGTGCGCCGACTGTGTCTCGTGTGTGCGCTGTCTCCCCCGTGTGTGCAGTCTCCTATGTGTGCCGTCTTTCCCGTGTGCGCTGTCTCTGTCTCTCCTGTGTACAGTGGCTGTCTGCCTGTCCCCCTGTGCCTCTTCATGTCTCCCCCTGTGCCTCCGCCTGTCCCCCTGTGCCTCTGCCTGTCCCCCTGTGTTTTTGTCCCCCTATGCCTCTGCCTGTCACCCTGTGCCTCCCTGCATTTGTGTCCCCCTGTGCCTCTGTATCCCCTGTGCCTCTGTGTCCCCCTGTGCTTCTGTGTCCCCCTGTGCCTCTGTGTCCCCCTGTGTCTCTGCCTGTGTCTCCCTGTGCTGGTGTCCCCGTGTGTCTGTGTCCCCTGTGCCTCTGACTGTCCTCCTGTGTTTGTGTCCCCCTGTGCCTCTCCTGCTGTGTCGGTGTCCCCCTGTGCCTCTGTATCCCCATGTGCCTCTGTGTTCCCCTGTGCCTGTGTACCCCTGTGCCTCTGCCTGTCCCCCTGCGTTTGTGTCCCCTGTGCCTATGTCCCTCTGTGACTCTGGCTGTTCTCCTGTGTTTGTGTCCCCCTGTGCGTGTGTCCCCCTGTGCCTCTCCTGCTGTGTCTGTGTCCCCCTGTGCCTCTGTGTCTCCCCTCTCCCCCTGTGTCTGTGTCCCCCTGTACCTCCCCTCTCCCCAATTCTGTGTCCCCCATGTCTCTGTGTCCCCCTGTGCCTCTCCTCTCCTCCTGTGTCCCCCTGTGACTGTGTCCCCCTGTGACTCTCCTCTCCACCTGTGTCTGTGTCCTCCTGTGCGTTTGTGCCCCCTGTGTCTCTGTGTCCCCCTGTGCCTATGTGTAACATACCGAAATACGGCATTGAAACTTATGGCCAGCATGGTGGCTTAGTGTTAAAGGGATCCTGTCACCCCCAAAACACATGTAAACCTTTTAAAACCTGTCCCTAGAGCATATTAACACTTTCCCTACACTGTTTTTACCTCCTAAATGCAGTAAATGACATTGCATAAAAACGTTTTATAAGTACCTCATTACTGATGATAATGAGTGACTATGCTATTCATAGTCACTCATCCAGGCTGCCCCTCTGCTTCATAGCACGCCTGAATAGGCGTGATCTTCATAGCAGATTCAAATTGCCGCCTCCCTGCTGTGCCCTGTGTCGTCCGAGGCTGCTGTGTGGCTGGGTGACGCGATCCGCGTCATTCCCCGCGCCGGGTGACGTATTTACACCGGCGCCGCGCTGTCGGCTTCAAAATGCACACTGCGCATGCCCATGCGCATGCGCAGTGCGCATTTTGAAGTTTACAGCGCGGCGCCGGTGTAAATACGTCACCCGGCGCGGGGAATGACGCGGATCGCGTCACCCAGCCACACAGCAGCCTCGGACGACACAGGGCACAGCAGGGAGGCGGCAATTTGAATCTGCTATGAAGATCACGCCTATTCAGGCGTGCTATGAAGCAGAGGGGCAGCCTGGATGAGTGACTATGAATAGCATAGTCACTCATTATCATCAGTAATGAGGTACTTATAAAACGTTTTTATGCAATGTCATTTACTGCATTTAGGAGGTAAAAACAGTGTAGGGAAAGTGTTAATATGCTCTAGGGACAGGTTTTAATAGGTTTACATGTGTTTTGGGGGTGACAGGATCCCTTTAAGCACTCGTACTTTAGCACTGGGATCTTGGGTTCAAATCCCACCAAGGACAACATCTGCAAGGAGTTTGTATGTTCTCCCCGTGTTTGTGCCGGTTTCCTCCATGTTCTCCGGTTTCCTCCCACACTCCAAAGACATACTGATAGGATGTTTAGATTGTGAGCCTCAATGAGGACAGCGTTGCTGATGTACTGTAAAGTGCTGTGGAGTTAATAGTGCTATATAAATGACAAAAATATTATTATAAACTTGAAAACATAGAATGTGTATGTATTAGTTTTTATAATCTCTAAAATCTTCAGAGATAAAACAATCGGTGCATAAAATATTCATATACAAATGTCCTCAACATATTCCCATTTACATCCTTACTTTTCCCTCAATTTCCATTATAACAAGCCTTCTTCTTTCAGCTCTGCACCCCAATGAAGAGTGTGGATACAAATTCTGAATTACCTATCATTTCACCTCTGCAGTCTCATGGATTCATGAATACCATCATCACTCATTTACTGCCATTTTGGTCAATGAAGAAAACATTTATTTCCTACCCATGACAAGTATGCTGTACGCATGTTGCTTTACTTTTCATATTATACCATCTTTTCAATAAAATAATTTCAGGAATGAAGTACAGTTCATCCATCTTCATCTTATTGTTCCTTCTGTGTATGAACGAGTCACGGAAGTGTTATTATTATTGATTTATAGAACTATAAGATCTTCACTGACAGTGTAAGAATAGGATACAAGGCAATTAGAAAAATTATGTAATGTTGAGCAGATGAGGAAGGAGAGCTCTGTGTGAACAAGCTTCGATTTGGGCAATTTGTCCACACGGCAGATTTCCTGTGAGGTCTCAATGGTTGGTACTTCTGAACATAGCAAGCAGTATATTCACCCTGGTATATTTTGTGGATATATGGATAAGGGATCTGAAGTTTAGCTGCTATTCGCTATAAACCCTCTGTAAAATACATATACAGGGCACATACTCCATATGTTATGTGCATTCCTGATTCCATTCCCATCTTATGGAGCCTCCCGACTCTCCAATGATAATTGATGTCATGGGAAAGTTAGATCAAAATTCAGCAACCATCCGTTTGTTCTTAGAGAAACTAAGCTGTCACGAAAAGTGTGTCATCCTATACCTGAGTCCAGTTTGTATGTGTATGGGGATGGGGAGAGGAATAGCTGTTTAAGATGTATGGCCATTTGTATAGAGCAAGTGACCAATTAGTTCTTGACGTTATTGAGTTAGATGCAGGAAAAATGGGCAATATAGGGTTCTACGTCAGTTTGAAGGTCTCAAATTGTGCAAGACCTCTACATCAAACTCCAAAGTTATTCAGACTCCAGGCCATTGTGATTAATAATTTTTTCAATTCTTTCCCTAGCTGAAGAATACCATAGTCAATGTGCTCACACATCCACATTAATATATTCATTCTGCATCCCATAAAGTCTATAATTTTCATTTTTGCTAGCATGTTCCCTGAGAGAGTAGCCAAGTAAGAATTTTGCACCCTCTGGTTTAGATGGGGGGCGTGGAGGTTGCTAAAAGATATGGCGCCAAAGGACATTCAGCCATCTTCCCAGTGGTGGGAGAAGTACACCCACCTGCTCACACAGAGCCCTGAGCCAATGACCGCGGATCCCTCCTGGGGTTATTTGAAGTCTGTCCCAGACCCATATGGCCACCTTTTCAGCGGTTATCCGCGATATCGGCTGCGGCACCTTGGAAATACTGCAGTCTGGGTTGCTAGCTGAGCCTGGTCTTCTCCACTAGTCTTGGGGTCCTAGTGCCCCTGTTCTGCGGCCTGGTCCCTCCACTGCCGGCGATTGGCAATGGACGCGAGCCCCATGGGCGAATTGCTCACTGTCCGTGCCTCTGGGACCCCCTCTTCCTCCTGGAGCACCCTGGTTCTCTCATTCCGCTCCTCAGTCCGGCCTTAGGACAAGCTCCCACTGGCTCCAGTCCTCTAGACACTTCTCTCAAGTTCTTACTCCTCTTCTGACAGGCTTCCTTCCAATAGCTTCCCTCCAACTCGACTGACTTCTAGATTTTTCCTTATGCTATTTATGCCCTCTGTCACGTGTCCCACATCATCTACGTGTGTTCTTCCTGACTTCACTCCTTCCCAGGTGCTCCCCTTACTACTTCCTCTCCACCCATCCCCACTACCCTGGATCCAGACAGGATCAGGGACTGTGCTGTCCTGTAGGAGCAATTTCGCCCCAACCCTGACCTGGACCTAGTGTAGTGCGTTGGGTGGGTGTCCCAATACCAGTCTGTACCCCCCCTTACCGGAGAGTGGGGTACTACACCTCAACAGGGGTGCAGTACCGCTGTGGCAACTGGATCCGCAGGGGCGCCACATGTATATAGAGATATATACACCCCTTCACAACCTTGCCATTTCCCTTTTTTCGCACTTTAATATTTTTCTCCCCTTCTTCCAAGAGCCATGACTTTTTTACTTTCATGTCAATATAGCCATATGAGGGCTTGTTTTTTTCGGGACAAGTTGTACTTTTGAATGACATAATTTATTTTACTATACAGTGTCATGGATAATGGAAAAAAATTCCAAGTGTGATGAAATTGCAAAAAAAAAGTGCAATTACACAATTGATTTTTTTATCCATCATGTTCACTATATGGTAAAACTAACATGACGGTGTGATGCCACAGGTTGGTACTAGTTTGTAGATACCAAACATGTATAGTTTTAGTTTTATCTAAGTGGTGAAAAAAATTAGACGTTTGTAAAGAAAATGAATTGCACTTTTGATTCTAGACCAATAACATTCTCATTTTTCGGGAGCTGGGGTTATGTGGCGGCTTATTTTTTGCATCTTGAGCTGACATTTTTAATGATACCAATTTTGGGTAGATGCAAAGTTTTGATCGCCTGTTATTCCATTACGCAGTTTACAGATCTGATTAATTGGTTTTAACGTTTGATAGATCGGGCATTTCTAAATGGGGCAATACCATATTTGTATTTGTTTTTTCTAATAGTTTTATTTTCAATGGGGCAAAAGGGGGGTGATTTGAACTTTTATTTTTTTCATATATTTTTTAAATATTTTTTTCATTATTTTTCTTTTTTCATAGTTTTTAAAACTTTTTTTACACTTTTACTTTTATTTTCCATGCCCTCTTAGGGCACCTTAACACTGCATAGTGAGATTGCTTTGTGTTATGCCGAGAAATCCTTCACCATCCCTCTGCACAGTACAAATGATCACATTTGGGGTTCTGATCTGGCACAAATCCTTGGTCATATTAAGAGGCTTATTAAAGAGTCGATTATGACTTTGAGGATAACTACGGAAAGGTGATGCTAGAGTTCATCCACTTCCTCACTGAAGTGACAATTTGCACATTTTGTCAGTGACGCTACTCAGGCATCGCTGACAGAAAGTGAGTCGTGACATCATCCAGGTTCATAAGCTGACCACGCACTCTCATAGCAATGCATCGCCACCCCCTAAGAGCATCACAGGGCCGCCGATACCAGCGGGGAACAGCGCTATTCCCGCCGTGGTGCTTGGATCATGCTGTCAGTGTTTGACAGTGCGATCTAAAGTGTTAACAGTGCCGATCCGATCGTTGATCCGTACGCACATGTCAGATGATTAGATCAGCTGATATCTGCATGGAGAGATGGGAGCTCGCATCAAAGGTAGGGCGGCGACCAAGGGTGTACTCATATGTCCAAAGTTGTGAAAGGGTTATATTTGTCACAGCGGGACGGTTCTCTTTCATGCCCGGTTATGGTTTATTTACAACGCCGGCTGTATTACAATGGTTGGCTTTTGGTCAGTAAGAAGAAAGGTTTAAAGTTAAAAATAAAGGGGCATGGATAAAGGTTATTTTTTCGAAGTATGTTTGTTTAATAAAGCTACTGCTAAACCATTTAACCCAAAATTTGTATCTGGTGTGTTTTTGTTACGGTACATTTTGGAGCAAAAGCAGCCTGATATATAAGCATTTTGGCGTGGAGGTTTTTTTGTTATTATTATTTCTTTATATACCGCCATTGGTTCCATGGCGCTTTACATGTGTAAGGGCAGAACAAGGATGAGAACATAAATAACGACGAATAAATCATACAAGTACATTAGGGCAGAGATCCTATCCACAAGGGCTCACAGTCTATAGGGGATGGGTGGCAGACAGTAGGAGGGGTTGAGGTGAGATGGTGCAGCGGATTAGGTCTCAGTGTGGGTTATAGGCTTGAAGGAAGAGGTGGGTCTTCAGGTTTTTCTTGAATGTTCCCAGGGTAGGGGAGTGTCTGATGTGGTGTGGAAGAGAGTTCCAGAGTATGGCGGATGCACAAGAGAAGTCTTGTATGCGGTTGTGGGAGGTGGAGATTTGGGGGGAGAAAAGAAGGAGTTCTTGAGAGGAGCGCAGATTGCGTGAGGGGTGGTATCGGGAGACCAAGTCAGAGATGTATGAAGGGGACAGATTGTGGATGGCCTTGTATGTCAGGGTTAGGGTTTTGAACTTAGATCTCTGGGAAGTAGGGAGCCAGTGGAGGGCATGGCAGAGGGGGGAGACGGGGGAGTAACGGGGCGACAGGTGGATGAGTTGGGCAGCGGAATTGAGGATGGTTCAGAGGGGTGCAAGGGATGAAGTGGGGAGGCCAGTGAAGAGGAGGTTGCAGTAGTCGAGGCGGGAGATAATGAGGACGTGGACAAGCGTTTTGGCAGTGTCAGGGTCAAGGAAGGAGTGGATCCGTGAGATGTTTTTAAGCTGGAGGTGGCAGGAGGTGGTGAGGGCCTGGATGTGTGGCTTGAAGGAGAAGGCAGAGTTGAGGATTACACCGAGGCGTGGGGGACAGATGAGAGTGTGCAGTCGTTGACCGTGATGGTTAGGTCAGGTAGGGGGGAAGAGCAACTTGGGGGAAGACGATGAACTCAGTTTTATCCATGTTGAGTTTGAGGAAACGAGCGGAGAAGAAGGATGAGATAGCGGACAGGCAGTGGGGGATTTTGGATAGCAGGGAGGTGATGTCAGGGCCGGAGAGGTAGAGCTGGCTGTCGTCGGTGTAGAGGTGGTATTGGAGGCCGTGGGACTCGATGAGTTGGCCTAGGCCGAGGGTGTAGATGGAGAAGAGTAAGGGTCCCAGGACTGAGCCTTGGGGAACTCCAACAGATAGAGGGTGGGGTGAGGGGGATGTGTGGGAGTGGGTGACGCTGAAGGTCTGGTCTGTTAGGTACGAGGAGATCCAGGAGAGGGCCAGGTCAGTGATGCCAAGGGATTCTAGAATTTGAAGCAGGAGGGAGTGGTCGACTGTGTTGAAGGCAGCAGAGAGGTCGAGGAGGAGAAGGATGGAGTAGTGTCGCTTGCTCTTGGCAGTCAGTAGGTCGTTGGTGACTTTGGTTATGCATTTCTTACAGACATAGACTTTATATACAGAGCCTTGTGTGGGTGGGAGGAGCGCTCTCAACTCTGCTGTATGGCTAAATCTAAAAACTGATTGTGTTAGAACCGCTGCACCCAATTATCTAAGTGATACATAGTTGGATTCAGGGTCTCTTTGCCTACATCATGCTGCTCTCAGATGAGGTAGCAAAAACCTGCTGACAGATTCCATTTAAGTAGCATTAAACATTTCTGTATGCAGATACACTGCAAATTTATTCTTGAAATGCCATCAGTTGCCTGATCCATTTAAACAGGTATCTTTATACTATTGCAGAAACATACCGTAATCAGTGGATTTTAACGGGTGTCCATGAGGAGATTTCAGTTTGCACAGGTATACGGAAGCGTTTGTACAAACCTCCTGACTGCACACACAGGCAGGGGACATCTAGAGCAGTATATATACTGGTCACATCTGTACATGGAAGGTAGACAGATGGGATAGAAGAGGATCATCCATCATCCTCCAGGTCCCTGGGGGTTAGGATTGAACAGGAGCAGAGTAAACTCTTCATTCACTCACACACAGCAGCTCGCTGACAATCTTTAGGGCACAACAAACCGCAATATCCACTGTGTAAATTACAAATATGTTTTAAATATTGATATCGTCTTGCTGAAAAATCTAATTTTGCGATTTCTGCGTTTGAATCCATTTACTGTACATCAGCCTCCTGTACAATAACTCTACTATATATTTTGCTAGCTGATAGAGATGAGCTATTAAATTTCAGTGAAATTGAGTTGTACTTGAATTTTTTCAAAGAATCTTTTATTCGCATAACAAAGAAAATCAAACAAAGTGAGTACAATAAAGAATCAAAGCAAAGCAGAGTATTCTCAAGTACGGATTGTACTTGAATTTCACAAAAATCTCCATTCACGAAAATAAAGTTGTTTTTGTAATTCACTTCCGCACGGATTCATCTAAATGGCTACAGGACATCATTTTTCTTAACTGTAAGGGTCATCAAAAGATTAAAAAAGTACTTATACTCACCTTACAACTCACCTCTCTATTGTCACCTATCTGATCCCTGTCAATCCCCACGCTCGAACTGAAATCCTCAAGCCTTCCCATACTGAGAAACGACCTACGGCTCTGACGAGGCCCGGAAAGGCTCTGACGAGGTCTGGAACGGCTCTGTGCATGAGTATGTGTAAGGCCCCAGAGCACATTGTCATGTCATGAAGATGTGATCTTTTGTGCGCTTGCGCAGATCAGAAGATGCGACGAAGACCAAACAGATGACAGTTAGGGATGGAGGATTGAGGAGATGGGTGGTAAGGTGAGTATGAGTATTCCCCCATCCTACTGTATCCTAACCCGCCCTTCTTAGACTGTGATCCCTCGTGGACAGGGTCCCTGCCCCTCCTGTACCTGTACGTCCTGATCGCCTAGATTTAGTGTACTTGTTCTTGTCTCCCTCATCCTCATGTAAAGCACCATGGAACCTAATGGCGCTATATAAATAAATAATAATAATATAAGTATTCTTATCCTTTTTACATACAACGTATATTATGCTTTGGGTCTGAAGAGACCCCAGTGCATTGTAAAGGATATTACATTTACAGGATAATAAACTTCTACGTGAATTCAATTTCCCGGGAAAGACTACACGTATAGGCGGATTTGATTTTTTTCCTTTCCGCTATACTGGTTGATTCATTCACATGTATGAAAATATTGTAGATAGTTTTGCAGCTGTGATTCATCATGGTAAATATCTGTATTTTGCATATTTGATATTAAATCATACACATTAACCCCCCAGGCAATGTGCGCATTGAAAGTGGATTGCATTAGTCCACATATTTGTGACATGCATATGGACAAATAGGCCATTGTCAGCTAATAGTTTGTTTTAAGCTTCTGCAGGATATGTTTCACAAGGTCAGGATATTTTATGGCACCCTGAGTGTCCCCTGCAGAGTGAGTAGAGGTTTTCTGTTCCCTTCTCCACAGGGAAAGTCTCTTATGTGTCTTCATTGTTCAGGCTGGCTGTGTGCTGTGACCTAAGGATCCTGGTTGAGACAGTGATGGTATTCAGAGATCAAGGAAAGGATAAAGGTCATATACTGGAGTGTACCTTCTGTCTACTGCTCAGGTTCATGAACTCTTACCCCTTGAACTGGGACACACAAGACCAATGCTGGACTCCAGATACAATGAAGCATATGTGAACCATTTGTCCAGCGACCCGGTCTAGGCCTCATTGCCCTGGTAACCAACCTAGATGACACTAAGGTATATGGCATCTTGACATTGGTGACCATGATAATCAACTGTGAGATCTTAGTGGTTTAAAGGAAGTCACCCTTGTGCTTTTTACTATCAATGGTTTTATAGTCTTTAACAGGGTCAGATTTTAGGTCAATAATTTTTCATGACATTCTAGGTCCTTCTAGACGCTGACAGCTATAGACGACTGGTAATTTGTTACAATGCTAAGAAACTTTAATGCACGATAGTTTATGATCAGAAACCAGTTGAAAAAGTTTTCATGCACCATAAAACTGCATTAAAATCTATGGTTCATAGAGGGTTCTATAATCGAGGTCTTGGATAAATGATATTCACCAGTCTTTACTACGTATTTGCTTTACTAAAGAGGGTTTCAACCACTTGCGTAACTTGAAGCTCATGTGCCTCGATGCGAAAGCTCCACTGGGTCCCCCAATTATTACAAATCTTTAATAGCATTAGTATTTTTCTATAGGCCAAAGTGTCTTTTGGAGCCCCTCTAGGCTACAAGGCCCGCTGCGATTGCAACCCCTGCAGCTATTGTAGTTGCACCCTGGTTTCAACCATTTTTCTCAAATTCTACCATTTAAAATATGGTATTTTTTTTAAAGTTGCTTCTGCAAGTCAATAATGCTGGAATATGGATGACATAATGGCTGCTCTTATATGGAGATAAGGCCCATAGTTGCCAATTTTTTTAATTAATTTCAAGGGTGCAATTAACTGATGAGCCAATATTTCCAAGCAAAGGATGCAAATTGTTCTCCAACCAATAACTTGAGAGCCAAATGTGAATTGGCCATGTACATGAGAGTCCACTAATTATTTTTGTTCCCTAAAGTTTTTGGATGTTTTAAATCAACTTGTCAGGTAAATAAAAAAGTTAACAAATATGGAGTTAATCTGCAGGTTAATAGTGTTCTGAAACTGCTCGAGAGCCCCAGTGAGGTGAGGAAATAATTTTTATCTCTCTCCATAGCCTTGGACTTTCAGTTATGTTGGTGTATAGTGAGCGGTGGCTGTAACTATGCCCCCAGCTGTGACTGACAGCTCTAATGTTGAGTCGGCAGTAGTCAGTGTCAGAGGAGCCGTTACAGCCAATGCCCACTATGCACCTGCATGACTGAAGCCACACCGGCACCACCCCTATGACTGAAAGCCCAAGGATTCGGGAAGCAATAACATTTATTTCCTCCCATCAGTGAATCTCTCAGAGTATCCACCGGCAGCTTTAGAATGCTATTAACCTGCAGATTAGCCCCATAATTTTAACCTCATAATTTTACCTGACAAGTTCCTTGTAAAGTCAATCTTCCCAAATACTATTTTTTAAATTATTACAAAGCAATTTAAATAAAAAAAATTGAAATTAAATTTACATATTGTTCTGTATCTATAGCTCCTATAGTATGTGTCTCCATTTATATAGACTACAAAACCCTGTATAGCCTGAACTTGTCATCTGTTGCCAACTTCCTGGCATCTTACTAAGTGCATATTAATAAGAAGTAGGATGCAAATGGGAGTATGACTGCAGGACTGAACTATAACAGGTCTCTTTGCTATCTGCAATGGAGCTGTGAACACAAACAATATGAGATTTTTAATTAGAGCTATTTGTTACTTCATTATAATTGCGATAGAGCAGTAAAAAAGTTACAATTTTGGACCTATGCATTAAAAGGAATTTCCACTAATAATAATTTTTAGTCTGAACAGTAATGTAATTCATAGATTCAGTGATGCAACTTAAAACTCATGGGCCCCAATGTAAAAGCTCCAACGGGGCCCCCAGTTATTGAAAATGTTTAACAGCATTAGTCATTTTCTACAGGCCAAAGGCACTTTTGGGGCCCCTCTAGGATCCAGGGCCCAGGTGCGATTGCAACCCCTGCACCTATTGTAGCTACTCCCCAGTATATCTTTACATTTATGCTACAGCATATACATCCTTCTCCTTGGAGCATCTTACCTGCAGTGTCTGCCTCCCTCCCAAATACAGTTCTCTGGAGCCCCTTTATTATTATTATTATTATTATTTATTTATAGAGCGCCATTGATTCCATGGTACTGTACTGAGAAAGGGATACATACAAACAAGTTAAATATACAATGAATAAAGTCATAAAAGTGACAGACTGGTACAGAGGGGTGGGAGGACCCTGCCCTTGCGTGCTTACATTCTACAGGCAATGGGGAGGAGACAGTCGGTTGGGTCTACTTGGGTGGTGGTGGAGCGCAGGGTCCAGTGGTGGTGGAGCGCCGGGTCCAGTGGTGGTGAGGTGGCACCGTGGTCATTGCAGGCTGTAGGCAGTTCTGAAGAGATGGCTTTTCAGGTTTCGCTTGAAGGCTCCGAGTGTAGGGGACAGTTGGATGTTTTGAGGTGCTGAATTCCAGAGGATGAGGAATGCTCGGGCGAAGTCTTGCAGGCGGTTAGATGAGGAACGTACATGTATGGAGGAAAGGAGGAGGTCTTGGGAGGATCGAAGATTATGAGTTGGATGATATCGGGAGATTAGTTCAGAGATATAGGGAGGAGACAGATTGTGGACAATTTTGTAAGTCAGTATTAGTAGTTTGAGTTGGATACGCTGGGGAATTGGGAAGGATTTGCAGAGGGTAGAAGTGGAGGAGCAGTGAGGAGAAAGATGTATTAGTCAGGCAGCACAATTGAGGACAGATTGGAGAGGTGCAAGAGTGTTAGCAGGGAGGCCACAGAGGAGGAGGTTGCAGTAGTCAAACTAATGAGGGCATGCACTAGTAGTTTATAAGATTGAAGGCTGAGGAAGGGACGGATTCTGGAAATATTTTTGATTTGGAGGTGGAAGGAGGTGGCGAGAGCTTGAATGTTGGTCTGAGCAGAGTCAAGGATCACTCCGAGGCAGCGGACATTAGGTACAGGGCAAAGTGTGATATAATTTATTGTGATATATAGATCAGGTAAGGGAGGTGTGTGAGATGGGTGAAAGATGATGAGTTCAGTTTTGTCTATATTTATTTCAAGGAGACGAGAAGAGAAGAAGGAGGATATGGCTGATAGACACTCTGGGATTCTGGACAGCAGAGAGGTGACATCTGGGCCAGAGAGGTAGATCTGAGTGTCATCAGCATACAGGTGGTACTGGAATCCATGGGACCTTATGAGGTGTCCTAGGGCAAGGGTTTAGATGGAAAAAAGAAGAGGTCCCATGAAAGAGTCTTGAGGGACTCCAACAGAGAGGGGATGGGGTGAGTAGGTAGTTTTGGAGTGGGAGACGCTAAATGTGCAGTTAGAAAGGTAGGAGAAGATCCAGGAGAGGGCAAGGTCAGTGATACCAATGGAAGAGAGGATCTGTAATAGGAGGCAATGGTCGACTGTGTCGAATGCAGAGGACAGGTCAAGAAGGAGGAAGATGGAGAAGTGTTCTTTAGCTTTGGCGGTAAGTAGGTCATTAGTAATTTTGGTTAAGGTGGTTTCGGTGGAATGGTGGAGGTGGAAGCCAGATTGAAGGTTGTCAAAGAGAGAGTTTAATGAGAGGTGGGATGAGAGTACAGTGTGGACATGGTTTTCATGAAGTTTGGAGGCGAACGGGAGCAGCGATATGGGGCGGTAGCTGGATGTGGAGGTTGGGTCGAGAGATGGCTTCTTCAAGACAGGTGTAATTGTTGCATGTTTGAAAGCGGAAGGAAAGGTACCTGAGGTTAGTGAGAGATAGAAGAGGTGGGTTAGGAGCCCCTCTCAGCTGATTTTGACAAGTTGCATATTCCTACATGTGATACCCAATATGTATGAGGATAAAATACTTTTAAGTTTTAGTACCAGCTTATAGATATTCTGTAATGCAAAATATTTATCTTGCTAATGACAATTTAGAAAATGTTAAAGCGCATCCATATTGTCTTCATACCATTCATCAGCTCAGTCAAGGATGGATTAGCTATGAAGATCGCGTCCTCTTTGAGTGATTAGGTAGTGTATGCGAGTGACTTGTGTTGGTTTCCTGTGATTTCATAATGGTGCATCTGGTCTGTACCCAGCAGAGCATTAGTAACAGTCAATCAATAATACAAATACGACCACATTACTCGCATGTAGCTTTACTCTGATGGGAATCAAAGTGATTTTCATCTCAACGCAAGATACATGTGTACAGTGGTGAGAACCCAGGAATAGAAAACCATTTCACTACATTTACACCGCTCATCCATAACATTAAAACCACTGACAAGGGAAGGGAATAGCATTATTGTGGGACAAGCTCACTGGCATGTGAACAGTTAGTTCTTGTACTTTATGTACTTGAAACTCAAAAATGGTCAAGGAATTTTATAAATGTCCAAATTGTGATTGCTATTGGATAGACGACAGGGTCAGATTATGTCTAAAATCTCCTGGTATGCAATTGCAATGCATGCTAGCACATACCAAAGTAGTCCATGGGGCTATGTACAGTGAACTGTCAACAGGGTCATCATTGATGGGAATGGGAACTAAAAGCTGATCTGTCTGATTTGTTTTATTGAAAAGCTATTAAAGCAGAAATTGCTAAAAAAAAAAGTTACTTCCAGCTATGATGGGCATCATACCTTTTTTTGGGCTAAGTACACAGTCTACATTCCCAATGCCTATATTGTATTGGTGATAGTACAGTAGATGTTTCTGCATTTTTATTGTTTGGCATTTTGCTTGTTTAACTAAAATAGAAAGAAAACACTGGCACTGCTAGGACACAAATATTTTTTGGAATAGAAAAAATAAGTCAGTTAACACCTGAGAAGTATATTCACTCTTAAGCCCCCGTCACACATAGGGGAATCGCTGTTGCGTCACAGGTTTTGTGACTCAACAGCGACCTTGCCAGCGATCTCACTATGTTTGACACATAGCAGCAACCGGACCCCTGCGTTGACATCGCCGATCGTGTAGGAATGGCTCGGACCATTTTTTGATCGTTGGGCTCCCGCTGGGCAGCATGCATCGGTGTGTTTGACGCCTTAACAATGACCTCATTGGCGACTCTGAACTCAGCCACGTAGGTCTGAGTCATCAGACTAGCTGCTGTGTGACAGGGTCCCAACGACCGTTGAGGTCGTTATACGGGTCTCCGTATCATTGCTGCGTGGTTGAGTAGATCTGACTGTTTGACATCTCAGCCGCAACCATGTAGCGATGTTCCAGCGATCCTTACCAGGTCGTATCGTTGTCAGGATCGCTGGACCATCACCAAGTGTGACGGGACCCTTAGAAATAGAAGCTCATTATACTGGAGCTGCAGCTGTGATTGAATGAATCCTGAAAGCGGGATTTAACACAAACAGGCAGGAAGGTGTGTCATTTCTTGCACCCATCGGCGCACCAAATAAAACACAACATTTCAAATCACATATTTGGCATCACTGCAATTGTAAAAGTCTCATTTATCAAAATATAAAATAGATTAATTCGACGGGTGAACAGTGTAACAAGAAAAGAAATCAAAATGTCAGAATTACATGTTTTTGGCCACCGCAGCATTGTAATAAAATGCTTAAGAGGCAATCAAAACATTATATACCCCAAAATGATATCACTAAAAAGGTCAGCTCAAGATGTCTTACCCCATGTCCCCAAAAATGGAAATGGTATGGGTAAAAGAAAACAAATTTCCTATTTTTTCACCACTTAAAAAAAAACATACCATGTATACTCTAGTATAAGCCGACCCAAGTATAAGCCGAGGCCCCTAATTTTACCCCAAAAAGTGGGGAAACCTATTGACTGGAGCGTAAGCCTAGGGTGTGAACCACCATTCTGGTATAAAACCCCTCATCACTGGTATATGTCCCCATCACTGGTATATACAAAGCCCGCATCACTGATATTATAAGCCCCATCACTGGTATATGGCCCCCATCACTGTATAAAGCCGCATCACTGGTATATAGCCTCCATCACTGGCATATAGCCCGCATCACTGGTATATAGCCCCATCACTGGTATATGGCATCCCCATCACTGGTATATAGCCCCCTTACTGTATAAGCACCCCATCACTGGTATATAGCCCCATTACTGTATATAGCCCCTCATCTCTGTTGTATATAGACCCCGATCATTGCACACTACCCCATCCCTTGGTGCATAGCCCCACATCATTGTACATACCCCCATCCCTGGTGCATAGCCCCACATCATTGTACATACCCCCCATCCCTGGTGTAGCCCCCCATCATTGCATATAACCCCCATCATTGCACACACACCCCCATCACTTGTATATAGCCCTCATCCCTGGTATACGACACCCCCATCATTGCACACATACCCCTCCAATCACTTGTATACAGCGCCCCCATCATTGCACACACACACCCATCCCTGGTATACAATGCTCCCAGCATTGTACACCCCCCATCACAGTATATATCCCCAGCATTGTACACTCCCATCACAATATATGCCCCCAGCATTGTACACCCCCCATTACAATATATGCCCCCAGCATTGTACACCCCTTATCACAATATATGCCCCCAGCATTGTACATCCCCCATCACAATATATGCCCCCCTTGCTGCTGCTCACTATAAAATAAACTCATCTCACCTATCCGACGATTCTCTCCCGGCTCCCTGTGTCCTCTCTCTGGTCTTCCTGCTTCTAAAGTCATGACTTTAGAAGCAGGAAATCGGAGGGAGGATGCAGGGAGCTGGGAGATAATCGTTGGATAGGTGAGATGAGTTTATTATTTTACAGTGAGCGGCAGCAAGGGGGGGCATATATTGTGATTGGGGGGTGTACAATGCTGGCGGCATATACTGTGATAGGGGGACAGTAATGTAATATGTGCAGCTCCCCCTGCCGTTGATGGACAGGGGGATGCAGTGCATATTCATTACAGTAATGAGCGGCCCCCCGTGACCTCTCTGCTCACTCTACAGCCTCCCCCACCTCCTTCAGTCCTTGGTCACCGCCCCCCATCCACCCAGCAACTGTATGACTCAAGTATAAGCCGAGGGGGGCTGTGAGGGACTCGCAGGAGATTCCAAGTATCTCGTCCACCATGAAGCCTAGGAGGCACAGCAGCACTAGAGAGCTCAGGGAGAGTGGACAGAGCAATGTAACCCAAAGAGGGCTTGAGCTGCCTGCCATATGGGCAAGAAACTGAACGCAGGAGTAGAGGGACACAGCTTAGCTACAGGCAGCCAGGACCCACCAAGAGTAGTACAACAGGGAGGACTCAGAAGTCACCGGGTGAGGAGAATCCCAACTTTCTTTCAGGCCACCCGGACTCCTAACACCTTTTGTGGATGGTACCCTGGACGAAGCTGCTACCTTTACCAGGAACGGTAACGGAGACTTCAACTCTTGTGTCTGTCCGTCATTCTGCTCCATCAATCCTGCACCCCCAATGGCGTACCACCACCATAGACTCTACCGGTTGTCCAGGGGACCTGCTACACCCGTGGGGAGCAAAACCATCACAGCTGCCATCGTATCATCCCTATAGGTCCCGTACGGCAGCTGCGACCACTAATAGCCGCACACCGTGGGTGGCGTCATGACAATCACTCCCAAGCCACAAACCTATGAACTTTGTTAGCCGACCCAAGGGCCATGTAGCCGAGCCTCGACCCCTGTGACTCCCCGGCAGCATCCCAAAGCTCGGAACCGAGTGCCCCACGGCCCCAGGGCGCATCACTCATGCGAGCGTATAAATTGGATGAGTACAAACCAATGAAAAAAGGGATTGCACTAGAACCAATGTTATTCAATGAGGCAGCACTGATCTGCGTTTTTTTTCTCAGTTGTCATCGGCATGAGGAAAAAAAGTGCAGCGTGCTGCAGTTTAACTCCAAGATCAATACAGTTTGAAAAACTAAAAAATAGATGCCATATGGACTGTCGTTATGGCATCTGATCTTTATGATACATTATTCTTCTGTAAGATCGGAAACTGTAAATGGTCCTATAAAAGGTTAACCCCTTCACCCCCGAGCAATTTTCCATTTTTTGTTTTTCCCTCCCCTTCTTCCAAGAGCCATAACTTTTTATTTTTTCCATCAATATAGACATATAATGGCTTGTTTTTTGAGTTGTTCTTTTGAATTACATCATTCGTTCTTCCATATAGTGTACTGGAAAATGGGAAAAAATTCCAAATGCGATGAAATTGCAAAAAAAAGAGCAATTAAACAATTGCTTTTTGGGTTTTTTATTCATCATGTTCTCTATGTGGTAAATTTGACATGTCGGTATGATTCCTCAGGTCGGTACGAGTTCGTAGATATCAAACAAGTATACTTTTACTTTTATCTAAGGCTGGCTTCACACCACGATTTTCAGCTGTCAAGTTCTGTCCAGTGTTTTGCAGTAATCACCGGACAGAAACTGACAGCCCCGAACAAAACAGAACCTGTTTTCTGCCGGAATCCTCCCTGCTGCTGTCAAAGTGCTGAAACTTCAGCAGTGGAGCTCTCCACATGCTGAAATTTCAGCCGGCGGCACTTTTAGCTACACTGTCCAAGTGCTGAACGAGTGTGGCTTGAATTTCAACCAGGAACCAGTCTGATTTTTTGATGGATCTGGCGCCCATAGACTTTCCTGTTATGGGGCACCGAATCTCGCCGGATCCGGGAGGATCCGGTTTTGATCGATTTTTGCCCCAGACACAAAAAATGCTGCAAGCTCCGATTTTGTGTCTGGGGCACAAAACAAAATCCACCGGACAGACACCAAACCAGATGGCAAATAGCTGCCATCCGGCCCCATCCAGCCCCATAGGGATACAATAGGGCCAAAATCGGATGTGGGGCTGTCCGGTTCACACCGGACAGCCCCGCATCCAAAAAATCTTGGTGTGCAGCCAGCCTAAGTGGTGAAAAAAATTCATACGTTTTTAAAGGAAAACAATTGTGCTTTTGTGTCCATTTTCCATGACCTGTAGCATTCTCATTTTTCAGGATCTATGGCTGTGTGATGGTTAATTTTTTGCAGCTTGAGCTGACGTTTCTAATGCTACCATTTTTGGGTAGATGTGATTTTTTGATCAGCCGTTATTGCATTTTATTGCAATGTTGCAGCAACTAAAAAAACTTACCGTATATACTCGCGTATAAGCCGAGTTTTTCAGCCCAAAAATTGGGCTGAAAAGTACCCCCCTCGCTTATACGCGAGTCAATACGGCAGCCCCGGCAGCCCCAGCAGCCCCTGCAGGGGCTGCTGTATACTACCGCTGGGGCTGCTATATACTACCACTGGGGCTGCTGGGGCTGCTGTATACTACCACTGGGCTGCTGTATACTACCACTGGGCTGCTGGGGCTGCTATATACTACCACTGGGCTGCTGGGGCTGCTGTATACTACCACTGGGGCTGCTATATACTACCACTGGGGCTGCTGGGGATGCTATATACTACCACTGGGGCTGCTGTATACTACCACTGGGGCTGCTGGGGCTGCTATATACTACCACTGGGGCTGCTGTATACTACCACTGGGGCTGCTGGGGCTGCTATATACTACCACTGGGGCTGCTGGGGCTGCTGTATACTACCACTGGGGATGCTATATACTACCACTGGGGCTGCTGGGGCTGCTGTATACTACCACTGGGGCTGCTGGGGCTGCTATATACTACCACTGGGGCTGCTGTATACTACCACTGGGGCTGCTGTATACTACCACTGGGGAGGCCTGTATACCACACTGCTGGCGGCTGTATACCTGTGCTGGGGTCCACCCTCGGCTTATACACGAGTCAATAGGTTTTTCCAGATTTTTGGGGCAAAAGTAGGGGGGTCGGCTTATACACGGGTCGGCTTATACACGAGTATATACGGGTAGTTTTGGCTTCTGGACTTTTTTTTTCCATTACACAGTTTATAGATCTGATTAACTGATTTTATATTTAACAGATCAGGAATTTCTGAACTAGGGTGCCTCAGCGCAGCACACTCTGATCGCTTGTGCTATGCAGAGAGGTGCATCACCATCCTTCTACACAGCACAAATTATCACTTTCTCTCAGTGATGCCGTTCGGTCATGATCAGCAGGAAGTGAGTCATGACAGCATCCGGGGGTCATCAGCTGACACTGTGCTGTCATAGCAACACATTAAGGCACCGTGATCAGATCATGGGACCGCCGATGCCAGCGGGGAACAGCGCGATCCCCGTCGCGATACTTTAGATCCCGCTGTCAGTGATTGACAGCACGATCTAAGGCTATGTAACGGGGCCTTAAGTCTACATGTACTTGTTTGCACAAATATTTGAATATATCCCTGACTTTTAACCCCTTCATTGGTAAATAATCCCCTCTACTCTAAAACTTGAAATAAAGAATTAGCATTGGGTCGATTCAAGATGGCCCGCGGTGCAGGAAGGATACGCATGAGACAGCTCCTGACGCCATCTATTCAATCCCCGGCATCCTGGCCCGGGAGAAAGGAGATCGGCAACTGAAAGGTGCCCCCTGAGAAGCTACAGCTCAGCAGACCCTGGCGCAGGCCTCATTTGTGGCCGAAATATCTGCTAAACGGGGAGTGAAGACGGGGAAGTTCCCCCCCCCCCTCCTCCCTTGCACGAGGCCGCACTGCAGCGGGAATCTGGAGCTGGACCGTCACCGGGGCAAACTCTCCCACGTCAGCTGCCGAGTCTGGATCCCCCCGAGCTGCCGACCCAGGAGACACCCGCGGTGACTCGCAGCAGCGCACCCCCGGAGGCCCGGTGAGTGAACCCGGTGCACGGGGGTTGATCGCGACGGGAGCACTAGCGGCTACAGTGTGGGGCAGAGCCGCGGATTGAAGGAGGGAGACCGCTGCCAAATCGGAGGGGGAGACCTGGACAGTACGGCAGTTGAGCACCCACAAGCCGCCTGAGGAGCCACAGGTACGAGCGGGCACAGCCTAGTTAACATAACAACACTGCCAAAAGATATAAGCGCTAACAGACAGTGTGTTTCTCTTGAGGAGAGAGAGCTGGAGCTGCGTCACTCAGATTAACTCTTAATTACACCAAAGTACTGCACGTTGTAAGTCTGAGCCTTTCCAACCCATGAATCCTACCATATAAAGGTCCTGTGGAATACTGAACTGCACAGGGAGCAAGCTGTGTTCCTCTCTCTGAATGCACCAAGTGCCCTGCACCGCATTGTAACACCCCCGTCCTCTGAATCTCATACCATTTATACTCTGGTCTCCAGATAAAAGCTCCCCATATACACCATCTACAGAAACTTGGGGTATTGGGAGTGTGTCTAGACGAGACAGGATGAAGAGTACATACTAGGAGAATCCCACCGGCGGTGTTCTAGTCCCCGGTGCCCAGCGACGCCTGCCCGCTTTATTTACTCCTAACGGCGAGGGGATACTACACCCGGGACCTCGTGATGCCAAGACCGAACTCCAGAAGCCGCAGACCCTCCCAAAAAGTGACAGATTTCTTTACCCATGAGCGCACTGGAACAACGACTTCTGCACTCAAAATGACACAGACGGCTGAGACGGCTCCCCGCTCCCCAGCCTCCTCCCACTCACCCCGTTCACCGCGAGGAACTTCAGAACAGACCCACGGTAATATACAAGACGACTCATCCCTCATCACATATGGGGCACTCCGGGGCCTATTGGCGGATCTCCGCTCTTCCATACAGGCGGATGTCAGAGAAATAGTGGGAGAGGTGAGAGCGGATCTTACAGCACTTAGGGAAAGAACTGGCCATGTAGAGGAAAAAATGTCTGAGTTTGCTGGAGCACACAATGAGTTGGCGGATAGCCATCAGGAGGTAGTGGTGGATATAAAAGAAATGCGAGCAAAAATGTGGGATCTGGAGGACAGACTTCGTAGAGGGAATTTGAAGATTAGAGGCATACCAGAGGTGGAGGGCGAGGAGGACCTAACAGCCACCATAGCCCCTTTCTTACATCACATCCTCCCTTCTGTGCCCTCACCAGAACTAGACATAGAAAAAGCATACCGCTTGCCCCGTTCACAAAAGATCACCAGGGATGTGCCCCGCGATGTCTTGGTCCATCTTGTTATTCCTAAGCTGAGAGACTCACTGCTACATACCCTAAGGAGAAACCCGTTCCCTGATGGCCCATACGCTGCTTGGTCCCTATTTCCTGACTTATCACCGGGAACTTTGGCAAGAAGGAGGGACTTTGCCCCATATTGTACCGTTCTACGAGAGCGCGGCATCCCATATGCATGGGGGTCACCGGTGAATGTGTCCTTTAGGTACAAGGGATCGAGACACCAGTTCTACTCCCCTTCCAGACTGAAGTCTGTCCTGATTGAATGGAACTTAATGGAAAAAGGAGGTTCCTCTCACCCAAGCCCATCTGACCGACGTACCCGAGGGAATACCCCCCCCTGGAGAGGGGAGGACGATGTTGAATAACTTTATAACTTTATGCACCTGGAGGCTGTTCACCGCTGGTGTGACAAGTATCCTTTTTCTCTTCACACATACTTTAGGTCTGCTTGTTCTTAAAGCTCTGACCTGAGAGGGTGAAGTGGACCCACTTTATATCTGTGGCCCACTTCTCCTCGTGCTCCCAAGCTTCCCCCACTCCCATAAAACTGGGACGGGCGCTGGGGGGACGTGGTGCTGGGGGCGCCATTAGTGGGCGTCCACTGACCCCCCCCCCCCTAATACTGCTCAGTCATCTGGAGTGGTATATGTACATATCTATGTTTAAATCAGTGTTGGTTGCACTGTTGAATATTGCTTGAAAATCTTTGATCCTTTGTTATCCCTCTCATACCTTCTGTGTCCCGCTTTCTTCCCACTCTACCCCGTTCCTGATCTCCCACATTCCCTCCTCCTCCCCCTCCTTTCCTCCCCCACCTGTTCCACCTCTCCATCTGGCTACCTCTCTAACTTCCTGTACCTAGTCTAACTTTCCCTCTCTCTTGGACCCCCCCCTCTACAATCAGTATTTGCGGGGCCCGGCTGCAGGGGTTGGGGAGGCAGGCGAGAGACCGAGATGAGCTTTAAGGTGGTATCACTTAATGCGCGAGGCCTAAACTCTCCTAGTAAACGCTCCTTCCTATGGAGGGAAACATTGAGGTTGAGGGCCGACGTCATTTGTGTCCAGGAAACACATTTACTGGTGGAGGATAATTACAGAATCTCGCACACCAAATTTCCACATATTTATTTTTCAAATGCTACTGCAAAGAGGGCAGGGGTCTGTGTGATGGTGGGGGCTAATGTCCAAGTCCCCTATACCATAGCTACAGTATACGGTCCTAATGTAGGACAAATAAAGTACATAAAAACTCTTTTGACAAAATTGAGAGAGGTGACCATCGGATAAGTGATTCTCTGCGGAGATTTCAACGCGGTCATGGAGCCCCGCATAGATACTTCTACACCGTGTGTGCGTCCGCGTGGGGCTCTGCTCTCCCTGGCCCAGGAAGCCCGTCTGCATGATGTCTGGCGGTACCTCCATGCAGGCGAGAGGGATTATACGTATCACTCTGGCCTGCATGGATCCTATTCCAGAATAGATTTTTTTCTGGTGGACGATAGTGTCCTTGAGACGTGCCGAGCTGCAGAAATCGGGACCATTACTTGGTCAGATCATGCTCCGGTTACGTTGGAGGTGACCCTGGGCTGTGGTGGAGCGAGACCCCGACGATGGCGCCTGAGCCCAGACCTCCTCTTGGACCAGAGCCAAGTGACTTCCATAGAATCAGATATACCAACATACTTTGACATAAACGACAATGCAGAAGTATCTGATGAGACCCTCTGGTCGTCGCACAAGGCGGTCCTACGGGGATCCCTACTACAGAGAGCCGCACGCCGTAAGAGAGAGAGAGACGCACGACGAAGGGAGCTGACAGAGAGGATACAGACCTTAGAAGCAGTGAATAAAAAATCCCCCTCCACGAGCCTAGAGACGCAGATAGGAGCATTACGCATGCAGCTCAGGGCGCTGTTACTACGTCAATATGAGGTAGGCCTTAGAAAGCTAAAACTGCAATATTACGCCATGGGAGGACCGCGCTGGTAGATTACTAGCTAGGAGATTAAAAAAGCGCACTGCACAAACTATGATAACGCATATGACAGACGAAAGGGGACAAACAGTTAGGGACCCGAGAGGCATAGTCGACGTCTTCTCGTCACACTATAGCAAACTATATAACCTGCGCTCTGACCTTACTACTCCACAACCGACACCGGAGATGATCAATGAGTTCCTGGCAAAGCTCCACCTCCCCAGAATTTCCAGCCTGGATCTGGAGGGGTTGAACAGACCTTTTTCGCTGCAGGAGGTAAGCAGAGTCATACGCTCACTGAAACCAGGAAAAGCCCCTGGGCCTGATGGCTTCATCAACGCATACTACAAGACTTTCGAAAAAACTCTCACCCCGTACCTGTTACGGGTATTCAGCAGCTGGAGACTCTCTGGAAGCATCCCAACGGATGCTCTAGAAGCAACGGTCACCACGATACTGAAACCGGGGAAATCTCCAGATAAACCGGAAAGCTACAGACCCATCTCCCTGCTGAATACGGATCTTAAGATCTACGCGAAGGTGTTGGCTCTCAGGCTTGGGGAGGTGGTTCCTCTCCTGGTCGGCCCGGATCAAGTGGGATTCGTGGCTCAACGCCAGGCTAGGGATGGAACGAGGAGAATGCTTGATCTTAAAGAACTGGCGGAAAGAAGTGGAGCCCCATGTGCATTCCTGTCATTAGACGCTGAGAAGGCGTTTGACAGGGTGCACTGGGGTTACCTGGAACAGGTACTGAGAGAGTTCGGACTCGAGGGTCCGATCCTTTCGGCGATATTGGGTCTATATTCCAGGCCTTCTGCCAGGGTCTTCTCCTCGGGCTACCTCTCAGAAACGTTCGAAATATCGAATGGCACTAGACAGGGGTGCCCTCTATCACCCCTGATCTACGCCCTGGCGATTGAGCCGCTGGCTGCGGCGATACGAGCTGAACAGGACATTACGGGGATACAAGTGGGAGACAGGGAACATGTGGTTGGCTTATATGCTGACGACATTCTTATCCCCTGTTCCAAGCCGGAAGTATCCCTACCAAAGGTACTGGCTCTGCTTGACTCCTTTGCAGCGATCTCTTATTATAAGCTAAATGCTTCTAAGTCATTGGTTTTCCCGGTTAATGTCCCTCGGACTCTGATAGACCCCCTGTCTAGTTCCCTCCCATTTCAATGGATGCCGGCAGGCATACCATACCTTGGCATCACCTTGTGCCCGACAGCGGTAGTGATACAGCGTAATGTACAGTCGATTTTGCATGCTCTCTCCAAGGCAACAGACTCCGGACATACCCACTCCTACTCGTGGATAGATAAAATTCAGGCCTTCAGAATGACGTGGCTTCCTAGACTAATATATCTATTCAGATGTATACCTTTGCCCATCCCCCACAACTTTTAGCTAGATTACAAACAGAGGTGAATAGATATGTATGGGCACCCAAGCGACCAAGGGTCCGGAGGAAGGTGATGTACCAGAAACTGACGGATGGTGGCATGGGTGTACCGGATGTGACTCTATACCACAGAGCAGCGGTGCTGGAGACAGTGGGACAGTGGTGGAAGCCTGACTTAAATTTGGGCTGGGTTCAGGTAGAGTCACAACAGACAGCCGACAATTCCCTCAAAAACCTACTGATAGCGGAGACCATCACGTCAGTCAAAGCTGACTATTTTTTGGGAACGGTGAAAGCTATGCTTAGGGAGTGGAGGCGTGCGCCCGGGGACTGGACCAAAATACCAGCAGCGGAGGTCCCACTGGGATCGCTTCGCACCCATATTCCATCCCTCCAATTGGAGGAGTGGAAAAGGGCGGGTATACATACCCTGGCAGACATCTCGGGGAGGAACGGGGTGATGTCATGGGATGAGTTCACGTCCAAGTTTCCATCTCTACGGCGCATGTTTTTCCAACTCTGCCAGATTACGCACCTACTGAAAGCCAGACGTGATAGGGTCTTATGGTCCTCGGCCAGACCCTCCCCAATACGAATGATTATCTCTGCTGCTCACGGGAAACGGCTAGGCTTGTCACCACTTTACACTGGCTTCCTGGAACATGATGCTGCTTTATGTCATGCACACAGGGCTAAATGGGAAATGGAATTAGGGTTCTCAGCGGATGACGACCAATGGAAGGGCGCGGTTAGATGTGTCACCCAGGCGACCAAATGTGTGAACCATTTAGAGCAACTTAAGAAATTACACCTAAGATGGTACCTACCTCCCACGAGACTAGCGGCCTTCGGTAAGGGAACCTCCCCCATGTGCTGGAGGAATTGCGGACAGAAGGGAACGCTAACCCATGTATGGTGGGACTGCCCCCGAATCGCACAATTTTGGCAGGTGGTGGAGGGTCTTCTGAGGTCCTTGTTGGACACCTTTATTCCGCTTGTGCCTCAGATGGCTCTCCTGCACATCGGAGTAGAGGATCTGCCGCCGGTTCAGAGACACCTAGCCACCTTCATATTGATAGCTGCCAGATATTCTATAGCAGCATCATGGAACAATATCCCTCCACCTACAGTGTGTGACCTCACATCTAGACTGAACAATATGTTCACATATGAACACAGTTTAGCCTTAGATCTTGGACACAAACGCTATACACGTGCCGCTTGTGAGTGTTGGGCGGCACACCCGCTGGCGGTTCCCCCTCCCCTGCAGTAGGGCCTGGAAAACCTACGCTTACTGTATTCTGACCTACTTATCTTCCCTTCACATTACCATCCCATTCTTTCTCTCCCTCCAATCCGCTAGCATCTTACTGGCCCGTATTCACACATCAAATACATTTCCTCCCTTCCTCCCCTCGTTGGTCCCTACGTCCACCTTAACAACTTCCTCAACAACTGGACATATTACAACCCCCCCCCCCACCCTGACCCTTCTCTAACCCCCCCTTTTTTTTCTCAAGCACCTCCCCTCTTCTCACTCTCATTAACCCTTTCTTTATTCCCCACCCTTACCTCTCCCTTTATTTGATATGTTATGTTATGTGAAATGCGATATAGCAGGCAACTAACTGAAAGCCTGGTAGTTGGCTCACAATGGAAAGTTTTTCAGATGTTTGGAGATATATTGATTGCATTTCTTGTCATGTGTTTCTTGAAAAATGTCTTAATAAACATAATTATGACAAAAAAAAAGAATTAGCATTGCTTGCGTTAAAGAGGACCTATCACCCCCCCCCCCCCCCCCCGTGCATGGTAATCTAAATGCAGCACTGAATGCAGCATTTATGCTGCATTCAAAAAAGGGGTCTCCCATGTGTCTGTGTGCTGTGTACCCCAAGATATAGCCTTTGTAAAACTTTACAGTTTACAGTTAGAAGCCATGGAGGCAGTCCTTGTGGCTGGAGGGAGCTCAATTGACTGTGGCCATTCCATTCCCCTGCCTCTCTGTGTGCCGCCTTCTGCTGTGAAGGCTCTGCCCTCCTCCTCTCCTGCTCTCTGTCACTCAGAGTGGATGCAAATCATTTGTCCTGACATCAGCTCCAGAGTCCTGCCCTGACAAAGCATAGCACAGCAGAAGGCTGCACACAGAAAGGCAGAGAGGGAGGGAATGGCCACAGCCAATCGAGCTCCCTCTAGCTACAGTGACTGCCTCCATGGCTTCTAACTGTAAGTTTTACAAAGGCTATATCTCAGGGTACACAGCACATAGACACATAGGGGACCCCTTCCCTGAATGCAGCAGAGATGCATTTAGATTGCTATGCAGCAAGGGGGTGACAGGTCCTCTTTAAGATGAATAGCAGTGATATTGGCATGGTGATGTGACTACAAAGGAGGGGTTTCAATTTAACATTTTTGTACTTTTTATCATCCCATTATTTTTCGAGTTGTTGAATATTTTGCAAAAAAGCTGTTTAAAGACTGGATGATTATGTCCTAAATGTGGCAAGGGAGTTAGAAACTATATGAGCAATGGAAAACAGGGATAGAGAAAAGTACTCAGACAGCAAGCAAAATAGTTGGTCCCTGATATCAGCCAAGGTTGAAAATTGTTGAGCTGACTATCAAGGGAGCCATAGATCACTAAGATCTCGAAAGACAAAATTTCTAGCACTAAGACTAGAGGACCTAGGCCAAATAAAATTATTTCAGATAACAATAAAGTTGAACAATGGTTGTACAGCTCCATATATCCCAATTCTTATTCTTTAGATGTTCAGTTCATTTTTTTTAAATCTTGTTTTTGATGTGATACATCTACATTATGGATTCTCAAAGAAGCTTTTTCTATTCTGTGATTTCAGTTCTGTATAGTATGATATTCCTATGAAATTCCTTCCTCCAGGTGATCTTTCTTCTATACTCTTGATACTTAAAGAACATGTCCGACTATTCACTGTCATATCCAAAGAAACATTACAAAAATGCTCGTGTGTTTGGATATTGCACATATATATTTTAACGCACCATCTTGCTATACTTTTCATTCTCTTTCAGGCTTGTGGTAAAATAAAGTCTTTGCTGTAATTACTGCTTATGTAGAAGAAGATCCAATAGTGCATCGAAGCCAGTTGGAATGTGTAATCACTGGCATTGTAGGCACTGGCTAGAAGTTCTGAAAGAGAATGCGAAAAGAGTGCCATAAAACTATTTGTCATGTCATTATAAAAAAAATATTTTTTTTTATAATGACATACAACATTTTTTTCAATTACCGTAAGATATTCAAATACTTTTTTGTTCTATTCAAGGGACTTAATTTTTATGATATATATGTATATATTTGAGGTTCTGATCTGGCACAAATCCTAACTCATATTCAAAGGCTTGTTAAAGAGTCGATTAGGACTTTTAGGATTGCTACCTTTATTGGGTGGCATTAGAGTTCATTCACTTCCTCACTGAAGTGAACATTTGCATATTTCCCAGAGGAGCATTGCGACTATAAGTCTCCTTATCAGTTCTCCTTATGCCAGCAGACAGATTCCTCTCCATAAGGAGAATAACCAGTCCCCCAGACCTCGTCTTAGCCTCTCATACAGCCAGATCAGAATTCCTACACACTGCACTGATGATGGGCAATCACCCCGAAACGCAGCATCCAAGTTTGGGGTTTTGATCTGGCACAAATCCTAAGTCATATTAAAAGGCTTGTTAAAGAGTCGATTATGACTTTAAGGATTGCTACCCTTATTGGGCGGCATTAGAGTTTTTTACATCCTCACTGAAGTGACAATTTATTTGTATATATACAGTACATAATGTGATAACACGCTCAGGGATCGTCTTTGCTGGGATCCAAGGGCACGTAGTTTCTGCATTCAACTCAGGGGACAAGCAGAGATCCGTGTGCAACTGATGCTGGGTCACATTTATTCAGGTGACAGCAAAAACAGAAAGCAAAAAAAAAACAGCAACAAAATAAATCCTTGCCTGTCCGGCTCTAACTAAACAGGATGAAATCCTAACTACAGACTGGAGGGCTTCTCCCTTCCAGTCAAAACACATAAACACTGTAATGCTTCCACTCACATGTGTCTCATACACAGAGAGGCTTTCGGTGTCCCCAGGCTGAGGCCCCTGCCCAGCATGGCATGTCCTGCTCCCCTCTGCAGGATATAGGGAGACGCACACCATATGTCCTGCACCTTTGCAGGCTTGTGCAAAACTGGCCTCCCCCACAGGTGCAATCCAGTGTGTTTTGTAAATTACTCCTTCACACAGAACTCAGCTTTCAGCAGCAGTCATAACCCCATGTGTGCTGCTACTGAGCCAACCTGCACTTACCCTGTGCATGCTGCAGGGTTTAGCAATCCCACATTAACGCCAGTCACGTGAGTCATGCCAGCCACGTGCCATAGCGCCAGCATGCCTCACAATATATATATATATATATATATATATATATATGTATATTTATACACACATAGACACACATATGGGGAAAATAAGTATTTGATACAATGCCGGATTTGCAGGTTCCCCCACATACAAAGATTGGAGAAGTCTGTATTTTTTATTGTAGGTACACTTCAGCTGTGAAACTCAGAATCTACAAATCAATCCAGAAACTCACATTATATGATTTTTACATAATTAATTTGCATTTTATTGCATGAAAAAAGTATTTGATCACGGACCAACCAGCAAGAATTCTGGCTTTCAAGTATTAACACTCAATCAATCACACTCCCAACCTTTCCATTATAGCCAAAAGCAAAGAGATGTCTAAGGACACAAGGGACAAAATGTGGACTTGCACAAGGCTGGGATGGGCTAAAGAACAATATGCAAGCAGTTTGATGAGAAGGCAACAACTGTTGGACAATTATGAGAAAATGGAAGAATTGACTGTTGAAGAAGGATGAGTACAACCCCAAGAACACTGTCCCAACCGTGAAGCATGGGGGTGGAAACATCATACTGTAGGGGGTGTTTTTTTGTAAAGAGGACAGCACAACTGAATTTTGTCCAACAACCTCCTGCACTTAGTATGAGCATTTAAATGAGTTGTAGCTGGGTCTAACAGCATTACAGTGATGCAAAACACACAGTCAAGGCAACTATGGAGTAGGTCCGTAAGAAGCATTTCACGGTCCTGGAGTGGCCTAGCCAGTCTCCAGACCTAAACCCAATAGAAAATCTTTGGAAGGAGCTGAAATTCAATATTGCCCAGTGACAGCCCAGAAACCTGAAAGATCTGGGGACGATCTGTATGGAGAAGTGGGCTGAAATCCCTGCTGCAGTGTGTGAATGCACACAAGAATTACATAAAATGTCTGACCTCTGTGATTGCAACCAAAGGTTTCTGTACCAAATATTAAGTTCTGTTTTTCTATTGTATGAAATACTTATTTAATGTAATAAAATGCAAATTTAATTACGGTATATAAAAATCACACAGTCATTTTATTGGATACTTTTTTAGATTCAGCCTGCCACAGTCGAAGTGCACCAACTAGAAATATTACAGACCTCTCCATTCCTTGTAGGTGGGAGAACTTGCAAAATTGCCAGCGTGTCAAACCCCTATGTATGCATGTGTACATACATACACACACACACATATATATATATTGTGATGTAGTGAGTGGCGGCATTGTGCATGGCCGGTGTGTTTTGCACAGGCACAAGTCTGCTGCACTGATTTTATGATTGTCTTGCCAGTACCTGGAAGCAAGTCTGCTTAACTCTTGCTATGCTGTTAAGCAGACTTGCTTCCAGGTACTGGCAAGACAATCATAAAATCAGTGCAGCAGACTTCTGCCTGTGCAAAACACACCGGCCATGCACAATGCCGCCACTCATTACATCACAATATATATATAAATACTACATGTAGAGCCCGGAGATGCCCGGTCATAGTAACTAACTGTGGGTCTATTAAGTGGGTGGGGCTAACAGGGGTGGGGCTAACAAGTGTGCTGGGCAAACTGGGATAGCGCTATCTGGACGAGTGAAGCTATCAAGTGGGGGGACTATCTGAAGGGATGGAAAAATGAAGTGGGCTGGGCTATCAGGAAGGGAAGAGCTATTTGGAGGAGGCGGAGCTACGAAGTTGGTGGGGCTATCTGGAGGGGCAGATATATGAATTGGGTGGGTTATCTGGAGGGGCAGAGCTATCCAGAGGGAGCAGTGTTATGAAGTGGGTAGAGCTATCTGGATATCTGGATGGGGCATAGTTATGATACATACATACACACATACATACATAAACTCAGCTATATATATGTAGTACATATATCAGCTATATATATACAGTACATATATATATATATATATAAAATTTATTTTTTTAAGCAAGGGAAAGCTTTAAAGAAAGATCTCTCTTTGGGGAGGCTTCGTAACCCCCACAGTTGCACAGTCTCGTGCGACAGATTATGCTGCATTCATGTTTTGGAATGTCAATGCAGAGCAAAGTGTGGACCAATCAGATGTTTATATACTGTAAGTAGTCGAGAAGTATATTCTTAATTCCAAAAAGGTTGATGTCATGCATTGGCGTTCAAACCCATGACCCTATGCTTTGTGAGTAGCCTATCTTTCTGCTGAGCCACAGCAGATACACCTTTAGCTCTTCATTGTGTGTTTATTATCTGTTATTCTTGCATTAGTCTTTTAGGTACCAATGTTTTTATTCATCCATTTGTCTGTCCAATCACCATTTGGGTGCGGCTGAATATACCTCCCCCTGCTAGTGTTTCTGCTGGTGATATTCTCATTTGGATAACCAGCCACACTGCCTTAGTTTATGATAGTTAGTGAAAGACCAGCTGGGGTTTATCTCTGCTGTTTATGCTCTTCATCCTGTACCTATTTTCTGTTTGCAGTTAGGAAGCATACTCTCTAGCAGTGCGTACAATATTTTTTCACTTTGTATTACATCATTTCCCTATGCTAATTAGGCCTTGACTAGTCAAAGGGGCATTGTTTCCCTCGACTAGTTGGCCTCTTTCCATGTTATCATGCCCCTGTGGGTTTGTGTCATTCCAGCATCTGGAAATATTGCGCATGCGCGTTGCTTGTTTTGGCAGTGTTAGTGCACCTCTGAAGCTGGGAGTACATATCCCAGCTTCAGAGAGGCACACTTCACATGATTTAAAGAATAGTTTCTGCACTTCCAGTCATGCTCAGTGTGCCTCTCTGAAGCCAGGACGCATACATCTGGCTTCAGAGGAGCTGGCAAAATGAGTCTTGCGCATGCACAATATTTCCAGGAGCTGCAATGATGCCACTTTTTGGAAATCATGTTATCTCGCCCACAGGAGCATGATAACATGGAAAGAGGCTGACTAGTCTGGGGACCAATGCCCCTTTTACTAGTCAAGGGCCAAATAAGCATAGGGAAAGTGCAGGTTATAATTGCTTTTTATAAACATTGATTTTAGCAAATTACATTAGACATGGCTAGTAAGGCAGAGAATTTTGATGTACACATGTGACTGCTGCCAACTTAGAGGGCAGAGGGTGCCTGACAGGTTCCCTTTAATGTGGTTCAAGATATGGATTGAAAAGCAAAAAATACATACATATGGTACAAATGGTAGATTGATCTTCTACTTTGCAATACATTCACTTGTCGACAAGAGCTGTTGTGTCCAGTTGGAGGTCATCAGTGTACTCTGGAGACTAGTCAGGATGGTATAAATGCCATTTTTTATAAATGTACTGGCACAGTGTTTATTAAGGGTCACAGTCACAAGGAGAATGGACTTGAATAGCTCCAAATCTAATGTGTCTTCTGCGATATCAGATTCCTGATCCCAAATCTCCACATAAGAATCTCAGAGGTACTGTACCGATATAATGAATCTCACCAGCGATAAAAAAATTCTGGAAGTTGTGAAAAAAGGAAACTCTATTGTAATCATTTTTTATACTATGAATAAATTATAAATAATGTTGCATTTTAGTATCACCTTTTAGCAAGTGTAAAACTCATATATTTTAGATTACCGTATATACTCGTGTATAAGCCGACCCGTGTATAAGCCGACCCCCCTACTTTTGCCCCAAAACCTGGGAAAATTTATTGACTCGTGTATAAGCCGAGGGTGGACCCCAGCACAGGTATACAGCCCCCATCAGTGTGGTATACAGCAGCCTCCCCAGTGGTATATACAGGCCCCAGCAGTGTTACAGCAGCAGCCCCAGTGGTATATACAGCAGCAGCCCCAGTGGTAGTATACACGCAGCCCCAGTAGTATATACAGCCCCAGTGGTAGTATACACGCAGCCCCAGTAGTATATACAGCCCCAGTGGTAGTATACAGCCCCAGTGGTAGTATACAGCCCCAGTGGTAGTATACAGTCCCAGTGGTAGTATACAGCAGCCCCAGTGGTATATTCAGCCCCAGTGGTAGTATACAGCAGCCCCAGTGGTATATACAGCCCCAGTGGTAGTATACAGCCCCAGTGGTAGTATACAGCAGCCCCAGTAGTAGTATACAGCCCCAGTGGTAGTATACAGCAGCCCCAGTGGTATATTCAGCCCCAGTGGTAGTATACAGCAGCCCCAGTGGTATATACAGCCCCAGTGGTAGTATACACGCAGCCCCAGTAGTATATACAGCCCCAGTGGTAGTATACAGCCCCAGTGGTAGTATACAGCAGCCCCAGTAGTAGTATACAGCCCCAGTGGTAGTATACAGCCCCAGTGGTAGTATACAGCAGCCCCAGTGGTATATTCAGCCCCAGTGGTAGTATACAGCCCCAGTGGTAGTATATAGCCCCAGTGGTAGTATACATACAGCCCCAGTGGCAGTATACAGCCCCAGTGGTAGTATACAGCCCCAGTGGTAGTATACAGCAGCCCCAGTGGTATATTCTGCCCAGTGGTAGTATACAGCCCCAGTGGTAGTATATAGCCCCAGTGGTAGTATACACACAGCCCCAGTGGTAGTATACAGCAGCCCCAGTGGTATATTCTGCCCCAGTGGTAGTATACAGCCCCAGTGGTAGTATATAGCCCCAGTGGTAGTATACACACAGCCCCAGTGGTAGTATACAGCCCCAGTGGTAGTATACAGCCCCAGTGGTAGTATATAGCCCCAGTGGTAGTATACAGGGCCCCAGCAGGGCCCCCCTCATAATTTGGCGCCCCCACCTCCCTTTCTGGGCCCCCCCGCATGCAGCGCTGCGCATATACATTACCTGTCTAGCAGCTGTCACCCTCCGATGGCTGATCGCGGCTCCCGGCTCCGGGCTCCATCTTCCTCGCTGTCTTCCTGCTGTGTGACCGGGGCGCAGCGCGATGACGTCATCGCGACGCCAGCCGGTCACCTGACAGTCAGGAAGACAGAGAGGAAGATGGAGCCCGGAGCCGGGAGCCGCGATCAGCCATCGGAGGGTGACAGCTGCTAGACAGGTAATGTATATGCGCAGCGCTGCATGCGGGGGGGCCCAGAAAGGGAGGTGGGGGCGCAAAACTTTTTAGGGGGCCGTATTGACTCGCGTATAAGCCGAGGGGGGCACTTTTCAGCCCAATTTTTGGGCTGAAAAACTCGGCTTATACGCGAGTATATACGGTAACTGGAATTGGGGCATTGGTAATTCTCTGGATCATGTTTCCCTAGTCTTTCTATTTTGCTAATCGCTGTCATTGCTGCTTGTCACCAAAGTATCGTAATGTTTGCAAAGTGTTCTGGACCTGCTCCTGACTCAGCACACATATGGGCTGCAAAGTTCTCCTGCTACTGCTGACTTTTGACAAATGTCAGTTAAATAAGTGATTGAAGCAGCCAAATGCCGTCTACTGTTTTTTGTGTCTTCCCTATTAAACTACGAGTTGTCTTCCCTTCTCATAGTCGTAAGACCCCCATAAACATTAGATGTTAGTATACCTGATTTTGTCGGGGCCAGGTTAACCATCTAATGTGTATGGGGAGATTCAATTCATAAGTTGCTGCCAGTCCTGTCTGCTACTGGCTAAAGGCTTCCATACAAAATTAGACTAAAGTTGGTTGATTTGCCAATATCGTCAGGATTGCCTAACATACTAATGTGTATGGTGGCCCCCGACTCCCACTGACAGGTAGGGTGAAAGAAAGGGACACTGTCCTAGATATTAATGGGTGTCCTATTAATGCATATTCAGGTGCATCTCAATGAATTAGATTATCATCAAAAAGTTACCGTATATACTCGTGTATAAGCCGAGTTTTTCAGCACAAAAAATGTGCTGAAAAGTCCCCCCCTCGGCTTATACACGAGTCATATACAGTACTCGGTATTCAGCCCCCTCCCCCCATCAGTGGTATACAGGGCCCCCCCCTTGCTGCCGCACACCTGTAAAGGAATAGATCATTATACTTATCCCTGTCCTGACGCTGCCGCCGCTCTCTGACACCGCGCTCCTCCGGGTCTTCATGCTTCTTTCTGCTGTGACCGGCGGGCGCAGGCAGTGACGTCATTGTCTGTGCGCTGGAGGAGGAAGCAGGAAGAAGCATGAAGACCCGGAGGAGCGCGGTGTCAGAGAGCGGCGGCGGCGGCGACAGGACAGGGATAAGTATAATAATCTATTCCTTTACAGGTGTGCGGCAGCAAGGGGGGCGCCAGTATACCACTGGGGCCTGTATATACCACTGGGGAGGCTGCTGTATACTACTGGGGCTGCTGTATATACTGCTGGGGCCTGTATACACCACTGGGGCCTGTATATACCACTGGGGAGGCTGCTGTATACTACTGGGGCTGCTGTATACACCGCTGGGGCCTGTATACACCACTGGGGCCTGTATACACCACTGGGGCCTGTATATACCACTGGGGAGGCTGCTGTATACCACTGGGGCTGCTGTATATACTGCTGGGGACTGTATACACCACTGGGGCCTTTATATACCACTGGGGAGGCTGCTGTATACTACTGGGGCTGCTGTATATACTGCTGGGGCCTGTATACACCACTGGGGCCTGTATACACCACTGGGGAGGCTGTATATACTGCTGGGGCCTGTATACACCACTGGGGCCTGTATACACCACTGGGGAGGCTGATGTATACTACTGGGGCTGCTGTATATACTGCTGGGGCCCGTATACACCACTGGGGCCTGTATATACCACTGGAGAGGCTGCTGTATACTACTGGGGCTGCTGTATATACTGCTAGGGCCTGTATACACCACTGGGGCCTGTATACACCATTGGGGCCTGTATACCACTGGGGCTGCTGTATATACCACTGGGGAGGCTGCTGTATACTACTGGGGAGGCTGCTGTATATACTGCTGGGGCCTGTATATACCACTGGGGAGGCTGCTGTATACTACCACTGGGGAGGCCTGTATACCACACTGCTGGGGGCTGCATACCTGTGCTGGGGTCCACCCTCGGCTTATACACGAGTCAATAGGCTTTTCCAGGTTTTGGGGGCAAAAGTAGGTAAGTCGGCTTATACACGGGTCGGCTTATACACGAGTATATACGGTAATTTATTTCAGTAATTGTATACATAAAGTGAAACGCAAATATTATATAGAGTCATTACACACAGTGATCTATTTCAAGTGTTTATTTCTATTAATGTTGATGATTTATGGCTTACAGCCAGTGAAAACCCAAAGGTCATTATCTCAGAAAATTAACATTTACAGAAATAAACACTTGAAATAGATCACTCTGTTTGTAATGACTCTATGTAATATATGCATTTTTTTTTATGTATTGAATTACTGAAATAAAGTAACTTTTAGATCATATTCTAATTCATTGAGATGCACCTGTATATATATAGTTCCACTAAATCCTGTAAGTGGCTTTCTAAGCTCTCCCTATACAGTATACAGGCCCGACACCAGCACCCGGGATACCCTGGCAGATGCCGGGGCCCTGAAGCATTGGGAGGGCCCACAGCTATCTGTGAGTGGAAGCAGAGGAGACTTGCTCACAGATAGTGGCCCTCTCTCCCTCTCTTCTCTCCTGCTCTGTACTAATCTAGGTGATCAGTACACAACATGAAAGAAAGTTTACTGGGAGCTGAATGGAGGCTGAAGGACCTTCCAGTTACAGTCATGTGACTGATCACATGACTGAAATCAATGTCCTAGAAGAAACTGCGTCTGCTTAACTTCTGCAGCCTCCTTGCAGCTCCCAGTGCCTCCTCTCCTGCTCTGCATGGATTTTGTATGTACAAGTAGCAGATCTAGGTGTGTAGTGTGCATGTAGAGGCGCATTACATGTAAAAAAAAGGGGCATACATAGACAAGTGCAATAATTATCACCTATACACACATAGGTACAGGAGGATAGAGGATCCTGCCTGTGAGGGCTCACAGTCTACAACGGATGGGGACGGATATAGTAGGTGAGGAGAGAGGACCCTGCCCATGAGGGCTCACAGTCTACAAGGGATGGGTTACCTAAGTACCCTGTATTATTTACTGTATGACCCATTATTAACAACCAGTGCAGTATTGTTTTTTTCTCCATTCGCCTTCCACGACAGCATTGGAGGATGTCGTCCACGCCCTATTGGGGGACAGGAACACAGAGAGGTTAAAAGCCCCTCCCCTTCCTCCGCACTCCAGTGTCTTCCTGTCCCCCTTGGGGCATGGAGAGGTTCCAGTGCTGTCAGGCCGGCAGAGGCAGCATTGGGGTGTACTTACAGCCGGGCCAGGGATGGACGTCGGGGGCGGCCTCCTCCTCCTTCTCGGGGCTCCCGTGGTGGGACCATCCGGCCTTCCTGCGTCCTACGGGGCAAAGCAGGCCGTGTATTGCAACGCCGGAGGCCTGTTCAGCTCTCCGGCGTCTCCCTCCTCCAGCTGCGGTCCCTGGGGCATGCATCAGAGGTGCCGCGGAGGCACTTCCGGTTTCGGGGTTGGCACTTCCGGTTCCGGGATGGCACTTCCGGTTTCGGGCGGCGGCTCCTGTAAGGGCTGTGGCAGGCTGGGCGCGGCTCCAGGGAACCCAGCAGGACTTTCGCGCGCTACTGCCCGCGGCCGGTGACCAGGAGGAGGGAGGGAACAGGTGTTCCTCGTTGGGGGCACGGTACTTCTGGATAAGTACCCGCCGGAAGCTACACCCAGGTAAGGCTGATCCCTGAAACATGGAGGGTGACAGGCTTCCACCTCTGCTTCTGCAGAGCCCAGCGTTCCCCCAGCTCATGTAAGTGTTTCTGGGGGTGGTCACAAGGGGTAGAGTTATTTAAGCCCTGCACTCACACTGGGACCCCCTTCTCTTCCCTTTTTGTCTATAGGGAGACGAGGGCCGTCTGTGAAAGGGAGCAATAATGTGGCTGCGGCACAAAATTTCCCTCTTCCTACAACAAGGTGTCGGCCGTGACTGACAGGGTTGTCAGGATGGACTCCCCATCCTTGCTTGAGGAGCTCCAATCCATTAGGGAAGAGGTGCAGGCTTCTATCTCGGCACTGCGGGGTTTTGCTGCAGCTTCCGGGCCTTCCCCTCCGTAAGAGAGGAAGCTCCAGGATTGTGACTCTGTGGATCTCATGGAGGCTGCCAGAGCTCAGCATTAGAGGACGGCGAGGATATTGCCGCTGTTGCCTCTGTCCAGACACGAGAATCTGGACACTACTATTTTTCCACGGAGTCCATGGGTGCATTGGTGGATACTGTCCATTGTACCATGGGAGTAGAGGTGGTGGAATCCCCTTCTTCTGTGTAGGACTAAATGCTCAGAGGCCTGAAGGCTAAGCGGCTCACCCCATCCGAGTGGATTGGAGGGTGATGACTTTGTGTGGGAGGTCCCGAAGGTGGCCATCCAGGTGGCCAGGGTAGCAATCAGCTGCTATTGTAAACCCATTGTGCATGCCCTTGACACACTGTTGAAGCTAAGCAACAGGAGCCTCAGTCACAGGCTGGATGGGAGACCTCATGAGAAACCCAATGGGAATCTCTATGGAAGTCTCTATAAAGTCAATGGGACTTCTAATATGAAGGTCTATGGCAGTATTCCATTTGGGAAGCTTAGCATATAAGACCGCGTTGCCTTTTGAAGATTCCTCCCGGTTGAAGGACCCCCTCATTCGTAAAATGGAGAGTGTCCTCAAAAAATCCTGGGAGGCGGCAGCTATGTCTTTAACAGTGTACATTTCCTCTACATGTGAGCAGGTTTCTCTTTAAGTGGCTCACCCAGCTGGGAGAATTCATCCTGCAGGGTACTCCCAGGGAGGAGCTTTGGACTCCATTCCACTTCTGAGACGTGCTACGGGCTTCCTGGCCGATGCCTCTGCTGAGTCGTTCTGCGTTGGCGCCAGGTGAGCAGTGTTGGCTAACACAGCTCGCAGGGCAGTGTGGCTTACAAGGTGGAATGGGGAGGTCACGTCTAAGCTCCAGCTGTGTGGCCTCCCCTTGCAAAGGGCATTGGATGACACCCTGGAAAAGGTGTCAGACCGGAAAAGGTGTCTCCCGGAACAGGAGCCCTTTCGGAGTCATTCCTTTTGGCCTGAGCGCAGCCAACCCTCCCAGTCTAAAGGGAAGGGTAAGTCTGGTCGCTGGGCATTCCAGTACCGGAACAAGACCCATAATATCTTGCTCCCCCAGCAGCGGCATCACCAGCCGCCCCCTAAACAAGGTCGCCTTTCCCATTGCGGAGCGGCTCCTGCGGTTTCTGCCACAGTGGCAAGCAATCTCCTTGTGCCCTTGGCTCCTCTCGACCATTTGGGAGGGTCTACGCTTGGAATTCGAGAGCCAGCCCCTCCGTGTCTTCGAGTCCTCTCCCTTCCTCAGGGGGCCTCTCGCACGGTTTTTCTTGTCGGGTCTGCGACACCTGTGGGATTCGGGTGTGGGGTCCCCGGTTCCTCCTGGAGAGGAGGGCCAGGGCCGCTACTCCAGGTTGTTGTGGACCTCCAGAACGCGTATTCTCATGTCCCCATTCACCCGTCCCACAAGCGCTTTCTGTGATTCACGATCTCCGGGGCAGGCGGGACAGTCCATTCTCGGCTTAATGTGCTGCCCTTTGGGATTTCGTCGGCCCCAGAGGTTACCAAACTCATGGGGGAAGCGATCACATTCATCCAGACCCAGGGGATATGTATGCTTCCCTATTTAGACGACATGTTGGTGGTGGCTCCTTCGGCAGTGCTTCTGCGCACAAAGGTCTCCAACACATTGGAGATTCTTCAGTCCCTGGGATGGGTACCCAATCTTCGGGAATCGGAACGGGTGCCTGCAACCCGACGTCAATTTTTGGGAGTCTTGCTGGCCTCCTCCAGACAGACCTCGTTCCTTCCTGCGGCATATCAGCTTTTGCGCCACGTGAATCTGACCCGCTTCCTGGCAAGGGGGTCGCCCTCCTTGCGGGAAGCAATATCCCTGTTAGGGGCCATGATGGCCTGCATTCAGTCAGTAACATGGGCTCAGGCTCCTTCCCGACTGCTCCAGGAACACATACTGAGTTCCTGGGACAGACGTCAGGATTCCTAAAACTCGCGGGTCCGGACCCCGGGGCGGGTGGTAACCTCGCTTTTCTGGGGATGAATCCCAGACACCTTCCTGTGACCTCCGTTCCCACTGATGCCAGCGGTTCCGGTTGGGGCACGATGGTAGTTCGCACACCGTTCCAGGGGATTTGGAGTCGCTCGGTCAGTCGACAGTCTTCAAACTTCTGGCAGTGGAGGAAGCGCTTCTTGCTGCAGCTCACGTTCTCCGGGGTCATCATGTTAAGGTCCTGTCAGACAATGTGACTACGGTTGCTTTCTTGCGGTACCAAGGCGGTACTCGTGGCTTACACTTGCAGGGGCTGGCAAGACTGTTCTTTTTGTAGGCAGTACGCCATCTTCTCTCCTCCTCGGCAGTACATCTGAAGGGAATGGCCAATGTACAGGCAGATTCTTGAGCCGCACGGAGGTCCACCCAGGAGAATGGTGCTTCCATTCGGAAGTATTTCGCTCTCTTACGGACAGGTGGGGTGTCCTTTCGATCGACCTGTTCGCTTTGGGCTCGAATACAAAGGTGCCAACCTTTTTCTCCCTGACGCGGTTGGACCATCCTCGGGGGCTGGACGCTTTTGCCCATCCCTGGGACTTCCGGTTGGTGTATGCATTTCCTCCAATCCCGTCACTTCCCAAGACGTTGCAACGGATTCAGGCGGAGGGGGTGACACTATCCTGGTGGCTCCCCTGGGGCCCAAACTGGCGTGGTACGACGCCATCCGAGACCTGGGCCTGGAGGGACTGATTATGTTAGCCCAGTCTCAACCTACTGTCCCAGGGTCCTCTGTTTCACCCGGGCCCTCAGTGGCTCATTCAGGCGGCCTGGCTGTTGCGGCCGGGATCCTGAGGACCAAGGGTCTCTCCCAGGCAGTGATCCGCACGCTTCAGCAGGCAGGAAGCCTGTGACAAACACTATTTACGGGAGGGCTGGAATCGGTTCCTGTCCTGGTGTGCTCCTTCCATCCCGACCATGCGTCATCCTAATGTGGCCCAACTCTTGTATTTTTGCAGCGTAGCTTGGATTTGGGGCTTCGCCCGAGCACTCTTTAAGTCCAGAGGTCGGAACTTGGGGCGGTTTTTGCCCAGGATCTTGCTTCCCATCCTTGGCTCAAGCAGTTTTTTACTTCTGCTTGGGGGTGGCGTCCCCGGATTCGGCCTTCTGTCCCTCCCTGGGATTTGATGCTTGTTCTCCAAGGGCTTGCTCGAAGTCCCTTTGCACCCTTGTCTGCTGCATCCCTTACGTCTCTCTCTCACAAGGTGGCGTTTTTGGTGGACATCACTTCTGCTCCCAGAGTTGGAGAACTGCAGGCACTCTCTGTCTAGGCTCCGTGCCTCGTAGTGTCCGTTGTTCGCATTACGCTTCGGTTGCATTCATCTTTTCTTCTGAAAGTTGTCGGCTTTCCATCGGTCCCAGGATGTGGTTCTGCCTTCAATTTGTCAATCTCCTGCTAATGCGGCTGAGGCCGTGTTTCACTCCTTGGATGTTTGTCGGACTGTCCTCCTCTATCTCCGAGAGTCTGCTTCCTGGAGGTTAGATCAGAACCTGTTTGTTCGGCTTTTGGGAATAATACAGGGAAGAAGACTTCCCAGGCTACCATCACTTCCTGGATCAAGAAGGCGATCTGTGAGGTCTACGTCGCTCCGGTCCTTGCTCCTCCGATGGGGTTGAAGGCTCCTTCAATTCGGGCTGCTGCTACTCCGTGGACGGAGCAGGCTGGAGCTTCATCGGAGCTGATTTGCAGAGCGGCTACGTGGTAGCCTCTCCTCACTTTTTCTTGCCTCTATAGGTTAGATCTGTCCTTCAGTCGGGATCTGTCCTTTGGTAGGAGAGTCCTACAGGCAATAGTCCCACCCTGAGGAGTATCGGTGGTATTCCTCCAATGCTGTCGTGGAAGGCGAATGGAGAAAACTGAATTAGTCCTTACCGGTAATTCCTTTTCTTGGAGCCTTCCACGACAGCATCAGTTCCCCCCCCTTGTTGTTGTTTGATTCCGGTTTGTATCAGGTAATCCATGGCTAAGGGTGATCTTGGTAATACACTGGAGTGCGGAGGAAGGGGAGGGGCTTTTAACCTCTCTGTGTTCCTGTCCCCCAATAGGGCGTGGACGACATCCTCCAATGCTGTCGTGGAAGGCTCCAAGAAAAGGAATTACCGGTAAGGACTAATTCAGTTTTTCTTTTTTTCAATAAAATGACATTTAAACTTAAATGTTTTTTTTTTATTACAACATCCGTTCCATTTGTTCTCTGGGCATCTCTATGAGAGCCAGAACAAGGCCAGAATGAGGCCCCCATAGAGATGTATTGAGTTATTGACCTCCGGAGTGCTCCATGAAACACTGGAGCTGCTGACTGATCACAAATCTCTGTGGACTGACCAGAGCATCCCAAGAAAAAGGTGAAGCTGCTGCAAGGTGAGTATCGTGGGAAGCACAGTGACTCAGTGGTTAGCACTGCAGTTCACTTCCCACCAAGGACAACATCTTAAGGAGTTTGTATGTTCTCCCCGTGTTTGTGTGGTTTTCCTCTGAGTTCTCCAGTTTTCTTCCACTTCAAAGACATAGGATATTCAGATTGTGAGTCTCAATGGGGACAGTGTGTTGGAAATGTACATAAAGCGCTTTGGAATTAATAGCGCTACATAAATGCAAAAATATTATATATCAGACAGGGGACTTAGATTTAAAGCACCACTATAGCAGTGCAATAAAATAAAATGATGGAGTGGTGTTTCAAGACAATTTTTATCAGGAGGCTGTGGATAAAAGCGCAATAGGGTCTTACCCAATATGATTAATGAAAAGTTGCTACTTGCTCACCTTGTGTGGTTTTGACACACGACCAATATGAGAGCATAAATGTGTGGCGCCCTGCTCATTCAGGTAGCCACAGACTTCCCTAAAGCACAGCTGGGTTTCCACAGCAGGTACCTACTACATGCAACATCTTCCCCCCCGGCACAGTAAGGGGAGCACTACTCACTGCCTTTAGGTGAGTTCCCCTATAAATACTGCTGCTGGGGGAGGAGTTAGTCAGAGTGTGCAGACATTAGGAGAGCTGCGAAGACGTCCTGGTGGTCGATGCCGTGGTTAGGCCCGAGCCAGTGACCTGGAGTGGCCCTTCTGACGTCCCGCAAGCCTAGGAGTGGGGACAGAAGGCAAGGAGCAGAGCCAAAAGGGAGTGAGGAACTAGTGGAAGTTCGCCCAGAGACGTACCGGACATCAGGGATCCGCACCTGTAGGATACTTCAGGACTACAGAAAACCCTGTTACACCGTGGAGACTTCAGTCACTCGGTCCCCCTGCGTACTAAAAGAGAGGGAGCCAGACTCCGCAGTGTACCACCACAATGATTATAGAGGGCAACCCGTGGACCGTGCAGGAGGAGAAAGGGAGAGAGGACCAGAGGAAGTGAGGAGACCAGTCTGGCTGCAAGCAGACTGGGCTTCAGAAACCGTTGAGAAGCAGAGGAGGCCTTATACCCACTTGCTGTGGGGACCCACTGTGCACCCGGTCAGTGCCCTGGATGTCTTTACCTGCTATAACACCAGTAAAAGGTAAAAGAGACTTCTGCAGTGTGTGTGCGTCATTGCTCTCCGCTCCCGGTGCCCCCTTATAGACTGCTCCATCACACCCCATCCTGACCTGAGATCCCACCCCAAGCTGCCCCTCTACACTATGCTGCCCCAGAGGACCAGCTCCACCTGTAGGGAGCTTTGCCATCTCAGACGCACTACCATCTACCTCCGGCGGACTGTGGCGGCGCTGGTGACCCATCACCTGGTACTACAGGTGGCATCACATGACAAACTCCTATCCCCTGTAAATAACCCCTTTTTGAAGTGTCACCCAGGCCACGGGCTCAGGCGCTGCCACTCGTGACATCTTAAACATTCCACCCGAGCCTGATACCCGAGTACCCCAGGGCCTGGGGCTCGACAAATACAGCTGCTGCAGAAACCACATGTATGATGACGAGCCGAAAATACAGGAACCAGAGTAAGATCAGTGGATATTAGATCTGCGCTGCTGTTAAATGATACAGATCCAGAGGTATCCCCGCTTCATCCTCAGGAAATTCACCGATTACCGATTAGTGAAGATCCATTGATCTTCTCTCTGGTTACTGTGTTTTAGCAAGAAAATTTTTAGATAGTATTGTATATGTTGACAGTGCTATTGAAAGTGTACAGATTGTAGCCCCACCCAAAACTTGCAAGTCATAGGGTCTGCGATGTAAGTCTTTTCTATGTAAAATGAATTTTTACTGTTGAAGATGCATGTTACATTAAGATGCAGGCTTTGTTACTGATTCTGAAATAGGGCCCCAGGTGCTAAAAGTTCTATCACCTGTTTTTTTTGTCATTTTACCATCACCTTGTGCATCACTTGACTTTCTTCATATTATCTTTACCTTTTATTTCTTTTTTCATTTTAGGGTGTTTTTCTGCCCAAGGGAAAATCCGGCAGAAACTGGACGCTACCGGATCCTATTTGTCCTCCCTTGGCTTACAATGGGGACTCCGGCACATGTGATTACATCTAGTCAGGGCCGGTTTTAGGCAAAGTGGGGCCCTGGGCAAAAGGTTAAAGTGGGGCCCTAAATGCTCACATATTGCACCGTCACACTCAGACATTTGGTTTACATGTACAAGTACTGAATTCAGACTGGTGAATGAGCGCGATCTATAATATTCAAGACATTCAGCGCTTGTTTCCAGCCTTTTTACACAGGATGATGAAGAATGATGGCACAGAACAATCACCGGTGGAGCAATCTCTCCCTACAGGATCATGTTATCGGCAGCACTTCTGCAGTTTGCAGCAGGCGATGTGCTGCCGAGAGCAAGGATTTTTGTTCCTCCATAAACATCCAATCACCCGATGATGAGAAGCATTTTGCTCCTTTGTTGGGCGATTGCCGACCTGTTTACACCTAGGAACTCTCGTCTGTGCTGCTGGGATTTATAAATGTAGATTTTACATACACACAACACACAGTATGTGACGCACTATATATTACACGTATACACCGAGCTCACACACATTCTATACACGACTGATTTCCTTCAAAAACAGCGCTACCCCTGTCTACAGGTTGTATGTGATATTGCAGCTCAGCTTAATTGAAGGGAATGGGCCTATGCTGTAATACCACATGCCACCTGTACACAGGGGTGGTGCTGTTTTTGAAAGGATGTAGTAAAGTGTTATTAATCCTGGCCATCCCCTTTAATGCCTTGTAAGTTCTGCTTGATAATTGTCTACAAATGTAGGAATTAAAGAGGTCCCCCAACACTAATTACAGCCATCATGAACATATGAAGATTGAACACTGCAGGGGGCGCTCCTGCTGCTATTACAAGGATTTTTATAACTTTTACCACTGAGCGATTTTTCATTTTGTTTTTTATCTCGCCTCTTCCAAGAGCCAGAACTTTTTATTTTTCTTCCACATCGCCGTACGAGGGCTTGTTTGTTTGCGGGATGAGTTGTGCTATTGAATGACATCGTTCATTCTACCACAAAATGTACTGGAGAATGAGAAAAAAAACTCCAAGTGCTTTGAAATTGCAAAAAAAGTGCAATTCCACAATTTGCATTTTTTATTTATCATGTTAACTATATGGTAAAAGTGACTTCATAAGTTGATTATCTGGGTCACAATAAGAAGATACTGAACATTATTTTTTATTTCAACTATAAAAACCCCAGAAATTTGTACAAAATAATAATAAAAATAAAAATTTGCTTTATTCACCATTTTCCGAGACCCATGATGTTTTAATTCTCGAAGATACAGGGCTATGTGAGGGGTTACTTTATGTGCCCTGAGCTGACATTTTTACTGATACAATTTTGATTCAGATACATTTTAATCACCTTTTATTGCATTTTATTGTAACGACGTGCGTGCCCAAAAAACATAATTCTGGCATTTTTATTTTTTTCCCGTTACACCATTGACCAATTGGATTAATTTACTTCATATACTGATAGCTTAGATTCTTACGAACGCAAATATGTGTATTTTTTCATTTTTTATTTCTGTTTTATTGCTATTTTCAGTTCAGCTCCTTTGGGGGCCCCCAAGAGAGTGGGGGCCCTGGGCAACTGCCTAGTCTGCCCCCCCTAACACTGGCCCTGCATCTAGTTTCTTCCAGATGCGGCAGAAATCATGTTTTTGCCCCCCGAAAGTGCAAAATTAAACTTTTTTGGGGTTGACAAAAGACCGCTACCAAATGGATCCAGAGGGATCCAGCATAAATTAAAATGAAAGTGAATGGGCACTGGATCCAGTTTTACCAAATCAGGCATGATCTGGTAAAACCGGATCCAGTTTGCCTACTGAGCATGCAGATGTGTACAGTTTGCAGCCCTACCTTAGCCTAGAGCTATTTTCAGCGGTGAGGCCAAATATTGCTAGTTATTTATTTCCTAACTCATGAATACTTTATCTTACTTTTTCAGTTTAACGCATCACTACAGTGAGGTTTTATTCACCAATGGATTGATGCTGTAAATCTAAATCCTTTGACTCCTATCTCATACTCACCCTCTTGGGTCTTCATCTGTTTTCAGCATTACTCCTGTCAGTCTTTAGCAGTTTGTGACCTGCCGACAGATCCAGTGTTTCACGGAGCGCTCTGGTGCTCACGCATCAATACAAGTCTATAAAGGTACCGTCACACCAGGTGACTTCGCCGGAGATATCGGCTGCGACGCATGGGAGCGCGCGTGTTTACATGCGGCGATACCTCCGGCGACGCTTTGGCGATGTTACAGGCGGCATCGCCATTGGGATGTCTACAAACCCCAGCGATCCTGTAACATGGAAGCCTATGGCTCCCATCGCCTGTACCATCGCCAATCGCCATGTAACATGGGGCGATGTATACACATCGCCTGAGAGTGGTCGCCTGGTTTCAGAGCAGCGCTGTGAAACCAGGCGACCACTCTCAGCCGATTTTTCGGTGCAAAATCGCCACTTTACACGGGGCAACTAATCCAGCGATGTCGCTGATGATAGGCCATGCCCCTGCATCGCATGAAAAATCGCCGGTGATGTCACCTGGTGTGACGGTACCCTCAGAGTGTCATTCTGGCTCTCATAGACTTGTATTGTCATGTAACTTTTTCCTGTCAGTCAGAAGTTATGAGCACAAAATGGTGTTGCGAGACTGGAGCGGAACTGAAAAAAGGTGAAAATGTTGGAGGATGAGTATAACACCGGGAGCAGGGGACTTAGATGTAAAGCCAGTGGTGGAAAAATATTTACTGGAGTAGAGTGGTGCTTTAACATATTAAGCGTGTTTAAATTCAATAATATATGTAGGTTATATGATTGCTGGGACATGTTCCTTAAGGTACCGTTACATGCTTCAATGTCGTTAAGATATCACCAACGATCTCATGGACGCGCGGTCGTTAGGACATCTTTTTGACATCGTTGGTGAGATGTCACACATGTAAATATCGTGAATGACGCACCAACGATGTAGCGAGCAGCTATCGTTCGCACAACCCAGCGAACGATACTTGTTCACTGTTGTGAATAGGTGAAGTCGTGAACGACATCGTTATCGCAGTGTCACACAGAACGAAGCAGCAGGTTGGCTGATCGAGGATTGTTTGATTTGAGAACATGTTCTCAAATGTGCGATCAACGATCCAACAATTTATCGTAGTCGTACCTTTGTGTCACACACAACGATGTACTAAATATGTCGTTTGAACAACTCCAAACCCTTGACGTTTCAGCGATATTGTACCTTGTAATGGTGCCTTAAAAGTGACATTCACGAAAATTTGTAACTTCATAGTCCGGGTGGCAGAACCTTCACCAAATGGACGGAGGACATCCTCCAGGAAGAAGGTTGGAGGACCAAAACGTGTTTAGACTAAGAACCAGGGATTGCAGGAGCAGTAAGTGAGGTAATGACTTCTCTGATGGGGTTCATGTAAGCTGGAAAATTGGTAGTTTAGGGAACTGGTGGCTACTATGACTCCTTTGTTTTTTTTACCTGCATTACTTGCTGTTATGTGCCCATGCGTGCAGGTGTTTATCACACACACTAGCTGTATTACCAACAGCTCCTTATATACTTTAAATCCAATTTGTATGCTTGCATTATTGTTAACTTTGCTTCACATGGTGTCTTCTGTCCCTACTGCTGCCTTTATTATTTTTGCCTGTTTTAATATGTGATGTTATGATTTATTAAGGCTGGGTTCACATTTGCGGACCCCTCCGCAGCGTTCTGCGGAGGGATCCGCAATGTGACCGCAGCGGCCGCAAGCTCCTATCTTTATAATGGGAGCGCACGGTGCTGCGCTTGACAGCGCAGGACCGTGCGCACCCATTCACTCCCATATGTGATCTGTGCGCAGGCGGATGCCTGCGCACAGATCACACAGTCTCAAGACATGTTACGTCCCTGGTGCGGGCGGGAGTGTGTGATTTGTGTGCAGGCATCCGCCTGCGCACAGATCATATATGGGAGTGAATGGGTGCGCACGGTCCTGCACTGTCAAGCGCAGCACCGTGCGTCCCCATTCTAAACATAGGAAAAGGTGTATGGCGATCCGCGTTGCCAGACTGACTCGCATCAAAGAAGACACTTAGAGATGGAGTGTTGATCAGATCCTTCTTTTATTCACCGATGCGTTTCGGTGCCCACCTGGCACCTTCATCAGGGATACCTGATGAAGGTGCCAGGTGGGCACCGAAACGCGTCGGTGAATAAAAGAAGGATCTGAGCAACACTCCATCTCTAAGTGTCTTCTTTGATGCGAGTCAGGCTGGCAGCGCGGATCGCCATACACCTTTTCCCAAGTAACTTGATGTTCCTCCACGTCTGAGTGGTCGGTGAAGGTCCAGCAGCAGCCATCAGGATATTATTCCTAACACGTCTTCAAACCAGTTGTGGGTGACACAACTGGATCAGGTGAGTGAATCCCTTTTGCTCACCAGGTTGCCGATTTAGTGTCTAGTGATAAGGGCACTATTGCGCCTCTTGTTCCCCCATCCCCTTTTGTATTTATCATTCTAAACATAGGGGCTTGCGCTGCCTGCGCACACATGGCAATTCCCCTCCGCAGAACGCTGCGGAGGGGAACGCCAGTGTGAAGGCAGCCTAATAAAGTATTATCTTTTAATTTTGCATTTCTTTTTTTATATTACAAGTTGAATGATGTTGGGCTGATCTGCTCCTCCACAAGCTGAATGCTGATATTTAGGTAAACATGCAAAATGCTGACAGGGTGTAAATTACAAACAGCATTTTGCAGCCTAGATATACACTTAGATGTTATAACAGGCCTGGACAACCCCTATAACACTGACAAACAATAAAATAAAAGCAAGTACAATAAACTTGAGCTTACTAAATGGTAGACTGGTATAGAGAGAGCAGAGTCGGGGCCATGTCTGTGAGGGCTGACAATCTAAGGGAAAAGAGACATAAGATGATATGATATAGTTGGGCACATTGAAAATTTTCCACTGTAAGGATAAATTACACTCATATGGTAAATGTACAGTAATATAGTAGAGTAAAGCAATTCTTCTTCTGCAGGTCAAGTTAACCATTGCTGTTGTCCTGTACAGTGTCCTGCTTGATCTCTTGCTCGTCTTGCTGGCGTTTGTCTGAGGTATTTGGACTGCTATGTAAATGTTATGGAGATGAGAGATGGTAAGCATCAAATAATGACAGCTTCTCACAGGTTCAGTGAGTGTGAAGCTGTAAAGAATGTGCCAATTACTCCGCTAACGTTTCTGTATACACAGGCCCGACTTTGGCCTTGCCAGAACTGTAAAACACTGTTGCAATGTTTTCTACCAAGATACATTTCATGCAAGCCAGCAAATCGAGAGGATCAGTTTCTCTTCTGTAGATCTCCAGCTGTTTATACACCATGTGGATATGGGTATACAATCTTCACCGAAATATGGAAATCTGGAATCAGTACATAGCTGTTCAGATGGTATGGTGATTTGTGGACCTTCTTTTTTAAGTAAGTTATGTCTGCAAAGTTGAAGAGCTGTTTGAAACTATGACCAGTTGTGATTTAAAATTAGATAATACTCTAAGTTTGGGTATGCACCTGACCGAGACAAACTACCAGGTCAGTTTGTGCATATTTTATTTGCCAATCCAACTGTCCCACTTCCAATGTAAAGAAAAGAGGGATTTCTCCATCGCCTCATTGGGGGACACAGGACCTTGGGTGTTATGCTGTCCACTAGGAGGTGACACTAAGCCAAATCTGAAAGATATACAGAAAAGACTCCTCCCCTGCAGTATATACACCCTGCCCATGGCTGGTACATGCCCAACCAGTTCTTGCTTAGTGTCCTTAGGAGGCACACGTGATGTTCAAACTACTCTTTTCCTTTTTCTCATTTTTTATAATTCAAAAATTCGGAACTCTCTTTTTCAAAGCTAGAAGATTCTACTATACTAAGGGTGACGGTACCTTTGTGTACTGATTTCCCGCAAACAAGAACAGGTGGGAACGCGGGGTGTTACCTCCATGTACGTCCTCCTGCCACGAGGGATAATGTCCTGGGCTACAGTTCCTATGTGTTCCGATCTCCACTATGGACGGCTAGCCACATACAATCAACACCAATCTCATGGTGGATGTCTGAGTTTACAGCATATGGCACAGCTCCTGACAATCCTTTGTCTCCCCAGCTGCCTCCAGCCCCTGGGTTGCAACATACACTGATGGACGCCTAACCAGCTGGATCACGAATCATTGCAACCAGCCACAGGGTACAGCCCTGTCAGCCCATGTCACACCACCGGGAAACAGTTTTTAATAGAGGGGAACCATAGCCACAGCAGGGTCTAACTGGCCCTCATAGCGGTAACAGGTCACCCGGCGCAGCCCTTCCCTTTTTCGGGACCTCCGCGCCAGCCCTGTCATATTCCCGGGGCCGCAAAAGCAATTGAGGCCCCGGATTCGGCCTACTCATCGCCGCTCCGCCCTCCGACCGCCTCCTCTCGATGTCACAACACCGCATCATTGAGGAGGCGGGCCGGCCTGGTTGAGCGCGTCTTGCATCTCGCGAGACTTCCTTCCCGCCTTTTGCTGCAGCCCGCCCCCATCCTCCTTGCTCCGGAGCGCTCCACACTGCCGGCGGCCATTTACTCAGAGTGAACAGAGTGAAAGGTTGAATCCAAAAAGAATGATGGCGGCACTCAGCATTCCAATTTTGCAGCTGGTTAATTTAATGCAAAAATTACAGCAGCAGGTGCATGATACAGGAAGGGAGGTGCTAGGACCGACGGTGACCGCTTCGCGGGATGTCCCGGACCCATCCCGCGAAGCAGTCACCGTCGGTCCTAGCACCTCCCTCCCTGTATCATGCACCTGCTGCTGTAATTTTTGCATTAAATTAACCATCTGCAAAATTGGAATGCTGAGTGCCGCCATCTTTCTTTTTGGATTTAATGTCTTGAACTCTGGCTGAGCAACAGGATATTCCACAGCACACCACCGCTACAGGAGAATACAAGTAACGCTGTTAACAGGTCAGTGCCCGGCTTTCATTTCTAAGAGTGAAAGGTTGACTCTTCATAGCGACACTGGACCAAGCGACAGGTGGACACAAGATCTGCCAAGACAGCTGCTCTTCACGGCACTCAGCCCAACAGGCAGTAAGGAGTCCAGCAGATTCTGCTGTGACTTTCTCTTTTGCTATATACTCCCCCAGGCTTATACATACACCTGGCAATACACCTGGCAATAATACAAGCAGGGCCCATAGGCTACCATGAGCTCCTCAAGAACCATAAAAAGGGTTCCAAGACGCTCATAACCTACTATGCTTCTTGCACGATCTGAAAAGCTTCCCTACCTAGTGGGCATACCAACCCGCACTGCCCAGCCTGTGGTTCCAATATAGCCCAGGAGGCTCCTGCTGACCCTATTATGGCCAGCGCCTCCTGTACCCCTGACTGGGCTGTTGCCCTTTCACAATCTATGTCTCAATCCATCAAGGAGCTTTCCTCTACCAGAGCCATCCCACACCCTGCACCTTGGCTCAGTCTGCTCAGGATGATACTACAGAACAGGACTCTGTACTACTCAGGTCCAGTAGCCAGGGTGCTCTGCAGATAGTGTCAGAAACGAGACGTAAGTGTTTCTCCTACTTCATCGCAAAGCTCTCATGCATAATCTTGCTGAGGCCGTACCTATCGTTCTCACTCAGGAGACAGGTTTTATGACCCTGATTCTGACCCCGACCCAGACATCTCTCTGGATCAGGATACCTAGGACACGCCGGCCATGATTCAGGATCTCATCACAGCGGTCAACCAATCGCTGGATGTACAGGACTCCCCCCAACCCCCCCAAAACTCCAGACCATGCCATCTCGTTTAAACGACTAAAACACCCAAACAAATTTTTTGCCAACCACCCAGAATTCTAAGAAATTTTGACAAGAAGTTCGGTAACCGCAAAGTTATGGAAACCCATTATCCTTTCCCTCAGGCCCTGACACAAGACTCGGCGGATTCCCACAGGTGGATCCCCCAATTTCCCGCCTTTCTGCAAAAACCTTGCTCTCTCTGATAGACGGTTCTTCCATTAAGGATCCAACCGATCGCCAGATTGAACAACTTGTTAGTTCAGTTTTTGAGGCGTCAGAGTCCTCTCTATCCCTTCATTTGCATCTGTTTGGGTGGCCAAAGCAACAATGACCTGGGAAGGCTTCCTGCATGCTGCTCTACGTAAGATTGATTCTTCCTCTGAGCTGCTAGATCTAGCAGCCCAAATATCCATTGCTGGGGAATGCCTTATGCATGCATGCCTGGACGCGGCCAACTGCTCCACACTTGCCGCAGCCAATGCCATTCCACAGGGCACTATGGCTCCGTGAGTGGTAGGCGGACTCTGCCTCCAAGAAGTTGCTCACCAACCTCCCATACCTTAGCAGCCGTCTCTTCAGAGAGAAGCTGGAAAAAATTATTTTGGATGCCACAGGGGGTAAGAGTACCTCTCTTCCCCAACATAAACCAAGCACGGTTCCCTGCACGGCGCCAGCAAACACGTTTCCGCTCCTTTCGGAATTTCGTTCGGCTGGTTGACGTCTCGACCGTCACAGGTTTCAACTATCCAAGTTGACCAGACAATCTCTCCGATGGTGGTTGAAGAACAAGTCTCTCTCCAGGGGGAGATCCTTCCTACCAGCGCGCTGGGAGGTACTGACTACAGACACAAGTCTCATCGGGGGGGAGACATTTACTGTCGGCATACTGCACTGGGCAGATGGTCCCATCAGGAATCCACACTTTCCATCAACCTCCTGGAGATTCGGGCAATATTCCTGGCTCTACAAGCCTTCCATATCCTACTGGCGGGTCGTCACATCAGGATCCAGTCCAACAATGCCACAGCAGTGGCATATCTCAATCACCAGGGAGGCACCCACAGTTTGCTAGCGATGCTAGAGACAGAGCCCATACATCAATGGGCGAAGTCGACCAGATCAGTACTGTCAGCAGTACTTATCCCGGGAGTCCACAACTGGGCGGCGGACTTCCTCAGTCATGAGGACATTGCGTCAGGAGAGTGGGCCTTGCACCCAGACGTTTTTCAACAGATCTGCAATCGTTGGGGGACTCTGGACGTGGACCTCATGGCCTCCCGCTTTAATGCCAAGGTGCCCCAGTTCATGGCCCGATCTCACGACCCACAATCAATAGGGGTAGACGCCCTGGTCCAACCCTGGACTCAGTTACGCCTTCCTTACATATTTCCTCCATTACTTCTGATTCCCAGGGTCATAAGAAAGATCAAGACAGAGGGTGTTACGGTCATACTCGTCGCCCCAGATTGGCCTTGACGTCCTTGGTACGCCAACCTGGTTCGTCTCGTCGCCAACACCCCTTGGCATCTCCCAGATCGGCCAGACCTACTCTCTCAGGACTGCTATTCCACCAGAACTTGTCAGCCCTGAATTTATCAGCGTGGCCGGGTTCTCTCCAGAAGTTTTTTCTACCATGATTAGAGCCAGGAAGCCTACTTCGGCTCGAATTTACTATCGAACATGGAAGATCTTCTTCGACTGGTGCGCATCACAAGGTTTCCCACCACTACATTTTTCCCTTTCAGTTATACTGAGTTTTCTTCAATCGGGGTTAGACACGGCCTTTCCCCTGGGTCCCTCAAGGGGCAGATCTCAGCATTGTCGGTGTTGTTCCAACGACAACTCGCAGTCAAGCCTCAAGTTACGACCTTCTTCCAAGGAGTCTCACGACTAATCCCGCCCTACTGGCAACCCTTAGAGGCATGGGATCTTTATTTAGTTCTGGATGCTCTCCAACAACCTCCCTTTGAGCGCCTCAGGAAGGTCCCCCTTCGGCTCCACTCACAGAAAGTCGTTTTCCTGGTGGCAATTACTTCTATCCCCGCGTTTCTGAACTGGCAGCGCTTTCCTGCAAGGCACCTTTCCTAATTCTGCCCTGAACCGTCATTCCTACCCAAAGTGGTTTCCTATTTTCATTTGAATGAGGAATTATAATTTCCATCTTTTTGCCTGGCTCCAGTGCACCGTGTGGAAAGGGCTCTGCACACGCTGGAACTGGCCCGAGCTCTTCAGTACTATGTGTCTAGGGCAGCATCTTTCAGAAAGTCCAATGCCCTATTCGTTTTCCTGGAAGGTAAACGAAGACGTATGGCAGCTTCCAAGGCCACCTTGGCCAGATGGATTAAGACAATGATTCAGCACGCATATCAATTGCGTAGCTTGCCTGTACCAGCAGGCCTAAAAGCTCACTCTACTCGTTCAGTCGATGCATCCTGGGCTCTCAGACACCATGACTCGGCTGAGCAAGTCTGCAAAGAAGCTACCTGGATCAGCCTTCATACCTTTGTGAATGTAAAAGAAAAAACAACAACAGCTTGTAGTGCGCCTATACACATGGGGCTGTTAGCGGGCGGTTCTTTTGCATTTAAACTCACCTGGTCTGGTTATAAACCACAGCCCGTAGATAAGCTTATTAATTTGAAGCAGCAGAATCCTCAGGTTCCGTCCTCGTGCTTCCAAACATACATCACGCTTCCATCTTTTTGTTTCATACCTTTGTGAAGCACTATAGGGTCCATACTCAATCTTCAGCAGATGCCAACTTGGGCATGCGTATCCTACAGGCGGCGGTAGCCCACATGTAGGATATGTGTCTTTTATAGACCTTTTCATATTTCTGTACCCACCCAGGGACTGCTTTGGGACATCCCGAGATCCTGTGTCCCCCAATGAGGCGATGGAGAAAAGGAGATTTTTGTGTACTCACCGTAAAATCCTTTTCTCTGCGCCTCTAATTGGGGGACACAGCATCCTCCCTGACGCCCTGACTCGAGCCGTTCTGTTTATGTTTTTTATAGTTCATTGAGTTCTCGTTGGTTGCCTTTTTGAGGCCTATCTATTTGTATCTGCTACTGCTTGTCACAACACTGGTTGGGCATGTACCAGCCAGGATGTGTATACTGCAGGGGAGGAGTCTTTTCTGTATATCTTTCAGATTTTACTTAGTGTCACCTCCTAGTGGACAGCAGCATAACACCCAAGGTCCTGTGTCCCATAATTAGAGGCTCAGAGAAAAGGATTTTATGCCGAGTACATAAAAATCTCCTTTTTCAGCTCACCACTATGGTGACTGTGTATCGGAGTAGCCCAGTCCAGGCTATGCCCAGTAGAATCAAAAGGAAGGTATTTCCAGCAACCAATGGAGGAATTGTAGCAGATCTTGAAGAAAGCATCTGTAAAAAGGCATCATTTTTAGGGGAGATGTTGGGTCTTGAGTTTTTTTGTCTATGTGTAACCACTGAAACCGAAACGTTGCCATCTTGTCCTGAAGGCCAAATAAAGGCATAAGAAACGTCAAGGAGGAGTGCTGCAGTTTTCGTTTTGGTGTGTAACTTTGGCTACATTAAATATTTAAGTTTTTTTGCAAACGTCTGCTATAATTCCTCCGTTGCTCGCTGGGAATACCTTCCTTTTGACTTCCAATGTAACGCCAAAAATCATCCTGAGAGCCAACTCCATCTGCATTGGATTGACCATAGTCTCATTATGATTGCTACTGGAAATGTGATTTGCTGACTAGACTTTTTAGGTAGAATTTATGTCAGTTTCAACCAACACTCCAGTAACATAATTGAGAAATTGGTCCTAGTGTGGAAATGAAGAGAAGGACATTATTTTGTAAAACCAACCCTCACCGTTCTTCATGCTAACAAAGTCTGTAGAGCGATATAGAATATATTTGTGCTACTTAAGTATCAGAAAATAAATAAAAAAAATTGACCCTCTACAGATTTTTTCTATTTCGTAGAAACATTTCTTAAAACCAAACATTTGTAACAATAATTTCCTGGTGTAAATTACCAAAGATAATGGGGCAGTTTTACTATTGTAGGCACTTCTAACCTTTGGCAGATTTTGAAACAAATTGTCATATCACGTTATGGGCTTTTTATTGTTTTAAAAGAACTTTGGTACCTCACTCAAAATGGAGATTTGGCTGTATCGGGCATGGCTTGTCTTTAAGAGGACATTGCTTAAAGGTACCTTCACACGCCGCCATTTGACTTCCATATCGCCGGCAATTTGACGTGAGCACATACGTTTTGGGAACTTTTTTCAGATCGCCGTCGACCTGTCACACATAGTGATCTCCCCTGCGTTCTACGGCGATCCTGCGTTCCGGAAATCGCCCGCAGAAGACCGGAAGCAATCTTCCCTCCACACATCGCCGTGTCACACAGCACAATCGTAACAGCGATGTCGCCATACTGTTTTGATAGGGGCATGCTAGAGTGTGTTTCACCGCGCCCCTATCACTGCAATTGGTGGATGTAACTGCGTACCCATTGGTCAGCCTTGCGTGAACGCACAGGTCATCAAATAAGGCACCTTGGAAACGGCCAGCCAAACAGAACGCAGTATCACCCACCAATCGCCGCAGTTGCGACACCAAAAACACAACATCCAAGCACGCCTACTTGATTTCTTTCACGATCACTGTGTACGTCACCCTTGCCCTGTCACACGCCACCATGCTCTGAAATTGCCTGGTGGATGCAGTGCAGGGCAATCAGACGACGCTCCACCGGCGATTTATCGCCATAGAATCTCCCAGTCACACGCCACTACGTACAGGAGATGTGGTTTCCACATCGCCGAATTCGGGAATTGCCAACCATCTTTCGTGATGGGTCTAAAAATAAATGTTGCAATTACATTACATTTTTGCGCCTTTTACCTTCTACATGTCTTTGCGTTGCATTTATATCTTTGAATTTAAAGGGAACCTGTCAGCTCTTTTTAGCCCCATATACTACAACTCCCTGTCCCTTCACCTTGCTAGCTCATCCCTAACCAACTCTCTCTGAGCTAAAACTGCAATATAATGCTTGAGAAAAACGATTTATTAACTTACATTTTCCTGAGGCCTCCAGGCTATGGCATAGACTGAGATGGGCGTTCTCTGGGTCTCCATTCTTCTCTCTTCGCAGACTCTTATCACGCCCCACTGGGCGTCATCATTCCTTCTCCTGCGTGCCCCCTATTTTGAAATTCCTGCCTCCTCCCCATAGTATGAAATGCAGCCGGAACGTCATTTCCGGTCCTGGGCAGTGCGTGGGTGTATGGCCTATGCAGGCTGGCTCCCGGCTCATGCGCAATGCACATATTGAAGCCAGGCTGTACACCTGATAAGCCCCCATAATGCACCGAACCAGAAATGACATCCGGCAGTGCGTTATACTATGAGGAGGAGTGGTAATTTCAAAACGAGGGGCGAGAAGAGAAGGAATGATGACGCCCAGCGAAGCATGATAAGAGCCTTTTGAGGGGTGAGAATGGAGACACGGAGACCCCCCTTGTCAGTCTGTGCAGTAGCCTGGATGCCTCATTACCATAGGAAAATGTAAGGTAATAAATCATTTTCTCAAGCTTAATATTGCAGTTTTCGCTCAGAAAGGGATGGTTGAGGGATGTGCTAGGAAGATGCAGGAACAGGTAGTGGTAGGGTAGGGGTAAAAACAAGATGACAGGTTTGCTTTAATTGAGAATCCACTGACTATATCAAAGTTGAATGAAGAACCTGTAAAAGCTACCAGAAAGTTTCTGTAGCAAAAATGCTGTAACTGCTCATCCCGAGTCAGAAAAACGCCCAACAAAACACATATGTTTTGGTGTGCTTTAGCAGTGTTTTTGGTGCAAATTTTCCCATGCATTTTTCTACTATAGTGAATGGCTGGGAGGGCTACAAAATGCAGCAAACAATTGAGAGGTTCATTCTTTTGTCTTGACCTCAATCTGCATTGAAACTTCAAGGAAAAAATAGGCATCATGGGCACAACACTTCAGAATTCTCCTGGACTTTGCTGTAGTAAGGGTAGGCATGCTGTTTTGTGACAAAAGGTGACACAAAAACGCTGCAATAATGCATAAAAAGCAGCGTCAACACACGGCCAAATTGTGCAAATTTCTTAATGAAATCCAATTTCATTAAAAAATTTGCGCTCCAAATCCAAGTGAAAAGAAAATACTTGACCCGAAAGTTGTACAACCCATGTAAATGGCACAAAATGTTTGACAAACGTTTGTAAAGATTGCCAAATATACCATCAAACGTATTTAATAAATTGATGCATTTTGATACTGTCTAGCCTGAGATTATGTTGTCTCTACTGTATGCACTACAGGATTAGTAAATCTGCCCAAATATTCTTGTTTATTACATCGTAATCTGTAAAAGGTTCACCCTCTGAGTTGTCCTGTTGCAATGGATAACTACTTTGATCATACTAAATCCACCTATATCATACATATAATAGCTCTAATGGTGCACCTTCACAAATAAGACAAGTATTACAGGTGCAAGCTGAGACAAAAAGTCAATATAATAGAAAAAATTACACCTGCACACTGAAATGCTATAATATGAAAACATTCAATATAAGAAATTGGAATTGCATTACTGGTATAGAAATTATGTTAATAAATGGGGTACTTAGCACAAAGATTGGGCAATTGATGAGAGCCCAACAGCCAGAAACAAGGCGTACTCTTTGTCGAGACTCTAAGGGCCCCGTCACATTGAGCGACACTCCAGTGATCCCGACAGCGATAACGACCTGGCCGGGATTGCTGGAGCGTCGCTACCTGGTCCCTGGGGAGCTGTCAAACAGGCAGATCTCAGTGACCAGGGACCAAGGAGCCACCTCCACATTGCTGGAAGCGGGAGGACGCTGGTAACTATGATAAACAGCTGGTATCTAGGCAGCGCGCGCTGCCTAGATACCCGGTGTTTATCATAGATACCAGCGTCCTCCCTGCTTACAGGCTGCGCTAAGCATTGAGGACGCTGGTAATCATGATAAACAGCGGGTAACTAGGCAGCGCGCGCAGCCTAGATACCCGCTGTTTATCATAGCTACCAGCATCCTCCCTGCTTAGCGCTGCTAACCATGATAAACACCAGGTATCTAGGCAGCGCGCGCTGCCTAGATACCTGCTGTTTATAATAGTTACCAGCCTGTGAGGTCGCTGATTGTTGGTCTCTCGCTGTCACACGCAGCGATGCGTACTGACCAGCGGGAGCGCAACGACCAAAAAATGACCCAGAGCACTTTGTAACGATCAGCGACCTCACAGCAGGGGTCTGATCGCTGCTAAGTGTCACACGTAGCGAGATCGTTAGCGAGATCACTGTTACATCACAAAACCTGTGATGTTACAATGATCTCACTAACGATCTAGTAATGTGTGATGGGGGCTTTACCTCACATGTCTTTACCATGGCTGAAAGCCTACAATATAAAGGGCAGTTATCAATAACAACCCCCACTGTGACCCGAATAGTATAACGTCAATAATACATTGAACACATTCTTCTCTGGAAACTAGGAGGAATAAGATGTATAATACCCAAATGTTAATAAACACTATTTTTATTAAATATAAATGAAAATTAATGACAATTAAAAAAGCAAAAGCAACCTAAGAGGTGCCATCCTAGATGGGTAATTGAATAGTATACAAAGATAAAAATATCAATATATATAAACCCTAAAATGTATATATATAAACCCCCTAAAAAAGTACAAAAAACCTGGGTTGATTTGTTGATAGCCAAAGGGGGATAAGAAGGAAGAGAAGATAATTATTATAAATGATGGTGGTGACAAAAGAATTTTTTTGAATAATAAAAAGTGAAATTAATCCCCCCTCCCAAAATGATCTCTAAGGTCAGTCGGCTACAAATATTAATAAACACTAGGTATATATGTAATTATTTGTGAACAAGCAAGTGTGGAAATTAAAAAGTAGATGACAAAAGTAAAATCCACTGACTCTAAGCAATAATAGATTAAATGCATATGGCAAGCAAATAACAGTAAATAATAATAGGGTTTATGTACAGATCCCAAATTAAGTTTCAATGAGATGACCTCGTGCCCTGACACATGTTTCACCCAGGTTTCTCAGGGCGCGTACATGTATTGTTGGGGTATCAACAAATATGGACTTTTTTTCTTAGGGTTTTTTATTTAGCCATATACATTATCTTTGTATACAATTCAATTACCCATCTGGGATGGGCCTTCGTAGGTTACTTTTTCTTTTTTAATTATTGTCTCTAATTTTAAAGGATGTTTACTAAAAAACGTTTTTTTCAACATTTGGGTATTTTGAATCTTGTTCCTCATATGGTTTCCAGAGGAGAATGTGTTCCAAATATAAAGGGCAGACAAGATCCAGCTCTAATTAAAAATGCCCCTGGATGATGGAAGGAGTGATTAGTCAGAAAGAAGTGTACTTTCAGTCCAAGTAGAAGCATATAGGGTTAGAGTCCCAAGAAAGGGATATGCCTTATCGCTGGCTGTTGGGCTCTCATGAATTGGCCAATTTGTGCACTAAGGCTGGTTTCACACTGGCATTTGTGTGGGTTGCGCCGGCATGCGCCCCAGTGTGCCAGCCCACGGATCCGCCCTGCGTCTCTATATTTCACATGACGATGCAGTGTGCATGCACAGACATCTGTTTGTATGCGTCCCGCTGTGCTTTTACGCAACCCGTTGTGATTCTGGAGGGGCCACAGGCTGCATAAAATGAACGCATGCATCCTGATGCGCCAAAAGAAGACATGGAGGTCAATGCTGGTTCATCACCATCCTGATGGCTGTGGATTGAGACGGACGCCACAATATCAATAATTCTCTCTCCTATCTATCTCTCTCTCTTGTCCCTGATAAGAATTTAATGGTTGTCTATGGGTATTTACATGCATGCAGATCCTTATAAAACGCACTGCGCTGACATCTGTCAGTATTCGTTCTGGCATCCGTCTGCATCTCTACACACAGACGGATGTGTCCGAAACGCTAGTGTGAAACTAGCCTTAGCATCTCATTCTTAACATACTTTCTATGCCAGTAATGCAATTCCAATTTCATATATTCAATGTTCACTCAGCATTTCAGAGAGCAGCTGTAATCTTTTTTAGCTCTAATGGTGCAAGCATCTATCCATTGGTTGCAACTTTCATTAAAGAGCGTTATAAATGCCGGGCACGTTATACTCAACCACATGCATTCGGCTAGATTCACATCAGTGTTGAAGCCTCTGTTGCAGATTCTGGTGAGAATACCTGACAAAGCAAGGCGGCCTACTCTTGTTTTTTACTGGCGTTTCCTTTTCGTCTCATGTTTGATTCATACGGTACAAACCTTCATAAATTATCGGCTGTAGTTGTGTCACTTGTACAATAAAATGATAGTAAACAATCTGTAATTGCGCTATGACTTAGGAATAAGCTGAAGAGTGAGCGGTTCTGTCAGCTGTGGGATCCACATGCAGCTGTATGTGTGTGGTGTGGGATAAATTACAGGCAACTCAAGAGGCATAACTGCAGTGAGGGGATTTAGGTGCATTACTTCAGCTATGTAGAGAATGCTACAGTAACTGCAGGTCAGGCACCCTATGCTGTCAGATGAGAAGCAGCCATCATGTCTAAAGCCTTCCATCATCTCTCACAGCCGCTATCAATGAGGCTCTGTGACCATGTGCAAACACCATAGCACCTACATACTGGAAGAATTCCCAAGTGTCCACACAGTTGTGCCAAGGAAGGTTTTGCACTTTATGACCCAGTGGACAAGGAAACACAAGAGACCCTCAAAGGAACCTCACCTAATACTTACTGATCCTACACTTAAATACTAGGGAATTAAAATACTCCTATCATTCATATTACTTGAGTGATGAGACAATAAAGCAGGGAAACTGCAGGGCAGCCTGTATTATGCAGAAGGTTTTTAAAAGGTGCAACTGTAAGTATATATTTTACACGATTAGGGGTTTTCTGTAGAACCTTGAAAATGTGACCTTCTCACAACAACTTTGTATCTGCTTGGGGGTTAAAGAGTTATTTAATTTACAATATACAATATGATTCTAGGGATCCCCTCTATGAGTGGAGAGTCATTGCGCATTGTGGCTCTTAAAGGGTATGTCACACGCGTCAATATCGCCAGCACGATCACGGCTGCACGTGACGTTGCAGCGATATTGATGCGTGTGACATACTGAATCAACCAGCGATAAATTGCTGGTTGATGATCGCCAGGTTTTAGAATCTGTCCTAAAACCTGGCGATGGTCGCCCGGTGGACACGCAGCATCGCTGCGTGTGACACCGGGAGTAGCAATATTCCAGCTCCCAGCGCCTCTCACAAGCGCTGGGAGCTGGTATCCAAGGTAAACTGCGGGTATCTAGGCAGCGCGCGCTGCCTAGATACCCGCAGTTTACCTTGGAGACCAGCCTGCTCCCGCTTCCAGCAGGCTGGCAGCGGGAGCAAGACATCGTGGAAACGATATTTAAATTGTTTCCACGATGTCTCTGGTCCATTGATCACTGGTGAGTCTGCCTGTGTGACAGCTCACCAGCGATCAGCCGTCAATGTCGTCAGCAATCATCTCACTGACGACATTGACGCGTGTGACACCCCCTTAAGATCCCCTTAATCATCCCAATCATGTAGACATAATAAAAACTAAGAGAGACAAAAGGCGTACATAGGGTTTCTCTGTGATAGTTATAAATAAATATTAGGTTTAAGGTTCTCACCTTTTGGAGTTGTGTAAAGCCACACACTACACACAACTGTGATACAGATCCACGCCTGCTGCAGTTCCCCGGTAATAAGATCATACAAAATGGATACAAAAAGAGCAAACTCCGTGCTGCCGGGACAAAGGGAGGCTCCGGAGAATAGTGTATTAATAAATGTAAGTGATTTATTGCTACGAGTTTCGAAGCCAATGAGTTCTTCTTCGGGCAAATCACCAATGTACATTGCAAGGTAATAACAGGAAAGACAGAGATAGGTTTACATGTTGAGACCAAAAAAGGCACGCTAAAAGACAGATGATCAAATGATACAGCTGCTCTATATAATAATAATAATTTATAATTTATATAGCACTATTAATTCCATAGCACTTTACATACATGAGTAGTGCTGTCTCTCTTGGAGCTCACAATCTAAATATCCTATCAGTATGTCTTTACAATGTGGGAGGAAACTGGAGTGCCCAGAGGAAACCCACACAAACATGGGGAGAACATACAAACTCCTTGCAGATGTTGTCCTTGGTGGGAATTGAACCCAGGACCTCAAGACCCCAGTGCTGCAAAGGCTACAGTGCTAACCACTTGAGCCACCGTGATTCTATTGAGATCTTTCTACTAAAACATTGTGGACAAAATCATCTCTAATGGTACCTTTACACGCCGCCACAACAGGATGGATACCAACGGCAACTTCACGTGCACGAGCACGGCCGAACGGTTACCAACGGGAACCGCACCCTCTATACACGCCGCCACAAGGTGCGCTACGCTACGCTACATCTACAGCTACATACATCGCCGGGTGTCGCAAGTAGCCGTCTGTAGCTCAGCGTACCAGCTTTACACACAGCCACCACAGAGTGATCTGGGAGCAACAAAGGCAGGACGTAAAACAAATAGGCGTGCCACAGACCTGTACGCCGCGCCCAAACCACAACCATTGGCCAACACTACGGAGTTGTGATTGGGCACGACGGAAAGGGCGGATGGCCGAGACGTGCCGTACTAGTGAACGGAGTGTGGCACGGAATAAGCGCTTGTGACATGGCGGAGCCTGGCGAATGCATCCAAATCGATGGTAATGGGTCACGCTAGAGCGGTGGCCAGTCACATATCCCGTGTGTATGAAAGTAGCGGTCCGGGGCTATGTGTGCGTAGTACAAGTGTTTGCCGTGTCACGCACGATCAGCGCTTGTGACAGCCGCGTGTGCAGATTGAACTGAGGTGCGTTTGTGTGCCACACATTAGCGTCTTACAAAAGACAGTATGTGCGTTTTCTGTCAAAAATCTGTGACAACTGTGGCGAAGTATGTGTATGTATACAGGCTGAATGGGGTTTAATATATGTGCTGACAGATGTGAATGTAGTGGATCAGCTTCCAAGGCACCAAGTCAAAGATCTGTGTGACAGTGTATTAGCAAACACCTGACAAGAATATGTCCTGCATCAATGTGCTGTGTGCAGGGGACCCTCTGCCTACAACAAAAATAAAGGATCATGTACGCACAATGGCCACAAACACTGTTGGGCAAAAGACTTTCAGAAAAACATGGCTACCCACACATATTGTGTGCACAATCCCAGCCAATAGGTGGCTATGACATCCCAGGCCCCCACCCAACCCTGCATCACATTGCCCTCCTCCACCAAGTAATCAGGCTCACACAGATTATGTTGGATCCAACAGAAAAAGGTTTAATATATTGCATGAATCTTGACCTTGTCTTGTGCAAACAAAATATACATAAAGTAAAAACATTGTAGAATTCAAGAGCAGGTGATTCATCAGGCAAATTCAATGGATAAGCAAATCACCACACATTGCAAACTGTGCATGGAAAAAATACAAAAATAACCTAAACTAACTAACTAAATAACTACATAATGAAAACTCATGCACATAATGAAAACAAAGAGAATGGAAAAGGTCAACCAAACATTAAAGGGGTGCAGCTAACCTGCTGTCACCTTCATTGAAAACACAAAAAGCAACTCCCAGAGCCAGCCACATTATATGGCCTGGTCCTGCCAGCTCACTGCACCAGACCCATTGAAGTAGGAGCAGTAAGCTTCTCTACTGTCCCTGGCCTCCTGCCGAGTGCGGCCATGGCTCTGCGGCTGGAGTGGCACAATCACATGGGCCTCATCACGCCAAGACCCTGGACGGAGCTCCCCTGTTGTAGCGTCTGCATTATCTACATAACCTCCTGGCGTGTATGATGCTCTATCCCTACGACGCAGGAAGTTATGTAGCACACAGCAGGCCACCACTACCGCGTCAATAGACTCCGGTTTCATATGTATAGGTGTATGAAAAATCCGGAATCTATTGGCCATTATCCCAAACGCATTTTCAACTACTCGGCGGGCCCGGGATAGCCGGTAGTTGAAAATGCGTCTCGCAGAAGTAAGGGCCCTCTGGGGATATGGCCGCAGTAGGTGTTCCTGAAGTGGGAATGCTTCATCCGCCACAAACGCAAAGTTGAGATGTTCGGTCGTGTGCTCATTTGAGGGTAAGTTTAGCCCACCATTCCCTAGTAGTGTTGCCAAGGAGCTTAGGGCAAACACCCCCCCATCTGAGTTGCGACCAGGCATTCCAACATCCACGTAGAGGAACTCATAGTTGGCATCTACTACAGCCATGAGGATTATACTACAATACCCTTTGTAATTGTAATACAAAGAGCCAGAGTGGGCAGGTTTGGTAATCCTCACGTGCTTACCATCCAATGCCCCGCCACAGTTGGGGAAGTTCCACCGGGTTTCAAACCTTGGGCCACTTCCAGCCATTCTGCAGCGGTTAATGGCATTTTCATGTAGGCTGGCTGAAGAGCTCTCCAGATGGCCCAACACGTTTCAGGGATCAGGCGGCTCAGCAGGGGCAGGGAGACACGTGACACGTATGTGAGGGATGTCATGGACTGCCCTGTAGCCAGGAACCGCAAAGTGATCGCCAACCGCTCAGCAGCTGATACTGATGGGCGCATTATAGTGTCCTGACGCGCTATCATTGGCCCAACACGCTCCAATAGGAAGGTGAAACAGTCCTCGGGCATACGGAGATAGTTTCGGTAATCATCAGGACAGTTAAGCTCCAGCTCCCGCAACAGCTGCATGTGGCCCCGGGTTTCCCGCCTCAGAAGCCAATCACGGGTCCACATCCGCCGCTGTCTGCGCCTCATCAACCTTTCATACCGATCCTGATACCACATTTGCTCTTCCACCAACGCAAGAGCCACGATAACATTGCGGTCATGGATATTCTGCATCCTCAATATCAGCACCTGTAGATGTGAAAGCACAACATGAGTACATAGACCAAAATGTGTGCAAGTCAGCAGGTTCAGCAAGCCACACCTCTTTTCCATTACACACTATAGCCAAGAGGATGGGATCTCTTGTGTGGGCCCAAAACACAACCCTGAAGCAAGGACGGCAAACACCCAGTAGTCACCCCAAACAACATGGCACACGGCGATTGAGAGTGGCCTCCTCTACATCAACGTCAATGGGAGCTCCCAAAATTCACACATCTGCACCTAGGTGAGTTAGAAAGGGACATGTGTCACCAATAATGTTGGTCAAACAGGTCCCATAATCCATTACACAGCCCATAATGTCAATTGATTACAGTAAAAATTAGAAGAATAACGAATGTGACGTACCCCGATATGGAAGGTTGAGGAAGGCTACATGAACCAAACAACATTGCACATGACTGCGGATGGTTACCCATGGTGTAATTGGTTTTTGAAGGTGTCATTTTAAATACACATGTATGCCATGTCTGGCGCCCAAACCTCAAAGCCCTGTGTCATCCCATTCCCGTTGAACACAGTCTCCATTGGCCACAACCAGTATGCAGAAATCGATCCAGTCGACATGAGTGACACAGTTCCGTCTACAGTCATGCATCCATTCTCCTGTATGTTGTCTGCAAACAAACACAGCAATGTATCTCAACAAAAGTGTCAAGGCCCACACAAAATGCCGTATCCTAACCCACACACTACACTATATGTCGTCCCCTAAAATACAAACCCCTATATCGGCCGCTACACCAGTCTCCGGCGCTCTCCAAGAACATCAACATATGCACCCCACCCTGCGCCAATTCCATGTGTGTCCACAAAAACTTACCTAATGGGTCTGGCCAGCAAGCGTAATGTTTGGCGGGATGGGCAACTTTTAAAGGGCCGCCAACCTATCACGATTCAGCGATCTCCACCAATTAGCGGAAGGCAAATCCGCACCCAGGTGCCCCTTCAGGATGTGCATTATTGTGTCCGCTGTGATTGGTGTCCCGGACTATAAAGGCAGGTCAATGGCCACTGCTCCGTGTCCAGACGTCGATGTGCATTGAGCTACTAGTGTCCTGTTTGACTTCTGTTGCTCTGACGGTAAGCCTCTTTAGCGGTTTGTAAGAAAATGTAATGAACGCAGCTGGTTCTGGCACAGGCAGCTTAGGCGATGTGTGTATGGCCATGTTTGAAGCGGCATGCAAATATTGAACACGTAATATTAAATATGTGAACCTTATTCTGTGTCGCCCAGTAGCCAGGTAGTGCCTATACTTATATAGTGTAAGTATGTATTGCACCTTCTGCTTTTTGGCAATGGTAAAAGAGCACGGTGTTATATCTTTGGCTGGTACTTCACATCAACATTTCAGGGGTGGTAGAATTGTGGCGGACATTCCAGGGATGTTGGGTACATGTGGTAAAATGGGACTTCCACGTCTGGAGGAACACCTACATGATCATCTGGGTGCACATTACATGTAGTATGTGCAGTGTTGGCACACAGCCAGCCCGCCTTTCTGATATAGCGACCCCTTACCATTGTGGACACTGGCCAGGTACTAGTTAGCACACAACGTGTTAGGTCACATGTTGCCCTCTACAGGTATGTACGCACACACCGTGTCAAGGTGTGTTGCAATAGGTACATTGGGGACAGAAATCATGTTTGAAACATCTGTAGGTGGACACCGATATCCGGGGCTTGATATTGGCAGCATACATGTGTTTGAGTTAGTAGCGGTCTGAGATTGAGAAAATGGCACACTCATGGCCAGTTTCACTCCACAAAATAGCTGCATAGATGATCACTGTAGAAAGGTAATGATTATGTGTATGATTGTGGCAAGTTTTGAAATGTCGGTATGCCTTGTGTTGTGACTGTGTTCTTTTTGTTTTAATTTTTCATCGGCAGATGCCGAGGGGTACTGTGGAATTGGAATCCCAGCTTCTCACGGAGTATCAGCGGCACGAATGTTTGTGGCGCAGCTCGCTGCCCGAATATAAAAATCGGGCAGCGAGGGCCGAGGCCTACAGGAGTCTTGTGGCTCTGGCAAATCGCTTGGAGCCAAGGGTAGGCAAGACGTGGGACCAGCCTATGGTGGCACTTAAGATCAAGAACATGAGGTCGGCGTTCATGCGGGCTCACATTCTGTACCAGCGTCGTCGCTCAGGGGCTGGAGCAGAGGAGGTACCATCACCTACCCTATGGTACTATCCCCTGTTCACCTTCATCCTGGGCGAGGTTCGCCCGCATCGAACGACCACCAACTGCCCCGTTGCTGCGTCCCATGTAGGCCCGGCTGCATCACCACCTGCGCCACAGGAGGTGGGTAATTGTGTGACAGTGGTGGGCCACAATGTTTCCTTCACATGTGTGCTTCGATAAATCCTTCACACCAAATGTGTTGCCATATTTACCTCCTTGCTGCGGCACACCTTGGGGTGTCAATCTATCTGCCCTCCTTCCATGACTTACCAGACTTTTCTATTCTATGCTTCCAGCCGTATTGCAATGTTGCTTCTTCCACAACATCTTGGTATGTTTAGGTTAGTTATTTAAGGGTTTCAAGATAGCAGGTGGTTTGTTCTCAAACAGCCACATAGTACCATGTAGTAAATGGTGCTGTCTCACATGTGTGTTGGCTTTGTTGCTAGTGGGTTAAAGGTAATTGAGTGAGGGGTGGATTCTCACCATAAAGGAGTCCTAATGGGAAGGTGCCCAATATGTGTCATTGGCCAGCACAGCCCCCAGTATCAAGGTGTTGTGGTGACATGTCCTAATATTGGATTACGGCTACGTGACAAACAACTAATTATGTATTTAGCTGAGCTCCTGGAATGGTCGAGGTGAGTGTACAGGAGAACCACTGGTTTTGGGGTCTTGAACCTTATTTGCTTTACTGTGTTATTCCTCATTTTGCATTCTGGTAGTTGGGCTTGGTGTGTGTGGGAGTGGTATATAGAGTCCTGTTGTGAATGTATACAGTTGATATAGCCTCCACTAATGTTTTTTTTTTTTTTTTTTTTCCCCACCCACAGGCCCCAGAAGAGGACGGCTCCATTGCCGAGGATTCTGTTGCTGATGATGCTCAGCCCATGACATCTGGGGCTGAGCAGGAGGGCGCGGCGAGTGATGTGGGTCCAGGCCCAGGTCCCAGCTCCGGGATCCGTCGCCGCCGACGTCCTGCACCACCTGAGACGGAGCTGGCGACCTGGGCCCGACGCGTGTTGTTGGATGAACAACGGACCCACATGGACCCCGACGCCCTCTACATGAGCAACAGAATGCGAGGGATGGAGCCGCTCCAGAAGAAGATCCTTCTGAGGGTGTTCCACAATGCCGCTGATGCTGCCGATGATGGGGCCCTTCAATGGGGCTGCCACGTCCCCTCCCCCATGCAACACACCTTGTGGCCCCTTTCACCAGCTGCCCCATCTCGGCCCGTGAGAAGACCGGCCCCGCCACAGTCACCCCATCCCCCCTCAACACATCGTCGTTCAACCAGACGTTCTGGGCAGGTCGGGGCTGCCCTCAGAGGAGGGGGGATGCGGCATTGTCAGAGCCGACAGAAGAGGAGTAATTTGGACACTAGTAGCCAATGCACAGAATTGGCAGTCTGGACTTTATAATTTCAGGATTTGCGTTTTATATGTATATTTTGTTTATTGATTTTTGGCCAAAATTAGTGGGTTTTTTTTAATTTTTTTTTCGACTAAAATTCTATTATTTGTAATTTATTTTAAATTCCAGGCTGGAATAAATTTTATTTATTAACACAATTGTGTATTCATTTCAGAATAAGGATTGTGTGGGTTTTTGGGGGTGAATGTAATTGTGGCCAATAATAGGTTTCCCCAAGCCACACAATATGGGCCAGTGCTCGCTCAGCAGGATCACCATCGGTTCATTTGGAATGTCTTAGCACATTCACAAAGGGATGTTGTGATGTGCCTCACATAGTTAGGTTATGGTGAGGTTTGGTCACCAAATATTAGTAAGGTCACATGAAGGAGCGTATAACAAAGTTAGAACAGCATTTTATTGTAAACATACATGTGTCACAGACATTTGCCATCATACAAGGAAGGCTTAGGCCAGATGGGGCTAGCCAGTCCACACTTGTGATGGTCCCAATGTGGGACAGTATAGGGATTGTAGGCCAGATGGGGCTAGCCAGTCCACACTTGTGATGGTCCCAATGTGGGACAGTATAGGGATTGTAGGCCAGATGGGGCTAGCCAGTCCACACTTGTGATGGTCCCAATGTGGGACACTATAAGAAAAGAGCCCAACGGGGGCAAAAAAAAATAAAAACCAATATTTTCACTTTTGCAAGGCAACAAGCCAACGTGTGAAAATTTTAGGGTCCAACAAGGACAACTGTTTGTGGGGCCATGTTTGGCCAGGATACAATGCATCCCTCAAATTCATGGGTGTGAACCATGGTGTGGGTGTAGGTCCGCCAGCATTTGAGCCAGGCGGCCAAGGTCCTGCAGGCCACGCTGTAGAGCCGTGGTCAAACGGGCCACAAATGCCTGATGGGCCTGGATGAATTCCTCCATGGTAGGGGCACCTGTATTGGGAGTAAACACAAACTTTAGTACACACTCGTCACTGCTGATGGTTAGTCATGACTGGCCGCAACCATCCACTTACCCTGTTCCTCCAAATCCAGTTCACCATCAGACGGGGAGGGAGATGGGGTCAAGCTCCATCCATATGAGCCCGCACGTTCACCATCTGGAAAAAGGGAGAACCAACATGGTTTACTTTGTTTACATAAATTGTTTGGCCCCAGATGAAATTGAAGCAACAGTGTGCAGGGTGTCTGTGGCAACATAACACACTTACCACCATAGTCACTGTGTGGGGACATGGTCACCCCAGGACTCGCCACTGAGCTGGAGACAGTGGGAGGTGGTGTTACTCCCGGGCTGGGGCTCCGTGGCCACATTATGTGGTTCAGGGGTAACAGTGGTCCTGGGCTATGGGGCAAAGACTCCTCTGGGCCGCCAGGTACTTGCTGCTCCTCGCCCTCCTGTGGGGAGTTGATGTGTTCCTCCAGCAGCCAGGCAGATGGGGACAGCTGGTCACACTCCAGCGGGCTGCCAGGTGCGGACTGGTCCTCCACGTCCTCTGTCCCGGTGGGTGACGGGACGTCTGGCTCCTGAGGCCCGGGGGAAGGTGTTGACCCTGGGGACAAGGGTGCCACTTGAGGCTGATGTGGTGGGGTTCTTGATGGGCCACCTGGGGGTGGGGCATGGGGCCCTTCTTCTGATGAGGATTCAGCATCTAGTTTGAAATTTGAACATAAAAGACGTAATAAGATCATGCCTACACATTGTTGTCCTACAAAGAGCTTGTGTGGGTATGTATTTGACGGCTAAGCCTGGGGTCACACACACACAGATATGTGGCCAGATATTGTTGACAGATCTCTGGTTGCAGTGAAAGCATGGACACATTGTTCCATTTTGAGGCTGTCTCCAAATGTCAACATGTGACCATGATTTGACTGCAAACAGAGATGTGCAAACAATATGTGGGCAGATATCTGTGTGTGTGACCCCAGCCTTACTTAGCATCAACCAGGTGATGCTGGATGCATACACTCATGTTGTATGCATGGACTGTGCGTGTGAGACATTTTTAGGCCTGACTGGATGAGCACAACACTGTGAAGATGTGTTTGATTGTGTAGGCCACACTGTCCCTTGTCATATGTTTCCATCATTTTTTGTGTATTGTGGGACATGCACATGTGGCGGTGTGTGTTTTGGGGCAACAATTACTCACCACGCAGCCTGGCAATCCTGGCACGGATGTCCAGTATGCGACCTGGGCACTTGTGCTTCAAGTCAGCGATCTTTTTTTGGATCGCTTTTACTGTCCTCTGTACCCCCAGTTGGCAGAGCAGGGCCCGCTGGATCCGCCGCACGGTGCACCGATTGCGCAGCCTGGGGTGGCGGTGGTGATGGTGGCCCCAATAGTCCCGACGGTCACAATGATCAATGAGGATGATCAGCTCCGCCATCCCCCATGTTGCGGCGCGGTGCACGGCTGCCATGACTGCTATGGTGTGTGCAGAGGCGGGGCTGGCACCTTGCAGGCAGAGTGAAAATGAAACCAACGTCATGACGTCATTACGACCGCTGTGGGGGTGACGCACCTTTATAAGTAGCCCAACACGCAGTGACTCGGCCGACACACTTATGCGGCCCCTACTGCAGAAGACCCACAGTGCAGTCCGTACAACACGGCTCTGATCTGTCTACTGGGTAATCTCCTCCGATGTGGTATGGGATTGTGTGCATCTGTGTGCGCGCTGCGCGCACTGCCAGACCCGGAACACTTCTACGGCAGCTGCTGTGCAATAAGCCAGAGCGGTACGTAACACACACTTGTGCGCTGTGTCCCGCATTATTCGTTTTCATGTTGATAGGATGTGCACACTGTATGTAGATCATGGGCCATTTATGATTTTACGTTCAAGTGTGTGTCCGCGTAATTGTACTACTATCTGATCGTGCATACGGCGCGTATGTGTAGTGCTGAAGGGACAGCTCATCCAAGATGGAGGGCTGTGAGGCAAGGGCCAATCGTAACGCAGCATCTTCCACCAATGATCGCTGAAGGGGCGCGGTATCACGCAGCATGGGTGACGCCTTAGCCACATTGCAGCTACATCGCCGGGTGTCCAGAGTTCCCTTCTGTAGCTTCTTTACACGCCGATACAGCTCGCTACAATCGGCGATGTTGCCATATGTTTATGGGCAGTGCACGGATACAGAGGTATCTGTAGCCGGCTGTGTCGTCCCGTCTTCAGACGCCGCTACTACGGGCAATATTGGCTCGACAAGCTACATTTGTAGCCTGTAGCGGGTTGTATCCATCCTGTTGTGGCGGCGTGTAAAGGTACCATAAGGGTACCTTTACACGCCACAACCGCGGCGATAAATTCTGATTGGCACTGAAATCAGGCAACCGTGGCGAGGCGACATATCGCCGCCAAATTCAAAAATTACACGCCACAATTGGGAGGCAATCTGGCGGCGATAATTCCAGGGCGACATATCGCCGTCAGAATTTATCGCTGCGGTTGTGGCGTGTAAAGGTACCCTAAAGGTAATTGAAAATTAGTATAAATAAAACAAGCAAAAAGTTAATAAAGGAGTTAGAAAAATAAAACTTGAATGGGTATAAAAATTGATTGATAGAAACAGGATAGAATTCATGAAATATTTGTTCAGAGTGTCTAGAAATATGCCCTGATGTCTCCAGGCCAATTAAAGATAGAGAAAGGAAGAGAACAAAACAATACAGGATATGAAAGTGGACAAAATAATTGGAATATATATATATATATATATATATATATATATATATGTATATATATATATATATAAAAATGTATATATCAGCTTCCTTCTTCACTTACGAGTCACCCAAATCTACCTGTCTGGTCCTGACATCACCTCCCTTCTATCCAAAATTCCACACTGCCTGTCCGCCATCTCATCCTTCTTCTCTGCTCGCATCCTTAAGCTGAACATGGACAAAACCGAGTTCATAGTCTTCCCCCCAAGACGCTCCCCCTCACTACCTGACCTATCCATCGTCGTCAACGACTGCTCTCTCTCTCCAGTCCCCCATGCCAAGTGCCTCGGGGTTATCCTTGACTCTTCCCTCTCCTTCAAGCCCAACATCCAGGCCCTCGCCACCTCCTGCCGACTCCAGCTCAAAAACATCTATAGGATTCGCACTTTTCTTGACCACGACACTGCTAAAACCCTTATACACGCTCTCATCATCTCCCGCCTCGATTACTGGAACCTCCTGCTCACCGGCCTCCCTAATACCTCCCTTGCACCCCTCCAATCTATCTTGAACTCCGCTGCCCGCCTAATCCATCTGTTTCCCCGCTACTCCCCTGTCTCCCCCCTCTGCCAAGCCCTTCATTGGCTCCCTGCTTCCCAGAGATCCCGGTTTAAAACATTAACCATGACATACAAAGCCATTCACAACCAGTCCCCTCCATACATCTCTGACATGGTCTCCCGTTACCTACCCTCACGCAACCTGCGATCCTCCCAAGAGCTTCTCCTCTACTCCCCCCTCATCTCCTCTTCGCACAACCGCATACAGGATTTCTCCCGTGCTTCACCCAGACTCTGGAACTCACTGCCCCAACACATCAGACATTATCCTACCCTGGGAACCTTCAAAAGAAGCCTGAAGACCCACCTGTTCCGCCAAGCCTACCACCTGCAATAAGAGCCGGTCCACCACACACGCCTCATGACTGGAATTTCCCCTCCTACTGTATCCCCACCCGCCCCTCGTAGACTGTGAGCCTTTGTGGACAGGATTTCTCCCCTCTTGTTTCTGTACAACTGAGTTGTCAACATTTATTGTTATTTGTATTGTTACTATGTTACTTGTCCTAGTTTGCCCTTTTTAACATGTAAAGCGCCATGGAATATAATGGCGCTATATAAATTAATAATAATAATAATAATAATAATAATAATAATAATAACTTCGTCCCCTTCTACCAGCTGAACTCATTATTCACTCTTAAAAAGCAGCTCAGATCCATCCTCAGACTACCAACATACTGAGATGTCTATGTAACGTTTTGAAGTCCATGGAGAAGTGTGGAGCAGGTAGAGAAACACAGATCTGTACTGGAAAGATCAATTTATCTCCCTCCAAGGTTGGATTAACAGCTACACAGCTTAATACTGGTATATAATGTCCTTATAGAATAACCTACATGATGCTGCTTATGTTAGTGTGCTACTAAAGGAAAAAGAGAAGGATACAACAAAGCTGTCAGTCTCCACTCACTAGCTCAGAGTCAATTGCAAACTAGATATAGAGGTGAGAACTAGTAAAATACAGGATACTAGGCATATAGTGGCAAGGAATGGTGTTATTTCTCAAGTACATAAATAAGACAGCTGTTGCATTCATTGGTGTGAGCATGGGGAAGTAGACCCACTGGACCACAGAGTGAACTGTGGCCGCTGACATCCAGGGCAGGGCAGATCCAGACACAGTCTCAGGTATTGGCAAGTACAGCTGGGATGCCTGAGATGGACAGGGTGGTAAGTGACGCACCCCAGGGCAGGGTACTCAGCTCTTGGCTTGGGTTTCGGTCTGGGATGTCATGGGAGGCTGCCCGAGGCCATAGCCCCGGCGGGTCAGATGAATAAGGGGTTATTTACAGGGATTATATACAAAGTTTTGTCGTGACGCCACCTGCAGTGTCTGGTGAGGGATCACCAGCACCGCTACAGTCCTCCGGAGGTCGGTAGGAATGCGGCAGTGATGGTATATTCCCCGCAGGCAGGCCTGGGACCTCCGGGGCAGTATGTAAAAGGTGGACAGGTTGCAGCAGAGCTGGGACGGTTGGAGAGTATAGGAATAGTCTGTGGTGAGACACAGTGAGGGAAAAGAAAGGATGCACGCACACAGCAAAAGTCTCTTTACCTTTTTACTGATGGCCTGTAGGTAAATTGTGCAGAGCACTGATGGGTAGCTAGGCTGCACAGTGGGCTCCCACAGCAAGTGGGTATAAGGCCTCCTCCTCAGTGTGCTTGCTGGGGCGCTGTCTATTAAATCCTGACTCCACTATCTTCCCTTTTCTGTATCTCTCTCTTCTTCCTGTGCGGTCTCTGGGATGACCTTTCTCCTGAACTGCAGTGCCCAGCTAGTCCTGGCTCCCTCTCTGTGACTCTCTCAGGAGACCGGGTAGCTGAAGCTTCCTCGGTGCCAAGGGGTTTTCTGTGGGACTTGTAGTTCTCCACTGCTGCGGATCCCTAATATCCGGCTTCTCTTCTGGGGCGAACTCGCGATCTGAGCTACCTGCTCCCCTGTCTCTGTTTCTTCTCTAGGCTCCCTGCCTTCAGTCCCTCTTAGGCTGGTGGGACACTGAAGGGCTACTCAGGGACTCTGGCCTGGACCTACACGTGGCACCAAGCCCCAGAACTCTCCTGCAGCTCTTCTAGTGTCTGCCACACTCTGACTAACTCCGCCCTCAGCAGCAGTATTTATAGGGGATCCTGCCTAAGTGCAGCAGGTTGAGCTCCCCCTACTGTGCCAGGGTGGAAGGTGTTGTTTGTAGTAGTACCTGCTGTGGAAACCCAGCTGTGCAGCAGAGAGATATGTGGTTACCTGCATTGGCAGGGCACCACATAAGCACAGTCACTGGTATAGGCAGGTACAGTCAAGATGGCTAAGACAGACAGGGTGGCAGGCACATTCACTGGTATAGGCAGATACAGCCGAGTTGACTGAGACACACAGGGTGGCAGGAATAAGGCTGGTACAGGGCCAGGCAGGGGTAGATTGATATGGGAAGGCAAGTACCAGACACAGGGACCTGACAATTAGCTAGCAGGAAAGACACAAACCAAAGACATTGATCAGGTCTAATAGGAGGATGCATCATATACCCAGTGCCTCTCAGCCATAGGCTAAGGGGGACTTCCTGGCAACAGCATGCTTGCCCTTTAGGAGCAGGGCAGGTGCGCAGGCATGTGCCCTAAGCGCACTCACTGGAGACTTGTGCAGTGTGCACAGAACCCTGGAGTGCAAGGCAGCAGAGGAGCTTGTAGACAGTCGTGCAGAGGGAAGGGAGCATAATGGAAAGCCATGACAATGAGTATGTCAGCGCCCCCACTGCATAGCAGAGGCAGAGCGGCACGGGATCGCTGGCGTTACAAAAGCTTATCGTGTAAAGATTTTTGTTTCAGACGATGCTGCCATTTTACATCATATATCATGGAATTGGTACATCACCCTTGTACCCTTGCACACTGGCTATAATACGGTAAATCATTGTACAGTCTGTGGTACACACGGACAGGACACAAACCGAATATACATTCATCTGAATGAGCCAATAAACCTAGGTAAGTCATGTAATAAATGTATTGTCATTCAGCTGATTTCCAGTATTTGGTGTGCGGGTTGGGGGTCGGTGGGGAATGGGGTAACTGGAAATTCTGCCATAGTGATCAGCTTATTTCCTCTTTGGTAGTATAAAAATAGTTGTCAAATGGAGACGACCCCTTTAAAAACCATTTTCTCTAGTAATAGTAACACGCCTCTCCAGGGCCTTAAGATACTCTGAACCGGGCTGTTTTGAGGCTTCATCACGAGGATCATAGGGACCGAGACCTGGCTTTGTGACCCTGGCGGTGTCATTAAAAGTTTGGTGTGGGTGGCTCTCTCTCTTAGGGATAGGGATCTGGCATGGAGGGTTCATTCTGGGCAGGGATAACTGGACCTGGGGAAACTTGTTAATTTATACGTGATGCCGAATGAAAAGGTGTGTAGGCTCAGCGCAATTCTTTTTTATCAATGGCTTATGTCTACTGTATATCAATATAACTCACAATATGTATGCTAAAAAAATGTTAAATAAAATCAAAAATATGTATTTATTAACCATGCACCAGATATTTATTAAAATTATTTTTATCAAAAAATTGTACTTGGTTAAAAATACATATTTGTGATTTTATTTAAGATTTTTTTAGCATACATATTGTGAGTTATATTGATATACAGTAGACATAAGTTATTGATAAAAAAGAATTGCGCTGAGCCTACACACCTTTTCATTCATTGACTATATTGTACAGGGGGATATTTGCACGGAAGATCCTACACAGGCTTTCAAGCAGCATACCCACAATTAATACAGTTTGCTCCAGTGTATACCCAACAATCCTGATATTATATGTGACACCACCCATAGGTTGTGGCTATAGATGGCCGCCGCTGCTCGAGAGTCTTCCTAGGGGTCGATGGTTGGGAGGCAGCAATGCTCTTAAGCCCTCTACAGGTAGTGCTGATCCCTAAGGTGGCCAAAGGTACCTGAGTGAGTTGGTGGTTGTGTTTCTGGTGCTTTAGACGCATTAAGCAAGTTCACAGACACAGCTGGTTGCCGTCTTCAGATCTTTTACTCATAGTCTTTGTCTTTGTGCAGCAGCCCGCTTAGAACTGGGTTCTCAGAGGCAGGGATCCAGCTACTCACTGGTAGTAGGATGGTATGTACCCGACACCCCTTCTCTGTCCTTTCCAGATTGTCTCACACAGCGCTTGCCTTGCCTGTCCTGCCTTTCGCCTCGCCACTCAGAGCTCTGAGCCAGTGACTGTGGGCTTTTCCTAGGGGTTCCCCTGCAGTGTCTCCCCTTAGCCCTATAGTTGCTACCTTTTCAGCAGATGTGCATTGTTGTCGGCTGAGTCACCATGAAAGTGCAACAGCCTCCAGTTTGCTAGCTGAACCTGGTCTTCTCCACTAGTCTTTTGGGTTCCTGGTGCCCCTTGTGGCCTAGTTCCTCCACCTTTCTGCGCCTGACAATGGATACGAGACCTACGGGTGGATTGCTCACTTCCTGTGCCTCTGGAACCCCCTCTTCCTCCTGGAGCTACTTGGGTGATGTTCTGCCCTAGGGTTCGGCCTTAGGGCAGGCTCCCACTTGCTCTAGTCTTCTAGACACTTCTCAAGCGTATGTTTTCTAGTTTCCCTCCAACTCGACCATGGTGTTCAATGACCTTTCCTCAGCTGTTCTACCACCTCTCCTCAGCTGGTCACTCTCTTCTTCTGTTCAACTGTTGTCTCTCCTACGTTCTAGATGTTTCTCGCTCTTTTTATACCCTTTTTCACGTGTCCCACTTCATCTACATTTGTTCTTCCTGACCTCACTCCTCCCCAAGTGCTCCCTCTAACTACTTCCTTCACATCCCAACCCCACTACAATCGTTCCTAGTGTGATCTGGGTTTCCCGGTACCGGTCCATACCCCCCTAACCAGTGAGTGGGATACTACACCTTAACAGGGGTGCAGTACCTCTGTGGCGACTGGATTCGCAGGGGCACCACAATAGTAATAATAATAATAGTAATAAAGTCCTGTTTCTCCATAACAGGTAGAGTTAATGAATGGAGATGGTCGTATATAAAATTTGTGATCTGTGCAGCATTAATCACTGTAGAAATTAGCCTGCCTGATCAGTTATAACCCTGACATTTATATGTAATATGTTTTTCTTCAAACATTTCTATTTTTTTCATTTTGGAAATAAATCACACGATAATGTAAGTAATACATCCAGTTACTCCATATTCTATAAATAACTGCTCTTGGGTTTCTGCACATTCCCAGCATTTCGTTAATGTCTATGGCTATAGTGCATTAACTGTGCCACACTTCTGTATCTTTGGTACTAATGTTTCTGAATAATTTATTCACCATTATGTGGAACACGTTTCTCTTCATGTGTTAAGTTAAAACGAAGGATTTATGACGTATAGAAAATGGTCAGTGGCTTATTGTATATGTGGTCATTTTATTTTGAAGACTATACTTTATTATATTTAATACAAAATGCTTTCATTTCTCCACATTTTTCAAGATATCTGCTTGCTGTTAGTGAATAAAATTATGCATTCTTTATATTCACATCCTAAAAATCTGTCCCAAGTATGACCAATTACTCCCACTACACGGAACCATAAACTCTCTTATTATGTGATTTTAATGTTAGCTTTCTTAAAAAGAATGTAATAGGACTAATGCATAGGTGGAGCATTATTTCTTTTTGCTCTGAGAACTATGGAAAGTATTGTCATGAATGAGACTGACCTGTGATACTAGGGATAGACATCCTTATGGACGAGCTGCTGTATAAACAATAAAGGGGACCTTTTGTTCCCTGGTTGGGTCCTTTTATCAAATATTGATGAAAACTGCCCAAAGGAGCTATCCTACTGCCAGTCACCACTGTCTTCAATGCTTGACTGGTGGAGTTCCCCTCTAGGTCCTGCACTCAGTACCACCTTGAATGGATCTGTTGTCTTTTTGTGTGACCACTACTTTATTCACTGTCTGCGGGATAATGATATAGCATATTGCTTCTTCAGAGAAAACGCGGACTTGAACTCTAGTGCCAACTGCTGGAAGTAGCAAGCCTAAAAGTCAATATCGACCCTTTAACGAGCTTTAACACATGACTCCCAATAAAAGCCAAACCATAATGTCTTTTGCAGACATGTATTTTGGGGTGTTGCCCCTCGTCAGTGTAAAGCAAGAGATCTGAATTGGCTGTATTAGAGACCTCTGTTGGTCACGTTTGTGCTCCACTCTTCTAGTACACTCCCCATAAAACTGAAGCAATCATCACAAATGTGAACTATCACTTCCCCACCACCCAACCAGAACTTTGGGCCCCCTATTTTCAAACCCCAACCAATGATACATCTGTAGGTAGTAAAAATGTTGTACATGTGATAATCCCCTGTCATTTTTTCTTTTTGACTCACATTTAGGGAGGAACAGAGAAATGTATGTAAAATCATTCATCTTTCATCCAAAAAATACAAACAACTGTATGCTCCGCATGTAGGAGTGTGGAATATAACAGCATCAGCAGAGCAGTAGGAGCCTGTGAATTTGGCGTGCCTGAACAAGAGCTGGAACGAGGCAGCAGGGGTTTGGGGGGGAGAACCCTTGTCTGTAGGAGAATGAGGCTCATGGTGAAGGGGAGCTGAGAGCTGCCCTGCTAGAAGAGACAGGCTGTAAAGCGTGCTAAAAACAAACAGTGGTGAGAAGCCTGGAGATTGGACTTTGATAAGACTTTTTGTGCAAGCAGGGGTGGCTGATCCCTGTCCTGGGAGAACTTGTGTTTTTACTGGAAACTAGTGCAGAGCCGGTGGAAACTGTGTGGACTAGAGACCATATGTTGAGTTGACCAGGGTTCGATTACCAGAAAAAAGACTGAGGAGAGACTGAGTCCGGTGCCATTCCGATCGAGAGGATCCTGACAAGCCCTGGTAAAGAGTTCTCCACAGACTGTATTCCGAGGCTATAGAACTAAAATGCCGGACGTGTGAATCTAGCATTGGCCTGCAAGCCATGGAATTTTTGCTGTTTTACAATAGGGTTTTTTTTTCCATCAAAGGTTTTTTTTTTCTGGACTTGCTGCAGCCAACGTGGACTATAGGCTGGTGTGAAACTACACTTGAGGTTGATAGTACCATAGCTTTTAAGATACCCGGGTATCCCTGTGCTAAGTATATAGCCACCATTGATATAGTTTAATGCATTGTTATTAGCTGTGGTACGTTATACTCAGTGCACCATCTCAGAGGTCCCATCAGACCGCCCTCATCTGATGTACATAGCCTTTCCAGTTAGTTAAGTTCAATCCTTGATAAGTCTAATGTGTAGGTAAATTTGCTCCTGGTTCTGAGTGTGATTTACATACCCTGGGAACTCTGAGATCGGTACATCAATGTCGGCTAACGCTGAGGGTACCTTTACACGCCGCTACTGCAGGATGGATACAACCCGCTACTTCACGTGCACGAGCACGCTCAAACGGTTACAAACGGTAAACGTACCTCCTTTACACGCCGCCACAAGGTGCGCTACGCTACGCAACATCTATAGCTAGATACATCACCGGGCGTCTCAAGTAGCCATCTGTAGCTCATCTTAGCTCATTTACACACCGCTACAACCAGCTACTATGGGCGTACCTGGTGCAGCAGGGACAGCACATAGGCGTGCTACAATTGTGGATTACGAGACGTCCGTACGCTGATAGGACAAAGCAATAATACCATGATTGGGCAGGCATCGCAGGAGGCTGATTAATACTTGACGCTCGAGCAATTGTGTAGTGTGACTGGTCAGCTCCTTAAATATGCCGCCCTGTGCAGCGACAACCAATCGCAACGGAGGAGCTTCCTCCAATGATCGCTAAAGGGGGCGCGGAAACCCGGAGCCTGTGTCACGCCCCAGCTACATAGCATGGTGTAGAAACAACCCTTCTGTTCCTTCTTTACACGCCGATACAGCTCGCTACAATCGGCTTTGTAGCCATCTGTTTTCGAGCAGTGCTCGGAAACAGATGTATCTGTTGCCGGCTGTCTCGTCCCGTCTTCACACGCCGCTACTACGGGCTATATTGACGCTACAAGCTACATTTGTAGCCTGTAGCGGGTTGTATCCATCCTCCAGTAGCGGCGTGTAAAGGGCCCCTGAGTGTGTGAAAATGTTATTGGTATTACTAAGGGGATTTTGAGACTATTACATTCTATGCTGAACCGTACCTTGATCCCCATATCAGTAAAAAAAACCTGTTGTTTATTTCTGCCTCTGTCTCAGTCTGTGACTCACTGGATCTTAATAGGACCTTCAATCATTACACGCATGTCATCTATATATCTGATTTTGACATCTGTACAACAGGCTTATCCAATCCATGTTATACATTACCAATTTAAAATATAATAAGAGGCCAAATAAAGTTTTCTATGGTAATAAATGCAATGGATCTGGAAAGAATAAATGCTATATAGACTGAATTTAAAGGGAACCTGTTAGCTCGCCGAGCTAGAACATCATATCTGGCCCGGTGCATTGTGGGGCTAATCACGTGATCGGAGCGGTGCATTCTGGGGGCTTATGACATATGGCTCAGCTTCATTATGCACACTGTGCATGCGCTGATCCCGTGATTAGCCCCACAATGCACCGGACTAGAACGCCGGCGAATTACATCAGCTAGGGAGGCAGAAATTTAAAAAATGAGGCGGTCCAGCACAAGGAGCAGGGACGCCCTGTGGGGCGTGCTGAATGCCAGTGAGGGGTGAAGAATGGAGCCCGGAACCCGCCTTTTCAGTCTCCTAGATGGAGACTACGCGTAAGTTTTAAAGCATTTTTCTAAAACATTATAGGGCACATTTAGGTCAGAGAGAGATGGTTAGGGATCAGCTGCTAAGGTGCAGGGACAGGTACTGGTAGGTTACGGGGTAGAACGAGCTGACAGGTTCCCTTTAATGGGCATGTGTGATTCAAAGAACGAAACAGAGTAGTTCAAGTAGCAATTTTTTTACATGCAAATTATTGGTTGGTGTAAAAAGGATGTGAACTTGCATTGGTCACTGTGTTGCTATGTATGCTATCTGTTTTGCATACAGACTATATGTAAGATGATGAAGTTCATGCACAACAGAGATCTGCAAATGAACACTGCCATATTCTGGCCATAAAGTATAAGGAGAGAGAGATGTGGCAATGGTCCTGGAAAGCTCAGTGTATATTCCAGAAAGATTGGAGGAGATGCCAGTTATGACATAGTTACTAATTATAAAAGGTTTGGCCAAGCCAAAAAGAGGAGGAATTGGTGCCTCAACCTGTAGCAACATGGTCATGTTAACAGAGGAGCAGGCTTATAGCCGAAGATCCATGACCAAATCCAAGAAGAGATCTGAGACTAGTTCCAAGAGAAGATCTGTGACCAGATCCAAGGGAAGATCTGACACTAGATCCAAGAGATGACCTGGACATAGTGGAGAACCATCTTTGTGAGTCGTTGCTTACTGTGTCGGCGTTCGATACTAAGCAGGGACTGGGGCTGTGCTTTAGGAAACGAAAGCGGTCAGTGTGCTAAGTGTAAGGCTTTATTCAGACACAGCAATTTTGATGCTTTTTTGGAGGATCCGTTTTTCAGCTGCAAAATTGGATCACCTTTTCAAAAAGATGCACCAAAAACGGATGATCTGTTTTTGATGTGTTTTTGATGCGTTTTGTGAGGATCCATTTTTTAAGACCATAGACAATGGTTTTAATGGAAAAAGCAGATTAGAAAAACGCCACACAAATTGACATGCTCATTCTTTTTGAGGATAAGTTTTTTTTTTTGCCAAAAAATGCACCACTACAAAAGGTTATGTCTGAATGACAAATCTTTAACTCATTGACTTGGCTCGGAATTTCTGAAATTGATCCAAAATGTTGTCTCTGAATGTAGCCTAAGAAGATATGCACCATCTTGGATCTGTGGCTTAGCGTGCAGGTTCATTACCCCCCTTTACAGCCTATGTGCTATTTTGTGTTATTTTGATAGTTGACGACAGTGACTGGCAGAGAAGTGACAATGATGCTTCCCTTGTTGGGGAACTAAAAATAAAATATAATTGACGGTGACCCTTATTTAAGGATAGGAGTAGAATAATAGCATGTAAGTAGTGTTGTATTGATTTCTTGTATATCTGTATTGCTATATTCCTTATGAACCATTAGTTGTTTTATTGCAACCAACTGTGCTATTCCATAACCTCATGCCAAAACACCATTTACTTATTTGTGTAATGTAAATAAACCCTTGATGGTTAAGTTACCACTGTCTCCTCTTTGTCTGCAAGGTTGCGTGGTGCCCCAGCGGACTGGCTGCCACTAGGGGGTACAGGTGTAGTATCCCCATCTGCGGCAACCAGGTTTGGTAAGTCCAGTCACCCACAAACACACCAAACACACACGGTCTCAGGGCTAACGGGTGAACCTAAGGTAGTGGGATGGCTCAGGCAGCCTGTGGGATGGCGGGGAAGCAAGATGGTGGGTGAGAAGTGAGCAGGAAGCGGTCAGGGAAAGGAAGGGGACAAAGGAAAAACACCACAGGAAGTGGGTGGTCAATTGGAGAAAGAGAGCAGCGAGGGAGGACAGAGAAAACGGCCCTGGAGGACTTGAGCAGAAATATGGCTCATCCCGGGACCCGAGGCTAGAGACCGCGAGGAGACAGAGGGGTTCCTAGGGGCACAGGCAATGAGCAATCCACCCATGCACCCGAGTCTGCAGTGAAATGAGGGGCATGGCAAGAACCAGGGACCCGGCCCTGAAAGGTGGCAAGGAGACTCCAAGCTCCAACCACGGAACCGCTGGCCACGAGAACTCCAGGAGCTGTGGCCAACGCCTGGCACACCCACTGAGAAGGCAGCTGTACTAGGGCCAGGGAACTCTGCCGGTTGCCCAAGAAGGCCCGTGGCTGCTGGATTGGGGCTCTGTGCGCAGAGGCATGAGCAGGAAGGAGGAGAGCAGACAGCGCAGAGGGAGGAGGCCCGAGAGGAAAGGAACATGCAAGGGGTGTAGAGGACAAGACATCCTGGTTGCTAAGAACTACCCGGATCGCCAATGTACCTGTACTGTGACTAGGGATGGGCGAATCTACTCGCTAGGACTCGTTACTCGGCGAGTAGTAAGGGACTCGCAGGACTCAGTACTCTGCGAGTTTCCCAGTGATTACTCGCACGAGTCCAATGCAAATCAATATCAATCCTAGTTTTGTCAGAAACGCTGACAAAACTAGGATTGCCATTGCTTGCATTAGACTCGGCTACTGTGCCAGTGATAGCAGGGAAACTCGCAAAGTAACTGCTGTTTCTTTGCCAGCCGAGTCCAGCTGTCTTCTCTGTGCAGCTCCAGGGTCCTAGAGCCCGCCTGCTCACAGAGATGATGTAGCAGTGCTGAGATTGTTCTCAGTCTGCTCATTCCCTGTGCATAGACATCTATATTTATGCACAGGGGATGTAGCAGAGAGGACATCGCGTTTTGGACTACGTCGGACAGAAGAGGATTTTTTTAATTAAAGATGGAGTCCCTAATGGCTTTTTTTTTTATTTCAAATAAAAATTTTTCTCTGTGTTGTGTTTTTTTAACCCTTTATTGGAGATTCTTAGTGGCTGGGTCAAACGTGGCCTGACATTAAGAATCTCGGGCTTAATACCAGCTTGTATAACAAAGCTGGTATTAACCTCTTTATTACCCAGCGTGCCACTGCCACCAGGGCCGCTGGAAGAGCGGGGTTCAGCGCCAGAGGATGGCGCTTCAATGAACGCGCCATCTTCTGGGGCGGCTGCGGGCTGCAATTTGCAGCGGGGGGTGCCCAGAAAGCTTGGGCATCCCTGCGCTGCGGATTCCAGCCCCCAGCTGCTTAGCTGTACCTGGCTAGACATAGAAATTGAGCGGAGCCCCACGCATTTTTTTTTATTATTTAATGAATTTCAGAGTCAGAGTCTCAGAGTCAGAGTCAGAGTCTCAGAGTCAGAGTCTCAGAGTCAGAGTCTCAGAGTCGGAGTCTCAGAGTCGGAGTCGCCTCAGAGTCGGAGTCGCCTCAGAGTCGGAGTCGCCTCGGAGTCGGAGTCGTCTCGGAGTCGGAGTCTCCTCAGAGTCGGAGTCTCAGAGTCGGAGTCGCCTCAGAGTCGGAGTCGCCTCAGAGTCGGAGTCGCCTCAGAGTCGGAGTCGCCTCGGAGTCGTAGTCGCCTCGGAGTCGGAGTCGTCTCGGAGTCGGAGTCGTGTCGGAGTCGGAGTCGTCTCGGAGTCGAGTCGGAGTCGGAGTCGTCTCGGAGTCGGAGTCGTCTCGGAGTCGGAGTCGTCTCGGAGTCGGAGTCGTCTCGGAGTCGAGTCGGAGTCGGAGTCGTCTCGGAGTCGCAGTCGTCTCGGAGTCGGAGTCGGAGTCGTCTCGGAGTCGAGTCGGAGTCGTCTCGGAGTCGGAGTCGTCTCGGAGTCGGAGTCGAGTCGGAGTCTGAGTCGTCTCGGAGTCGGAGTCGTCTCGGAGTCGAGTCGGAGTCGTCTCGGAGTCGGAGTCGTCTCGGAGTCGAGTCGGAGTCGTCTCGGAGTCGGAGTCGTCTTGGAGTCGGAGTCGTCTCAGAGTCGGAGTCGAGTCGGAGTCGGAGTCGTCTTGGAGTCGAGTCGGAGTCGGAGTCGTCTCGGAGTCGGAGTCGTCTCGGAGTCGGAGTCAAAAAAATGCGTGGGGCTCCGCGCAATTTCTATGTCTAGCCAGGTACAGCTAAGCAGCTGGGGGCTGGAATCCGCAGCGCAGGGATGCCCAAGCTTTCTGGGCACCCCCCGCTGCAAATTGCAGCCCGCAGCCGCCGCAGAAGATGGCACGTTCATTGAAGCGCCATCCTCTGGCGCTGAACCCCGCTCTTCCAGCGGCCCTGGTGGCGGTGGCACGCTGGGTAATAGAGGTTAGGGCCAGCTTTGTATTATCAGCTGGCCCTGAGCCCGAAATTTATGGCGGTCACGCCAATATTAGACATGACCGCCATGAATTTCTATTAAATTGTTTTAAAAAAAACACAACACAGAGAAATTTTTTTATTAGAAATTTTAAAAAAAGCCATTAGAGACTCCATCTTTAATTTAAAAAATCCTCTTCCGTCCGACGCAGTCCAAAACGCGATGTCCTCTCTGCTACATCCCCTGTGCATAGATATAGATGTCTATGCACAGGGAATGAGCAGACTGAGAACAATCTCAGCTCTGCTACATCATCTCTGTGCACAGACATTCATGTCTGTACACAGGGAATGAGCAGACTGAGAACAATCTCAGCACTGCTACATCAGGCAGCAGGCAGGCTCTAGGACCCTGGAGCTGGCAGCCAGCACACTGAGCAGACAGGACTCTTATCTGTGCGAGTTTCCCAGCGATTACAGTTGCAAAGTAAACGAGTCCAATGCAAATAAATGACAAAACTAGGATTGCTTCAGGCTGAAGCTTCCGAGACACATCTGCGATTTGTAAATCTCACACTGCTCGCTATTACTCGCTTCCCCATTCATTAACATTGGACTCGCTAGACTCGCAACGAGTAGCGAGTCCTGTGCTCGGACTCGCTAGAGTCAAGCGATTCCGAGTAATTTAGGATTCGCCCATCACTAACTGTGACCTGTAACACCTGCAATGAGAAGCCAAGTAAACCAGGTTTGGAACTCAGACTCTGTGTGAGACTCTTATTTCCCTCCTGAGTTTGGAGAGCGGTAGGTTGTCAAACCGCACAGATTGCAAGGCCCTGCATGTGAGCTGCCCCGATCCTGCCCAGCAGCCAGTCCTGCCCCACTGGCCACTCAGCACCTCAAACCCTTCCACACCGGATGCCCTGGGAACCTGTTCCTCCCGTGGGCAGCCAAACCATTATAGCTGTAATTCCATCATCCCCTCGAGTCCCGTACCACAGCAGCGGCCTCTACTGGCTGCCTACCTCGGGTGGCGTCACGACAAACTTTTATATTTTTCTTTTTACCTCTTTTATCCCTTTTTAACTGACCGCTCACCAGGGACCATGGATGGGGTCACGCCACCGTGATGTCCCACAGCCCCGATGACGTCGAGGAGGCCTGGTTCCGAGTACCCCACGGCCCCCACTGGGGCAAGTCAATTGCATCCTTTTACCTGTTTACATACACAGAGACCTAAAATCCACTCATCTGAACAAGATCTTAGATTAATTACTCAAATTAGATAGACTATTATCTTAGTGCAACCTTTTTCATTTATTACAACCTCAATTTGTATTAAGGTGGGATGCTGTGTAAAATATAAAGAAAACAAGAATGTAATGATTTGGAAATCTCTTGAAGCCATACTTTATTCACACCAGAACATAGAACACAGATCAGAATTTAAACATTAGGCATTTTTTCATTTAGTTTTAAAAAATTAACCTAATTCAGAAATTGATGGCTGCAGCAAATCTCAAAATGGTCGGGACTGGGCCAATTTTATCATTCTGTCTTATCCCGTCTTCTTTTTACACCAGTCTGTGAACACCTGGGGAGTGAGGAGACAATTGCTGGAGTTTTGGGAGAGGAATGTTGCTCCATTCTCGTCTGATGTGGGATTCTAACTGCTCCATAGTTCTGGGTCTTCTGTGCCTGAGTTTTAATTTCAAAATGCACCAAATGTTTCCTATTCATAAAAGGTCTGAATTCCAGGAGACCAGTTCATCACCCAAACTCTTCTTCTGTGAAGCCATGCTGTTGTGATGGATGCAGTATGTGGTCTTGCATTGTCTTGCTGAAATATGTAAGATTTTCCCTGAATAGACATTGTCTGGATAGGAGCATATGTTATTTTAAAATCGCTATATAAAGCTCAGCATTAATAGCACTTTTCAAGATGTGTAGGCATAGACACTAATATAATCCCATACCATCAAAAATGCAGATGTTGAACTGTGCGCTGATAACAAGCCGGATGGTTCTTCTCCTCTTAAGTCTGCATGATTCGGCTTCCATGATTTAATTAAGAATTTAAAGTTTTGATTTATCTGAACACAGAACAGTTTTACATTTTTCCTCAGTCCACTTTAAACTACCGTAACTTTGGCCCAGAGAAGATGGCAGAGTTTCCAAATTGTGTTGAGATACGACTTTATCTTTGCACAGTAGAACTTTAACTTAAATTTGAAGGATTGCCCAAAGAACTGTGTTCACAATTGATTTCTGGAAGTATTTGTGAGCCTTGTGGTAAACACTATATCAGTCACTGTAATAGGGGTCACTCACTCACTTTGCCGCCTAACGAGGTAGCCGAAGGACAGCATTCGTCATTTAAACATCCATAAGGTTATTTAGGTAAAGCAGGCACCTTAACACAAACGGGAGCCTTCCTCTGGCTGTACAGGCAACAAAACAAATGTCCATAACAGTTCCACTGACACCCAGTCATGGATTTCAGGTCCGTTACTCTCAGGAGCTCTGGCATGCTCCACACACACATTGTCTCTCTACCATGTGCTTCCAGGAAAATGGCCACTCCAGCCACTTGCAAACACACACAGAGCCTGCTGACATCAGAAACATGTCACCAGGGAGTAGACACATGATATCAGATTGAACACACTCATTGGTGGAAAGGTATGTCTAGTCAAACACACCCATCTTTTCTTAGCACACACAAACCTGAATCTGCATTAGGATTTTGTCACTGTACAATCACCCAGGGCTCACTCAGTACGGTACCCTGATGCCAAAGAGTGGAGACACAGCAATTGGAGGTGGCGGACAGGCATCATGCGTATTGCCGCCAACCAGGGGCATTATTGACCATTTCACCTCTATATGTCCTGTCACAATTGTTCTGCATGCTAACTGCCCTTGCCTTCTCCTTGGGAGGCCCTGACTTATCAAGTGTGGTTACTGCCCTTCATGCATATGTTTGTATAATCCATCATATTGCATGTCTTCTCATGTGTGCTCATGTTTCTCATGTTTACGATTAGCTGACGGGGTAACCACTCCATTCATTGATAGCAGTGTCTCATTGTTCTGGGGTATATATTATCATTTCTAATTGCTTTTGGTACTAAGCCTTATAATATAACCGTATCCCGATCCTTGAAATATTGTTGGGTCTCCCTTAATTCCTACCACCCGTGCTCCTCTGGTCCCTGAACTGTGATATCCCTGGGTTTATTATAGACAATTATTGATTTATTGATTTATAGGATTCACCTCCTTTAACTAATGCGGTACTACTCCACCTATGCCAATCCATACTGTTATATACTGTTTGCTCTAATGAATTTTTGTATACAGCATTGTTGATGGTCCGGACCTTGTGAATTTTAATTGTTTTTAAATTGGTACTCTGTGTAGCCAACACCCTCCTATTCTGAATACATTTTCACCATGCATGATATTCTTTGTGGTTGTGCTCTTCATATACAGAGGTTTTAATCTCCTTTTGTTTCGGTGTTCTTCCACCTCTGTGTTGTAGCACACAGAATACCATTCGTCTGGGCAGTTACACCCCAACCTTCTTGTTCCTTTTATAATGCAGCTGTCACAATCTCCACTCTACTCTTGTTTGTTTCTATTGTTGTGTGTCTTGATCTTCACTCTTCCCTTGTTTTGTTACTATTGCTGTGGCAGCTCTCAGTCTGTGCTGCAGTCACCTGTGTTCACTTTCCCCTGATCAGGTCTCTACTTAAGCAGGCTTGCACCTTCATTCAGTGTCAATTGTACACTTGCCTTTGCCTGTGTAGGTTTGATCTTCCTGTGCTCTGTGGCTAACTCATTCTGACTTTATTCCCTTACCTGACTTTGACCATTTGCCGGTGACCTTACTATACTTATTGCCTGCCCCCTGAGTTATGTTTTGTTCTCATGGGTTTCCTGACTTCGGCTTGTGAATTGAACTTCGTCTCTAATTGCCCCTTGCTGTTACTGCGCTATTTCCTGGACCTGACCTCGGATTGTCTTAACTCTTGACCTCCCTTTACCTTTCAGTAAGTAATATTATTATATTTACTTTCTATTATTGTTCTCTGTTTATTCACCTCTGAGACTTAGCTATTTCTGCAATGACTCGCATCACAGCGGCGCTGCTTTGGGACTGTTAATCATGAGCATCCAATATTGACCATTGGCCTTGTCCATTGTGCACATAGATTTCTCCAGAATATCTGAATATCTTGTTGATATTATATGCTGTAGATGATAAGATATTCAAAGTTTTGGCAATTTAACATTGCGGAACATTATTTCTGAAATTGTTCTACCACTTTTAGATGCAGTTCTTTACAGATTGGTAAACCTCTGACCATCTTTGCTTATGAGAGACTCTGCCTCTGTAGCATGCACTTTTTATACAGTCATGTGACTTAGGTAAAAATCGACCCTCCAGTTTTGTTTTTTTGATTAGTACTACTAACTTTTCAACCTTTTGTTAACCATTTTCAACTTTTTTGAGATTTTTTTGCTGAGTTAATTTCTTAAATGAAATGGAAAAATGTCTAACTTTCAACTTTTATCTGTGTTCTTTGATCTGAGTTTAGTTCTGTTGTGTAAAAATAATGGCCTAAAATATGGTCTATGTCCTAAATAAAATATCACTACAAGAGATTGCCAAATAATTTTATTCTTGTTTTCTTTACATGTTACACATCCTTTTTGGAATGGAGTTGTATACAAAAGCGAATTTCACCACCATTATTCTCCGTATGTCATATACGTGTGTGCGCCCCTGCGACCAGGAGGCCACATAGGGAACTGCAGCAGGTAGGAAGGAAGACAGTTTACACAAACACCCTCACAGACATCCCACACACCACTAGGAGGCAGCACCCAACCCTGGAGCCCGGAACTCTAGGCAGGCAAGGGGTGGTGGGTTTAGAGGACAGTGGGTGGGACAGCATGTAGGTCAGGTGACAGGACAGAAGGTTAATGAGAAGGAAGGAGGAGGGTCAGTAGGACCGGAGTGAGCCAAGCAGCCAAGACACAGAGTAGGCTGAACATTACAGACCGAGCTGAAAAGACCAGAGTAGGCCAGAGGGTGCCGAGCAGAAAGAAGGAAGCATACGTTCTGGAGGAGTGGGGCTGATGGAGTTTCAGAATCCAAAGCACCAGAGAAACCATGGAGAGAAAGCACAACCATAGCCAGCACCCCAGGAGTGTGAGTAAAGAGAGGACGAGCAGCACTGGGTCCTAGGAACACGGTAGCCCTGACCATCTCCCGGTGGAGTAGCCTTCCATATTGAAACACCACGGGTCAGGAGGGAGCCTAATAGTGCCTTGCGGGAGAGGACTATTGGAGGCTAGGCAGACTGCAGAGAGTCGGCTCTGACGGGGAACCGAAGATCCACTCGGTAACCCCAGATTCACTGACGGGAAGCTCCAATTCTAGGATGGAGTTCCCGCCTAAAGGACAGACAGCTCAGTGGCGACCACAAGGACCCACAAGGGTCCGAGCTACCGCTACACTGTCCGGAGAAACACACGGAGACAGAGAACAAAGCCTAGAAAGGACGATAGAGAGAATGAGGGGTCGCAGAGTAACAACCTGGCTGCAGGGAGCTTAAAGGAACCTGGAGTGGAAAGCTTGTAACCCGTGTAAGAGAACTGTAACTTGAACTGTTGTACTGAGAAAACTGCACAGTAAACCCGGTGAACCCTGCTTCCGACTCCCTTGTATGATTCTCCACAGACAGAACTTTATGATACCATTGCTCCCTTGTCTGTGACTAACTTCTTCCAGCAGGACAGCAGAAAGGTCCCACCTGGAGAGCCACAACCTGTCAGCTCTGCACATTGGCTGGAAGAAGGCTGCAGCAGCAAGAAAGTAAGTGAACTGCACCTATTACAACCCTCCATCATACACTTTAACTATCACTGCCCCGGGGAACCCAGCTCTACCCGCGGAGAGCTATTCCATCTACAGCTGCCTAACATCATCCTCGGAGGTTCTGCAGCAGCGGTGGTCCCATCATTGACCACACACCAGTGGGTGGCGTCACGACAAACTTTATATCCCTTGTAAATATCCCCTTTTACTTGTGTGGGCCAGGGACACGGTCCGGACCAGGACCTCCGTGACATCCCCCCAGGGAGCGACCTCGTCCGGTACCGAGTACCCCATCCCAGTGGGCTCCACATACGCTTGCACAGTCATTTCCTATGGTCTTCAGATTATAGGTCTTTCTAGATAATTTCTAGAAAACCTGCTTCTAGTATAAATAGTGCAAAGCAGATTCTCACTAAGAAATAAGGATATTTGACAAATGTGAAATATTTAGTAAAAGGCGAAGATAGCATTCATATCATATGGAAATTATATATCTAATTTGATACATGGTCTATGGAATAAACCATTGACAGCCAGAAACAATGATGATGAGAGCTATTTTAACACAAGAAGAGGCCATATTTCTAGTTAAACCATCATATTTGAGTAGGCACTAGTGATGAGTGAGTAGTAAGATACTTCGGATAGCTCTAACTGAGTACTTTGAAAGATGCATATTCAAATTGTCACTTCAGTGAGGAATGCAAACTCTAATGCTACCTAATAAAGGTAGCAATCCTAAAAGTCATAATCGACTCTTTAATAAACCTTTTAATGTGACTTAGGATTTGTGACAGATCAGAGCCCCAATCTGCAGACGCTGCATTTCGGGTGACTGCCCCTCATCAATGCAGTGTGTGGATTCTGATCTGGCTGTATGAGAGGCTAAGATGAAGTCTGGGGGACTAGCTATTCTCTTTATGGAGAGGAATCTGCCAGCTGGCATTGAGGAGACTTAAAGCCGCAATGCTCCTCTGGGAAATTGCATATGCAATTTGTCATTTCAGTGAGGAAGTAGACAAACTCTAATGCCACCTAATAAAGGTAGCAATCCTAAAAGTCATAATTGATTCTTTAACAAGCCTTTTAATATTTGAATGAGTAATGAGTAATGAATCCAATGCAAATCAATGGGTAACTCACTTGGATCTGAATACTGTAAACAGTTCAAAGTATTTAGATAGAGCTATCCGTACCCAATATCTTACTACATTCTCATCACTAGTAAGCACCTATCACCTGAGAGTGGAGGAGTCTTTTAACCAAATGTTCATCAGACATGGCTCTTGTTCTATTCCGATTGATCTGCGTTTTTATGGATGTCACTTCCAATCTCAAAGAGCTTTCTACTAATCTCAGTCACCTAATCATCATCATCAGTATAATGCTTCATTTGTATTTGCAGGTCATAAACCACTGAACCGTAACCAGTTATATAGACCGGCTTTACGCCACACTTATGGTACCGGAGATGAGACCACAAAATTGTAAAATTAGGTAGAATGGAAAGTGACAATGTTATTTCAGTTTGAATTGTGGAAGGTGAGAGAAAATAATTGGTTTTAAAAGCTGTAACCATCATATACCAGACACATTACATGGCAACTCATATTCATATTTCATTCCCATGAATTAACTACCTCTCCACACCAAAGGTCTGCAGCTCTCTCAAAGGCTCACTTGGGTTTCACAACAGGGGAGGGAGAGGGGAGCTCATGAGATGTGAGGAAGAGCAGGAATATATACGGCCTCCGGAGCTCTTGTGTAATAAATGCTTTGCATTTCCTTGCAGAAATTATTTATTAGTGGCCATTCAATCCGCAGCACATGGATAATTTAAATGCTCTGAATCCCTCTGGTCCTGTTGGACCAAGGGATGGGGGATTCTCAAAGCGCGCAGGGCCTGACGCCGCTCTAAAACTTACCATGACTGTCTTGGCTCAGTTGAGGACAGGCCATAAAGCTGTCATAACGGCTTTAAATCAAAGCAAGCCTATCACACTGGATATCAGTGGGACATTTTACTTCCACGTGTTCTATGTATGTTAGTTTTTTTTCTATTTAAATCTCAAATATCAGCGTGAAACGTAGAGCTAAACGTGATATTCTGGACTTTATTTAGGTTTATAGCTGCATTAGTTTTGCAAAATAACATGTTCACACAGTAAGAAAAAATTTTTTTAAAAATTATTGTAAATTTTACACTTTTTTTTCACAGTGCAGTTTGGATGCAATTTTTGATTTTTTTTTTTGTTTTCCTTTTCATTTTTTTTTATTTGTGGCTTTCTTATTTTCATTTGGGGTTAACCAGAAATTTAACCAAAATGCTTTCCCTGAACCTGACTGGTAAATTATACACTGTAGTGAACTTGTTTTTTGTTAAATCAAATGCAAACTTTGGCCGTGAAGGCTAGGGTCACACATCCAAATCCCTTTTTTGTGGCTTTTGTAAAACTGATCCGTTTTTTTTTGGTGCCAATTTGGTCATTTTGGCCATTTTGGAGCCTGTAAAAAAAGGATCCGTTAGCGGATGGTGCCTAAATGTGCATTGTTAACAGGATCCTGTTAATGGGAAGTGGTATTTTGGGTTGGGTTGTTAATTGTGTCATAAATATTCAAGATTAGCCACACCCCTCAGCCAATAAGAGGTCTGTTTATGGGGGTTAAGGAGATTTTGGCTGTAGCAGAGTTTTGATATGGATCTTCAAATTGATGTCTTGCTGCGCAGCTGCGATATGTGGCTGCTCGGCAACACCAGTGGTGACAAGCCCGCCGGTCCCGTTTGTGGATCCTCGAGGTGAATTGGCATCGGCCAAAACATGGGGCATTCCATGTGTTGTACCCACAACTCCGGTGTTTCCCCAACAAGTTCAAAAGGTACCTACGGATGTCGGTGGCTTCTTTTGATCATTTCCTTAACTTGTTGGACCCGACATCACCCGGCAGGACACTCGGTGGCGGCCGGCCATATCCCAGTAATTGTTGTTGCCCTTTTGGATGCTTGCATGCACACACAGTACACATGTGTTTGTTTAAGGTCTGTTGATTGGAGGGATCCAGGTGTGTTATGAACTCATGTTGTAGTAGTGCAGCATACTGTAGCTGTAATAATCCTTAGGACACAATTTTGTTAGTTATGTAGTTTATTTGTTAGACACATTTTTACACTTTTACATTTTGGTGTACATTGAGGATTAACATCTTTTCAACTAATTGTCCAGGATCCTTTTTTAATTTAATAGTAATGTTGAGTAAGTCAAAAGTAAATCATATTTTGATGTTACCAAGGTAGCACTGGCCTTAAATACATATTTGACTACCTCATTCCATGTCTTTCCTGTTGCATGTGAGGGTGTTTTATGTTGGTTTGGCTAGACAGAATCTGTTGTAATGTGACTGTACCCTATTAATTCCTCTTATTTTTGTGTTTGCAGATTTTTGGCAACAAAGGAGTTATATGCCTCCCTGCACTTCCAGTTTAGGATTGGCCGGTTCACCATCAGCACGCTTGTCCCGGAAACCTGCTACGTCCTGTGGTCCAAGCTGCAGCCAATTGTTATGCCGTCCCCCACCAGCCAAACTTAGCAAGAGAGTGCAGTCCGATTCAAGGAGACTGCCCACTTCCCAAACTGTGTGGGAGCAATGGATGGAAAGCACATAAGAATACGGAAACCACCACACAGTGCATCTCTGTACTACAATTATAAGCGCTTCCATTCCATGGTCTTGATGGCGATCGCAGACTCCCGGGCACGATTCCTTGCCGTCAATATATAGGGGCATATGGGAGAACTAATGGCTCCCGTGTTTTTAAGGAGAGTGCAATGAATCGGGCACTATATAATGGCCGCTTCAACATACCTCCTCCACGCCCATTGCCAGGGACAACAGCTCCCACTGTCCCACATGTAGTTGTGGCCGATGAGGCCTTTCAACTACATGTGAATTTAATGAAGCCATATGCCAACCGCACACTCACACCTGCCCGGCGTACCTTCAGCACGTGGTTAAGCCGGGCAAGGCAATATGTTGAGTGTGTGTATGGCATATTGGCTTCAAGGTGACGGGTGTTGTTGACCACAATTCAACTTCACCCGCACAATGTAGACAGTGTGGTCAAGGACTTCGTCTGTTTACATAATTATGTGTTCACTCAGGACCACATGGAGGTTGACCCTTTTGATTGGTTTTCGCTTTTGCAGAACCTCCAAACCTAATGTATGGGCACCACTTGCAGCCATGCATGTGCGTGATGAGTTTTGTGATTATTTTACCAGTGATGTTGGATGCCAAAAATGCCCCTTAACTGTTTTTTATTTGGTATATGTTGTATGCTTTACTAATGCAATGTATTCTTTTTTTTTTTTGCTTTGCTATATGTGTCATCATGTTACCCAGCAGCTTGCTGTTTTTTAATTTACATTATATACAAATTTTTTAACCGGTTACATGTGGTCTCCACTCTTGTCACAGCAATGCTGTTTCCTCAGAATTTGAGCCCCACAAATATTCTTAGACACTGCTCTAAAATGTCATACTCTGTAGTCTGTAAATATGTGTTCTTGTACAAGCAACATTGATGTGTGTGGTTACAGACATATGGTTGTGTGACATAACTTGTGTATTTTGTCCTTCATTCTATGCTGTATCTTTCGGCCACCCTCCATACTGCACACATTCACCACTCTGACCATTTTCTGCTATATGTACAAATGTTATAAGTTAAAGCAACACAATATATTTTTTGCACTGTTGTGTGTTTTTCAAGATAGCAATGATTTGTATGATCAGTATTGTGTGTGATTTTTGTACCACCATACATGGGTGCCACTGGTCATAATAAGGATTCTATTGGCCTCCTTAAACCGAGGCACCAAGGCGCATTAAACAACATTGGTGTGATGTTTGTCGTGTTTTTACAAAAAACAATGTAGTCTTGAAGTTTTGGCCACAATTTTATGTCGTATGTGGGCAATCTGAAACTATAAATAGTGCTCTAACTTTGAGCCATAAACAAGGCAAAAAAAAATCATCCATTATGGAGTACATGACAATAAAACTCTTACAACGGTAAAACAACCATAAACAAAACTTACGGCCCATACTGATGCCGTTACAGAAAACATGCAATGATCTACGAACAGGGTCCTTAGGGGCCTATTCGACCTCCCTTGACTCTTCCTCATACACAACTGTGAGATCAAGGGGGATTTGTACACAATACCTCTGGATGAGGTTGTGCATTTCCCCTTAAGCTGAAATTTGTCGTTTGTATTCAACGACACAAGATCTGGGATATATGATCTCATAAAATGCAGCCAATCACTCCCCAGGCTCACTTGTTCCTGGTTTGCCATGGCATCTAGTTTTTGCTCCAGGAAGGAGCGCTGACCACCCAAGGACTCCTGGAGGCGTTGAAGTCCCTCCACGATTGTGGTGTCAGTCTCATCCCTGGCTGCATTCCTCCGCCTTGCCGGGTCACTCTGGGGGCTGCTGTAGCTGCTGTTGGTGCCGACCTTGCTGCTGTAGGATGAGGTGGTGGTGGAGCAGCTGTAGTGGGAGGAGGGGGCGTGGGTTCCAGAGAGGCAACATCAGCCTCCACCTCAGGCTCATCTCCACTACTGTCACCAATGTCCACTACTGTGTTGGTGTGTGTCCTGTGTTGCAAAGGAACAAAACCCAAAATTAGACCATAGACCATTAAACAACAATATTAAAAAAAAGTTAAAGTAGGTTTGATCAACTTACACTCACCCCTCAGTCGTCCTTTGAAGGAACATCAGCTGGTGATGGTACTTATGAAGAGTTGGTGGTTTCGCTGCAGCTCCACTTCAATATTTCGCATTTCGCACACATCGCGAACAAAACGGTACTTCATTCACCTCCATCTCACAAGGACCTTATCATCTACATCAAATATGAAAGCAACAATAAACATGTACACACAATGAAGGTGTGATTGACATTATAAACATTTACCTGTGTAAAGACACATGTATGAATTTTTGAAAAAACCCTTACGAATTGCTTGTCTCTGGATGAGGGGCATGTTGTCATAGTATGGGTAAAGGTTGGTGAGGATTCTATCCCAATACTGGTGGATTTTGGCGGCATTCTGATGGTCCTTATGCCCCTGATCCCAAATGGGTGCATAATCCTCCATAATCATCATGAGCGCCTCATTATCCATGGTGATCTTTTCAACAGGGGGGAAGGGGCATTTGTACCCGCACCTCCTCGGCTGGATAACTAAAGGCAAAACAGGAAAAGATATAATTAAAAAGGAAAACAATGGCAGTTTACATGCCCTAACACCCACATTTGTGAAAGCATTGTTATACATTGAAGACATCATCGAGAACTAACTTTTTCTATGGTGCCAACAAACCACATGTGTACACAACCAACAAGAGCAAGAGGATGAACACAAGCATGCCATAGTAGGTGACTTACCCCAGAAGCAGTGGCGGGAGGGGCTTTCTAGAACGAGAGCCCTGCGATTTTTTTCCTGATTTGGCTGCTTGCTTGCCCTGTGTGCATAAACAAACCACATGAGTTGTGGAGTGTCACACATCAAAAAATATTCATAAAGAAAAAAACATGGCCACACAATACAACAAAGAACAGTTACCTTGCGCTGTGACCCGTAGTGTCCCTCCTTTCTCCATCGTTTCTTGCTCCTGGGAGCCTTGGAGTGACACCTCGTTGTCTCGTGCTGCAAGGTGCAAGAAGTAAATTTAATACATAAACCATAAAGAAAACAAATAAAAAATAAAAAAACATTCCCCATAATAGTGGCATAATAAGGCAAATCACGTTTGCCCACCAAAACATTTAAGTATGGGCCATGTTGGCAAACATGTTGTAGGATTGTACAGTTTATTAAATATAAAGCCGATTGACAAACAAACCAGAAAAAAATTACAACCTTACAATTGAGTGGCTACGGGAGATGTTGTCAAAGCTAACTGACTGGCCAGTTCCAAGTAGGCATACTTATTCCGTAAAATTAGTAGGAAGCATAATTAAGTTACATGATTGGAGGCCGAGGAACTGCTGTCTGAGCTCGAGTAGGAGGCCTGAAAGGAATACAATGAGAAACAATGAGGGACCATACATAGTCACATATGTTCTAGCCAAAACATATACACCAATGGAGTCAGGTATACATTTCGTGACAAAAATTCTGTAAGGCCCTAAACACAATAAAGTCCCAACAGGGCCAGCAGCCACATATGTATGTAGGTTACGCTAGTAGTGTAATGTAGCAAAATATTACCATGTGCGTGTGGGAGAACATGTTAAAGGCCCATGTGGAGCAGGGCAGATGATGACCCCAGCATGGGGAATGAGGGCAGGGTCCAAAATAGAATGGCTGCAGTGCCCTACACATTACAAATGGCAACCATACTTGAACAACGTGTCCTGGAATCACAAATGCACTAAAATGGCTTTAAAAAGGGCAACAAAAAACACAACATACAAAAAGGGCATCAGTAGCGTATGGGAACCAGCACATGGAACATCACATGGCCCAGCACAAACCAAAATAGTGTATGGACATGCCCACTAGTTGGTGTGTAATATAAATCTGGTTTCTGGGCATGCTCAGTCGAAAAACTAGATCTGGCGTCCGGATCCGGCTTCCAAAGGATCTGTGTTTCATAGAGCACCACATTATTTAGGCCGCATTGCCCCGCATCCAGTTATTTATAGTTTAAAAAACCCCCACCAAAATCTTTACAAACTTTGTTTTTGGTTTCTGTTAAAAACCGTTCTCGGCCGAATCTGGTTGGAACGTATGCAACTGCACGCCGCTGCATGAGCCTGCGTCCCCATTGAAAGTCAATGAGGGAGAAACCGCATGTGGTTGCCTTCTTTTTCAGGTGGATTCACACGGATTTAAAAAAACAGTAGTGTGAAACCAGCCTAAGAAAATATTTGGTAAGTAAAACTGCATCACATATATAGCATCATGGTGTCCACTCAGAACCAAAATTAGGAATGAAGTGAAGACTTTTTTTGAAAATGGAATGAAGATTTACTGACAGGGTTGAGATGGTAAAAATAATTTTCTTGCCCAATTTGAATGTTTTAAAAATTTGTCCACTCTGAATAAATAATTTTTATGAATACTAAAAGTATTGTTATATAGGGTCCAATTATAAGAAATGCTGGGCACTAACTTGCAACAGGTCACTGTCACCAATGTGACTCTGTCCTGCAGGTTTGGCCGTGTGGTGCTGGCGGAACAGCATTTATCCAATATTAACAACACAGAAAAAATAACCGCACTCACCGACCATAGATCTTTTGCGTCTTTTATTCATAGTCCATCTTCATAAAAGAGCCGACCATGTTAAGCAGGGAGGGGAGTGCAAGGGAGGCGGACGACGGTTCACCGTTTCGCGGCCGTATGCCGCTTCTACGGGTCCTCTACGGCGTCTGTCGTCATGTCCGGGCTAAATACACCCGGCCATGGCGTCACTACCGCCCGTAGTAAATAACATGTGAATAAATCATAATACACACATTAAACATTATTAACGTATATACAATGGAAAGCAACACCTGCATCACTAGTTACGGTTGTCTTATTATAACTTCAGCTTATACATGATACACATTATACTACCGGCTTTGTTACGCGTGCTGTTGTCATAGGAACCAGCGTATATCCCGTATGCGACAGGCATTCTCTTTAGATTACTACCGTATAACTTTTAATGCCCGCGCAGTGGGCTGCCATACTTTAGAATCGACCAAAAGAGGCCAGAGAGATTCTCTAGAAGTTTACTCTATACCAGAATTACAATATCTATAAGATATTTTTCTATTATCATTCTATCAGCGGGCCGTAGTACCCCGATTTTATATTCAACCATTGGTAGCACTACTTAACAACTACTTGATGTTAGACCACTACTATAGCAAATCATGCCAAACTATTGTCTTCTCTATATTGGTATGATGTATATTTTATATATATATTTTTTAATTTACTATATTTAGCAGAAAAACTGTGTAAGCTCACAAAGCATACTGTATAGCTCACAGGAAAACTGCCAAATCATTCTTATCATTAAGGCCTAAGGGGCCACAAGCCCTCATCTCTATTATCCATTTACTTTCCCTTCTTAACAAGGATTTATGCGTGTCTCCACCACGATCAGAGGGTTTAACCTGCTCCAAACCTACAAAGGTCAGTACATCTGCATTGCCCTTATGTACTTCTCGTACATGCTTTATCAACCTAGGGCTACCAACCCCGGTCGCTATTGACTTGTGATGTTCCTTAAATCTTTGTACCAAATCCCTTATAGTTTTTCCAATGTAAAAATAGCGGCAAGGGCAAAAGATTGCATATACTACCCAGGACGTCTTACAGCTTATAAAAGATGTAACGTTGTGTACTCTGTCTCCTATTCTAATGGGATTATCTGTCTCATGGTTCTTACAGAACCGACAGTTCCTGCATTTGTAGTTCCCTTTAGGTCTTTTTATATCAAGCCACGTTTTTCCCTTTTTTGTACTGATCTTGTTTTTTACAAGAATATCTTTGAGATTATTACATCTTCTATATGAAATTATAGGTTCTCCCAATCCAACCATCTTGAGATCTCTATCTCTTTCTATTATATGCCAGCACTTTTTTATGGCTCCTACAATTTTCTGGTACATGGGACCGTACTTGAAGGAAAACACAAAACGTTTACTACTTCTATCCCTTTTCTTGTTTTTCTGCTGTACATCATTTAATGCTTTGTTTTTAGTTTCTTGTATCAAGTCGTCGGGATATCCCCTATCTTTAAAGTTCTTTTCTAAACTCGCAATTTGTGTTTTTTGAATTTCTTGCGTGTTATTCATTCTTTTAATTCTCAGGAATTGGCTATAGGGCAAAGCTTTTTTAGTTTGGTGGGGGTGAGCACTCTTATAGTGAAGTAGCGTATTTGAAGAAGTAGGTTTTTAATACAGTGATCTTATCAGTGTATCGTTATTCAGGTTCAATTTGACATCTAAAAATTCCAAGTTTTTATCCCCATATATGGAAGTGAATGCCATATTATAAATATTAGACTCATTTAAATAGGTGACGAAGGCAGAAAAATCCTCCTCCTCGCCTTCCCATACGATAAATACGTCGTCCACATATCTTGTGAAGAGCTCAATAAACTTTAAAAAGGGATTGGAATTGTTATATATCAAATGGTCCTCTAGGTGAGCTAGGAAAAGGTTAGCTAGGGTGCATGAAACTGGTGTCCCCATAGCTGTACCAGAGGTCTGTTTGTACCATGTGTCATTGAACATAAATGCATTGTGCGTCAAGATAAAGTGTATAGACTCACAGATGAAGTCAATAGTATTTTTATCTTGCCCTTCTATTTGGAGGATGACTCGGATCACAGAGACGGCCAGATCCTGTGGGATCCGGGTATAGAGGCTCTCCACGTCAATGGATGCCATACCATACCCGGACCGCCACTCAAACTCATCTATACATTTGATGAAATCCCCTGAATCTTTTACATAAGATGGTATTTTTATCCTCTGATCGTGGTGGAGCAGGTTAAACCCTCTGATCGTGGTGGAGACACGCATAAATCCTTGTTAAGAAGGGAAAGTAAATGGATAATAGAGACGAGGGCTTGTGGCCCCTTAGGCCTTAATGATAAGAATGATTTGGCAGTTTTCCTGTGAGCTATACAGTATGCTTTGTGAGCTTACACAGTTTTTCTGCTAAATATAGTAAATTAAAAAATATATATATAAAATATACATCATACCAATATAGAGAAGACAATAGTTTGGCATGATTTGCTATAGTAGTGGTCTAACATCAAGTAGTTGTTAAGTAGTGCCACCAATGGTTGAATATAAAATCGGGGTACTACGGCCCGCTGATAGAATGATAATAGAAAAATATCTTATAGATATTGTAATTCTGGTATAGAGTAAACTTCTAGAGAATCTCTCTGGCCTCTTTTGGTCGATTCTAAAGTATGGCAGCCCACTGCGCGGGCATTAAAAGTTATACGGTAGTAATCTAAAGAGAATGCCTGTCGCATACGGGATATACGCTGGTTCCTATGACAACAGGACGCGTAACAAAGCCGGTAGTATAATGTGTATCATGTATAAGCTGAAGTTATAATAAGACAACCGTAACTAGTGATGCAGGTGTTGCTTTCCATTGTATATACGTTAATAATGTTTAATGTGTGTATTATGATTTATTCACATGTTATTTACTACGGGCGGTAGTGACGCCATGGCCGGGTGTATTTAGCCCGGACATGACGACAGACGCCGTAGAGGACCCGTAGAAGCGGCATACGGCCGCGAAACGGTGAACAGTCGTCCGCCTCCCTTGCACTCCCCTCCCTGCTTAACATGGTCGGCTCTTTTATGAAGATGGACTATGAATAAAAGACGCAAAAGATCTATGGTCGGTGAGTGCGGTTATTTTTTCTGTGTTGTTAATATTGTTATATAGGGATATTGATGTTTTCAGCAGGTAATTCCACACAGCTGTCCATGAACACAGTTGATCCCGGTGCTGGATTACCAGATTGCAGGACATGGTGGCTGTCTAGCAATTCGGCAGCGGGTTCAACAGAGTTCACAGTGTGTGAAATTACTACTGTGAACTCAGTTGAAACTGCTGCCAGATTTCCGGACATCTGTGCTGCCATGTCTCACAATCCAGCTGTGGGTTCAACTAAGTTCACTGATGGCAACAGGGAAGTCCTCCGATAATGTCACCACATCTCACAGCAGAGGGCTTCCCCTTGGCTGTCATTGTGGTCCCCAAAGCTCTAGTGAGTGGGTGCTTTTTCTTAATAATTTGTCTATCTTTATTTTTTAACTTTCACTTTTAGTCTCCAAAGGGAATTTTATCCTGATTGTGGATAGGCTTCACAGGACTATCAACATGGCACCAACAGGGACAATCAGCTGGCCTCTGGTTGCGTGGTAACCCATCATCATCATCATTGACACTGTTTTGATGAAAAATGTTTAAAAGCCATCATACTGCAAAAAGGTGTAACCAATCAGGATGGTCCTATCTCTGTTATTTCACCTCTCTCTCCCTTTTTGGACTTTGCATCTTGTCTATATAGCTTCCCATGGGCAAGTGTAAATCCATCAGACCAGGGTCCTGCTCTGTTCTGTCTACTGAGGCCTGTTGACATTTCAGAGCTTAGAGAGGCAAAATACTAGACATAGATCAATCCTGACTGGGTACACCTTGTTGTGGTAAGATGGCTTTTAAGCTTTTTTGATTAAAAAAAAGTGTAGTATCCTATGTGTCTTACTATTTGTTTACTTACTGTATTTTCTCATTTTGATTATTCCAGGCTTTAAAAAAAAGTACACAGTCAAGTTGGGATTAGTATTTCCCATGCCACAATTTACATTCACTGTAGACTGTAGACATACAATATAGAGGCTGCTGGGTATATATATATGTATATTTATATATATACTACATGTATATACATATATATATATATTATATTTATATATATATATATATATATATATATATATATTTAATAGAGGCTGTGTGTGTATAATGCAATTCATGTCAATAAAATCCATATAGCGTGCTGTCTCTGCCCCTCATGCGTTGTCTCTCCCCCCATTTACTGTCTCCCTCCCCTCATGCGCTGTCTCTCCCCTGTATGCCGCCTTCTTCTCACCATGTGGTGTCTCCCTCCTCCCATATGCTGTCTTTCCTTGTGTGCTGTATTCCCTTGTGCTGTGTTGTGTGTGCTGTTTCCCTTGTGCACTGTCTCCCTCCCCCATGCGCTGTCTCCCCTCCATGCACTGTCTATGCCCTGTGTGCCTTGTCTCTCCCTCTTGTGCGCTGTCTCTCCCCTTTGTGTGATGTCTCTCCCCCATGCACTGTCTGCCCCATGCACTGTCTATGCCCCATGTGCACTGTCTCTCCCTCTAATGGGCTATCTCTCTCCTTCTTGCAATGTCTCTCCTCCATGCTCTGTTTCCCTCCCCCCTTGCACAGTTTTTTGCCCTCATGCAATGTTTTCCTCTGCCCATGTACTGTCCTTCCATCCTCTCCCATACTCTGTCTTTAGGGCAAGCTCCAGGTTTTTGTGGGTCCCGGACTAGAGTCTCAGTGGGCTATATTTAACACATACCACAATTCTTGATTATATTGTAGAGACTGCTAGATGTGTATATATAATATAGAGGCAGTTTGCAAAATGCTTTTGGGTAAGCATCTTTTGGACAGATGAGACCAAGATAAAGCTTTTTGGCAAAGCACATCATTATACTGTTTACTGAAAATGGAAGGAAACCTACAGAGAAAAGAACACAGTACCTACAGTCAAGTGTGGTGGAAGTTCAAAGATGTTTTTTATGATTGTTGTGCTGCCTCTGGCACTTGGTGCCTTGTCTATGTGAAAATTATCATGAAATCTGAAGATTAAAGAATTTTGGGTCACAAAATTCCAGCTGAGAGGTGGAAGATGTTTGTTGATGGTTATAGGATGTGATTGATTACAGATATTTATTCCAAAGGTGTGCAACCAAATATTAAGTTGAGAGTTCCAACAATTTTGCCTAGACCATTTTTAGAGTTTTGTGTGCAATTATGTCCAATTGCCTTTTTTCAGTTTTTTTTGTTTGTTGCTCTAATACACACAAAGGAAACAAACATGTGTATGACAAAACATGTGTAATTGCAATAATTCTCTGAGAGAAATACTACATTTTTAGGACAATTTCAAAAGTGCCAACACTTTCGTCCATGACTTTATGTCTGCATATGTATATCAACTGTCAGAAGATTTTATAGTAGTGCAATAAAATTTTAAAATGAGTTGTAAAAAGTGATAAATTGACAAGTGAATATTAAATTTACCAAAGAATTATGATAAAAGTATACTGTAGTGATGAAATTACCATAATTTGCTTAAAGATGACCTGCAAATAGATATGACTAAATATCAATGCCATTTGTATGAAGTCATTACTGAACTGCAAATTTGCACTTAAATGCCATACTGAACCTCATGAATTTCAGGTGACCATTAATGTTTTCCTATAACGACCACACCAATTTTCATTTTAGTTTTCTAGTACCAGGTTTGAAATGTTGGTTACCCTTAAGGCCGCTTCACACGCTAGGATCTCGTTAACGATATAGTTGAAACATCACGGATTTGTGATCATTCAAACGATATCGTTAGTGCGTCCTTGCATGTAAACGAACGATCTAGGAAGGAAAAATCGTTAGAACGGTCATCAAAATTTTGGGATCCGGACCTCAAATCTATCGTTTGTCGTCCAATTAACGTCATGGGAAGAAGCAACATCATTCAGTGTGAAACCTTTTTGAACGATGTTGTTCATATTTCTCCTATTCCTGCCACTTTGTAAAATCGTTCAAACGATCTTCTCCAAATAGCAGAAGAGTTGCCAAATTTAAGATCGTTAACGATATTCTTGCGTGTGACAACGCATTAACGATGTCGGAAGGATCGCGGTCACGTGACATAGCTAACGATCTCGTTCACCTATATCCTAGCGTGTGAAGTGGCCATTAAGGTACCGTCACACGGGGCGATGTTGCAAGCAACATCGCTGAAAAATCCCCGGTTCAGCGATGTTGAAGCGACATCGCAAGTGCGTTCTGCCGTGTAACAGCATGATGCAATTGTGATAAATCGCTGGATTGCAGTTGACAGGTTTACTAACATGTTGGAAAACCTGGCGATGTTGCTCCAGCGATCTGCTAACATCGCTCTGTGTGACACAGTGATAACATTGTTGCAAGCGATTTCACCTATTCACATTGTGGCTGTGTCGCTTACAACATCTCTCCATGTGACACCTAAGTAAGCGATGTCGGAAGCGAGCGCGCTCCCGCGGAATCGCTGCCGACATCGCTTCAACGTTGCAACGTGTGACGGTAGCTTTAAGTACATTTTTATTATGAGAAAGGAACCTCAAATTGGTATCCTCTAATGATATAGGCACCAATGGAGTTAAAGAGAGCAGAAAATATATGGAAAGCAACCTGTGAGTAAACCTGCATTTGCTCAGGCTACTGAAATCACAGTTATGTGAACACAACTTTTTCATTTGCCTGTTAACCACGGACATTCCAATTTAAGGGCACAAAAGATCTGTCTATGAATTTTTTATTAAATTAATTTCAGTATCTAAGTATGGGACTGCTAGAATCCTAAATATAGTAGTTGTCTAATCATGATGCTACTGCTATGATGTCCATTAGTGCAAGAGTTAAATGGGTTGTCCACTACTTGGACAACTCCTTCTCATTCCACATGTGTGACCTCATAAAACTTAAAAAACCTATACTCACCTCCGGTGCCAGCGATGTTGGAAATCGTGTTCCCGCATCACCCACATGCCCACATGACATTGTTGTGACACAAGAGCCCAATCACCACCGACTTTCTTCTCCCTGCTTTCGGACAGTTAAGTAATTAACACGAAGTGAGCGCTGTGGCTTCCACTCACTTCCTGTTTATTGCTCAAGCATTCAAAAGCGAAGAGAAGGAAGTAAGCAGTGATTGGTCTTGGGGCTTGCTGTCATAACAAAGTAACGTGGCCCCTGTAAATGTGAGTTCTGACATCGCTACAACCGCATTGGCACCAGAAGTGAGTATAGGCTTTTTTATTTTTATGGTGGCACACATGGAGAATGAGAAGGAGTTGTCCAAGTAGTGAACAACCCCTTCAAGCAATGACTGCTTTAAGGTTTACACAGATTGTGAGTAGAGATGAGTGAACCTGTTCAGGGCTGGAGATCGGGTGCTTTATGTTTCCAAAGCACTGTAGTGAGTGTTGCTTTTGTCAGGTACAGTTGATGCTTGGCCATGTGAAAGTCATGTGCTGTGTTTCATCGGCTTGCACTGGGGTAAAAAGTACAGTTTTTGGGTGTAGTAGTGTGTCTCCAAAATTAAAAAAATAAGTCCCTGCCCTTTCACCCCCGGAAGTGTTTTGCTTACGGCTGGCTGTATGTGGGTGGAGAGCTAAACTGACAATGAGTGCCTTCAAATAAGGAAAGGGGCAAGTTTGGGTCCTGAACAGTGTGTGAAAAAAAGTCCGGCAGCAGCCCCCAGACTCGAACATCCACGGGTCCTCTCATCTCTAATTTTTGGTTAAAAAAAACAACATTTTGTTATAGCCATTATGTGCAAAAGTGCACATATATAATTTAGCAAAACAAAAGACAAAAAAGACTAAAGTACAGGTGGGGGAAATCGATGCAGATAAGTACTTGGAGAGATGGTCTCTAGAAGTAGTGCTTTTTCATATGGTACAGTGAAATACATTACTCAGATCTAGTTCAGGATTCATGTCATCAAAGGTGTCTGTGCATCTAATAATGACATCTAGAGATCATTGAATCTTTTAAAATTTTAATTCAAAAGCTTTGTATTTTTTTTTAATTAAATTTTATTGATTCAGTATATGATGAAATGCAAGCATTGCAAAGCCTAGGATTGCCTGAAAACATATGTAACTGTCTGAGGTCTCCTAGGACTGTATTGAACCTCTTCTGAGCTTCATTATGGTTATGCACAACTGGCATACACAAAAAAAGTGGGGTCCAAAAATTATCCCTGTGTAAGGAGTAAATTGTAAAAATGGTTAATGAAGTATCCTTTTTTAGAGGCAGGCGAAGGCCGAGCCTGTGTTATTCAAAAGGTTGGTTACACAGAAGAGGTACTATCTTACCTGAAAAAGGCTTTTATAATAGCTGAAATGCATTGTATGTATTTTATATTTCTTTTCAAATAAATATCTCTTAAAATATATCTCTGCACTGTAAATCCTCAGCCACTGGGAAGTGATACCCATTACCAGTCTGGAAATTTGCTTTCAACAAAAGAGGTCATGTCTTAATATGAAGCAGTGGTCCAAACAAATCCCAATCTGTGGAGTAGCAACAGGTTTGTTGTTTATTTGAAGCACCACCTCAGCATATTTTTTTTCAATGCTGGAGTTGTGCATTGAATGTAAATTCCCTGTCTCTGTTCTTATACTTACACCATTTTCATCTTTCATTGTCGCCACTCTGATCCCATGGCACCATCTTGTGCCATTAACTTTTATCTGTCCAGACATCAGAAGTTATGTCACAAGTGTCCAGTGCATCTCTATGAGAGCCAGAATGAGGTTCTCATTGAGATGTATTGCATTTCGACCTCCTGCTCGCTCCATGAAACGCTGGGGCTGCCAGCAGCGCACAGATCGCCAGTGATCGACACTGGAAGAAAGGGGAAGACAGAGGCAGGTGAGTATAAAACAAAATGCAGGGGGTTTACATTTAAAACACCACTCCAGCGCTGGGATAAAAAACACGCTGACGTCGTGCTTTAATAAAGAAGCTGTAGCTTTTTACCAAGCTTTCCAAAAATGATCCTTATTTTGGGATCTTCAACTTGTTTGCTTTTTGGAAATATATGTAGCTATGGCTACTTAGTGAGCCATGCAAAAACGATCCCTATTATGTTGCGATCAGCAACAGGTTTATTTGTTTTTTCCAATATTATCATTTTTTTGAGCAGGAACAGTGTTTTTGTTTGTTATCTGAAGAAGCCAGGGTCGTTTATAAAAGATGTGCAAAAATGATCCCTTTTGGGGTAAGCAGTTTCATTGTTATTTACCCTGAACAAGGTGAATTTCAAAGCAGCAGCAGTATAGACATAGAACACAGTAGACAGACGGAATAGGTGTCACGTGGGGCCATCTATTCACAACAGCTGCAGCTTGCTGCCTGCCTCAACTAGACATATACAGCCAAAAATCATGGCCAACAGAGCACGCTGAGACTCCATCTGCATGATTATAGTCAATAGCCATGATGTCTCATGCACCCAAATGGTTTAGATTTACTGTAAGCCCCAAAGTAGCCACTGGATGTAGCTGCAAACTCTATGTAAAGTCAGCCTTAGGCTGCATTCACACATCCATGTGAGGCTTATCATCCGAGAGAAATTGACTCATTTTTTCCCCAGATATCACCCTAGTTGCACCTGTTGATTTTCTCACCTGTTTTCTTTTTACTGAAGTACGAAGAGTAAACTTTCCTTATCCTTATCAACCAATTAAAAGCAGACGAATTTCAGATTTAACATTGAAGCATAAATTATGCCTTTAGGGTGTCATCCATGTTTTACAGAATTCCATAGACTTTAAATAGCTGAGTATAATCCTTTCTATTATATGAGTCATAGTGCTGTCCTAAAAAAAGTCACAGCCAATGGTATAACGTGAAGCTCTTGGTCCCTGATGTGAAATCTCCAATGGGCCCCCCAATGATTGCAAATATTTAATAGCATTAGTATTTTTCTATAGGCCAAAAGGACTTTTGGGGCCCCTTAGGCTCCAGGGCCCAGATGCAATTGAAATCCCCTGGTCAGAGCACATAGATGTGTGAATGCTACCTACTATGCACCACAATCAGGCATTACAGGATGCCCATCTGCTTGTACACAGCTGCTTAGTGTTATTAGGGCATCTGATAATGGCCTTACTTAGTGATGTTTGTAGTTATTGTTTTAAGGTGGAAAATTTGGACTGTAACAATAGCATAACATTTCTGTGAACAGTCTGCGCATATTATGATATAAATATTTCCTTTGCTGAAAATGCCAAAAACTCCAATACATGTGTTCAACTTCTGTTTTCCCTCATTAACAAAATAGTGAAGTCTTTGATTCTCCACGTAAGTAACATCACTGGCAATTCTCTGAATAAATATAATAAATTCAACACTTTATAGTAGGGAAATCTCATATTTGGTGAATTATATAGTCAGGATATTAAATGCAAACTTTAACCTTTTACATTAATTCTATGTTCTATATTTTACACTAATTCAAATTTGCATTATGCATATATCTGAGAGGAGGGAAGTGGCTACAATCTCCTCACCTACTTTGCTGTCTCCATAAGGTTGAGAGCAAGTTCCCAGACCTTGTCTTAGCCCACTCATCATGCAGATCAGAATTATCCCACACACTTCACTGATGAGGGGCAGGTTACCCCGAAACGCAGCGTCTGTAGTTGGGGTTCTGATCTGCACAAATCCCTTAGTTATATTAAAAGCTTGTAGGAAAGCGATTATGACTTTGAGGAAGCTGCTTAAATGTGGCACGGGAGTTTCTCAACTTCCTTAGTGAAGTGCAAATTTGCATATATGCGTATATCTGAGAGGATGGAAGTGGCTTACAATCTCCTCACCTACTTCGCTCTCCATAAGGTTGAGAGCAAGTTCCCAGACACTAATTCTAGACATTTACATAAATATGATATTTGTGATCGGTGTTGGAAGGTACAGTATTGTTGACGTTCGATTGAGATGAAGTCTATGAAGGATTACCTTTATTTCAGTCTGTGTTATAGTCGTAGTCATTCGGGCAGTCATTAAGTTGAGTCCTGGCGTGAAAGGATTCACCCTCATTGAGTAATCTCACGTCCTACTGGATACAATTCTGTCTTCTAATGAATTGCTCCAAAGTCTTCCTTCCATTTCATAAACACTCACTTCACATAATCAAAGCTTCAAGGGCTTGTTAACATTTCCTTTGTAATTCAATACAAGTTTTAGTGTTCCCAAAGTAGATTTCAAGGCTGTATTAATTCCAGGAAACATGCCACTCAGAAGCCAACGCTGAGGCTATCATTGTGTGTACTTGACAAAAGATTGGCACCTCGACTGACACCATAATTACTCCAGCCATAGTCTAGAAGAGATACGGTGACTGTCACTTCTAATGAGCACCAAATTTATTGACACAGATATGTTGCAGATGATGGATTTGCTCTGAAATGTTATGTGTTAGTCACAATATTTTAACCATTCACCTGACATTTTGAAAGCACAAGTATCGAGGTTTTGAACTTCTCTGAGAGAGGCATACTTATGGGTGGCGCGAAAGTAGCAAGTTGTTTAAGAATTAGCAGATGTTGACTTACAGAGTACTGCCAGCTCTTCCTGATCTGTCTTTAGCAGGACATACTTACATGTGCCATATAATATTTATTCTGGAACACATATTTCGGCAACTCTGCTGCACTTTTCCTCTGTCATTCCTTGTGGAAATTTATAATTACAAAAAAACTGGCTGTTGCCAAGCTCCATGTCTAATATTGTTCAATCAGTGTTGCAATTAGTGTCAAACTGTTCAGGGCCAAACTCTATTATCAAAGGATACAGTGACACCCAACTGCAAACTTATTCCTGCTTTTCAAGGAGGAATGTTAGAGGAAAAGCCCAATGCTGAATTCTAAGGCTGGCTTCACACCACGGCAGAGTCTGGTCCGGGGCTGTCCGGTGTAAACCAGACAGCCCCGGACTGGATTTTGGCCCCATAGTAGCCTATGTTTCCATCTCTCCGGAAGAATCCTGGAGAAATCGGATTTTTCTCACCGTACACAAAAACATTGCTTGCAACGTTTTTGTGTCCGGGGAGAAAAATGTCCCTAAACTGCCGTATCCCGGATCCTCCTGGATCCGGGGCAATCCGGTGCTCCCTAACATGGGAAACTATGGGGCCCAATTTTCCCGGTCCGGGCTAATCCAGGAACCGGACACCGCTGTTATTTCAGGACCGCGGCTAGCTCCCCGCGAGCAGTGGTCCTGATTCATCAGCAGCTGCAGCTGCGTCCGGCTGCACACCGGACCGGAGGACACATTTGGCCCTCCGGTTCTGTGTGCTGATCCGGTCCGGGGCTGTCAGGTTCATCCTGACAGCCCTGGACTGGACTCTGCCGTGGTGTGAAGCCGGCCTAAGTAAGGGTTCTATAGAATTATATCATTTCATTGGCTTGATGTGGACTTCTGGCTCTGATAAGGCCCTGAATGATTATGCAGTGTCAGTGATAACAAGATGTAACAAGGAGCGGGCGGGCGGCATTGAGGAGTGGAGGGGTTGGAGAGATGAGCAGAAAAGAATTTGTTTCATTTTTTTTAATATTACATTTATTATACTCTGTGGTCTGGAGAGACCCCACACTATAATAAAGGACATTAGATTTGTAGTGAAAAACTTCTGTAAATCGAAAGTTTGTGCAATTAGGAAAATTACAATTTTGTCTGATCTGCTCATCTCTAGCGATAAGTGCATTTTGGGTGGAATAATGTACAATAAATACTTTAGGCTGCCTTCAGACTTGCAGATGCATCTGCAGCGTTTTGCAGATGCATCTGCAAGCATCTGCATGCAGACCGAGGCCCCTATGTTTATAATGGAGCGCACGGCGGTCTGCAGATGCTTGCAGACCGCCGTGCGCTCACTTTGCCCGCCATTAGTGATCTGTGCGCAGGCGGATGCCTGCGCACAGATCACACACTCTCGTCCGCACCAGGGACGCGAGATGTTGCGTCCCTGGTGCGGGCGAGAGTGTGTGATCTGTACGCAGGCATCCGCCTGCGCACAGATCACTAATGGCGGGCAATGAGAGCGCACGGCGGTCTGCAAGCATCTGCAGACCGCCGTGCGCTCCATTATAAACATAGGGGCCGCGGTCTGCATGCAGATGCTTGCAGATGCATCTGCAAATCGCTGCAGATGCATCTGCAAGTCTGAAGGCAGCCTTAGTCTTCATTACTCCCCACTTGGCACCACTATTCTTTCATTGATTGACAGCTTTGCACTTCAGTGACCAAATGTCTAATGTAATGAAGAGAATGGAGCTGTCAATCAAGGATATGAAGGTGGAGTCAAGTGTAGTTTAACGAAGTAGCCTGATGCATTTGTACATCAGTTGACTCTCAATGCATTTTCAGTCTCATTAGCATGTGCATTCTGATTAGAATTTCTGAGCTCTGGAGAAGCTCCGTAATCTAAAAACCCATGATAGTTTCCCTTTCAGCTGTTCTTTATAATCCAAAAAACTTTCTAATCTATACTCAAGTGTAGGGACAATAACAATATGCCAATTCCAGCTATATCAATGAATGACCTGCTTGTTGGATTGAGAAAAATATTAATTTTTCTGAAACATACAGGTTCAACATAATATTCATGACTTAGGCTAGTTTCACACTTGCAATTTTTCAAATCAGGCAAGATCAGGTTTTTCAGAAAAACCTGAACCTTTTAGAATCCAGTCAGGTAGAATCCTGTTGCTTCAGGTTGATTCTTGACACCATTAAAGTGAATGGGCAAAAAAAACTGGATTCTGAAAGGTTCAGGATTTTGCTGAAAAACCTGATCTTGCCTGATTTGAAAAAATCGCAAGTGTGAAACCAGCATTAGATTATTTAGTAAACCAATGATGTGGTGCAAAACTTAAGTACTCCATCCTCCACCAAATGTAAGTTTCATTAATTAAATACATTGAAAATACAGCTTTGGGCCAAATAGGTTTATGAAATGAACTTTTGCTACTTACACAATATCCATAGGTACACTTCATAGACTTGTTCTTCAAGGGTTAGAAATCTTGATACTTGTCAAGAGGATGGGAAAAATATTGGGCCTCATTCATCAAGACCAGCATTGATCATGCTGATCTTGATGAAATGTGCTGGAGTCACATGCTCCTGATCAATCAGGAGTACCAGACACCTCTATGTGAGCCCTGCCACAAATCCTACGTAAGTCCCTGCTGGACTCAGAGATATGGTGTAGTAACTGCTGTCGCTCCTCGTGAAATTGATGAGTGCCCATCGGCAAGCCTTCAGTCCACCCAATCTCTGCCCACGTTGTCGAAGCTGAGTGAATATGGTGTGGGATTGCCAAAAGTGGCATAATTTTAGTGCAGCCTCCAGCTTCCCCAAAATGATGTTAGGCTAGGGTCAGACCTGTGTCTGGCACTGAGCCTCATGGATCCGCCAGAAACGTAGAAATTTCCTGCCTCAGGAAATCTCTATGTTTCTGCCGGATCCATGAGATCTATACGCTGCCAGACAATAGATCTCTATGGCAACCGGACGCTTACCGCAGCTTCCGGCTCCACAGAGATCTCCAAGATATGCGCTTTTCCAGAGCGCACAAGAAAACGCTGCAAACAGAAGTTTCCTGTGCTCTCTGCAAAAGCACATATGCTTCCTACTGGCATAAAAGCTTTAATGAAGTAGTGTATAAAGTGTGACACTTCAGGGCAAATCTAACTCCTGTTTATGAAATGCTCCTTTTTTTCCCTTTTACAGGGGTTATACATGACTTTTGTATTTTTTTTTCTTATGTAGCTAAATACTTCCATGCAGGTAGTTTCTAATTAAGCAGGTACCGTAATTATCAACTACCTGCCTGTAAGTTCTTAGACCCAAAAGTAACAAATACAAAAGAGATAGATAACCCCTTTTAACATTACATCTGCAGAGGCTCTCCTTAGCACGTTTGGTGGTTATTCCTAATGTATGGGGCAAGATGTATAGAGTCACATATAAAATATTCAACATAAGAAGGAAAGAGGTAGCATTCACCGACGTGTAATAAATCCTTTATTGGCACAACAGTGATATCAAGCTTGTCGAGACATCAAACTTTCCAGCACAACGGCTGCTTCGTGCTGGAATGAACTTCAACGGGCCCAGGACGACTATCGTCCGGAGGTTCCCTATGTCCTCCCCTGATGCTTGCGGCTCAGTCCCGGTGAGCTTCATGTCACTGTTGTTGTGCCAATACAGGATTTGTAACGCGTTGGTGTGTACTCCCTCTTTCCTTCTTATGTTGAAGTGTTCAGTGAAGTTCAGACTTTTTAGAGGGTGAAAGAACAACCGTACAGAGGGGTTGAAGAAAGCAACAGTTGTCATAATTAGGGGGCAATAGAAAATACACAGTTTGTAGGTTAGTTTCTGTGCAAGTCCGACACTGGACTAATATATCTCATATGAAATTCCCATATGAAATCCTACTTATTTGATTAACATCTGAGTGAACCGTTTTCAGTGGGACCCACAGAATATCTAAGGCTAGGGTCACATTTAGAGGGTGACCCACGCCTGACGCCTCCACTAACAACTTAGAATTTTCCCTTATAGCGCATAGCGTTAACGCTATGCACTGCCTGCCAATGCTGCCCTATAGAAACCCTCTGTTTACCTTAGCAGCGCCACACAGGACGTACGCTTTAGCTGAGTGCACAGGAAAACGCTGCAGACAATGTTTCCGGTGTGCTGTGATAAAGTGCACGCCCTGTGTGGCTGCTGCTAAGGTAAACAGAGAGTTGCTATGGAGCTGTGTTCCACTTGCTAAAATCTCTGAAATTCAGCCGCAGTGAATAGTGTTAATGTGGCGCCCCTATGGCTAGGCGCCACAGGGAGGTACTGCACCCCAAAAAGAAGGTGTAGTGCTTCTGTAGTCAAGGGGTTAGGGGTTTCCTGGTAGAGTCTGCCCTAAGCACCCATACACTAGCCACCTTAGCATCAGTATGTCTTTGGAGTGTGGGAGGACACCGGAGAACCTGGAGGAAACCCACACTAACACGGGGAGGACATACAAACTCTTTGTAGATGGGGTCCTTGGTGGGATTGGAAGTCAGTAAGTGCTGCAAAGAAATAGTGCTAACCACTGAATCACCATGCTAGAATAATCATCATTTTTTGCCACTGAGGCTCACAATGTAAATTCCCTATCAGTATGTTTTTGGAGTGTGGGAGGAAATTGGAGGAATCATAGGGAGAAGAGAACATACAAATTCATTGCAAGTGGTGTCTTGCTTGAAAGATAGTTGGATGACAGAAGGGAATTGGACAGTTCACATGTAAACTCTGATTCTTTTTCTCTTCCGGAAAATAATCTGCCACGAAGCGTTCACAGCTGACAGTTATTTCTGGTATGGGCACCTCAAGGCTCCATATGCTTTATTATATTATGACCCAGTGCAAGTGGTAGGTTTTAAAGGGCTATAATACAGTTATGGCATAACTCCTGGCATATAACATCATATTTGTAAATCAGGACTTATGGACAGTCCTATAAGCCAAACACAAGGAGTCCATTATTCTCACTCTCGCTGTCTCTTGTTATCTATACGTCCTGCCACCTAAACTAGTACTGTAAAACAAGCCAGGTACTGTATATGGAAAATACATGAAAGTCAACCATGTGGAGGCAGACAAAGTGCAATCCTACTGGGGAGGCGTGACGATATTTGGTTACAGTACGGGTCATTAATAAAACATCTGTGAAATACAACAAGTCATATTTGTAGTCCACTCCAGAGTATATAGAAGGTCTTTAACATTTCACAGAATTGGTGCATTTCACCTGAGCGAGTGTCACCATGATCATCCAGTTCTGTGATTTATAACCCACGTCCTTTACATATTTGGTGTGTACATTTGGATTGATGGACCTTCTCCTCCCATGCGTGGAAACCTGAACTTTAGGTGACATTTCCACCTAGACATGGTCAGTCGCTTCTCTGAGCTGTTCACAAGTAATCCCTTCACAAAGGCAAAGCACATGAGTAATTACACCGTACACTTGGCCTTCCACCAGAGCATAGGCCTGACAGGATCCTCTCTGTTTCATGCCATGTGAAATATATCTGTATATTTGTGAGAGGAGATTTACTTAACTCCACCTCCGAAAACAAAGTAAACACTAGAGGAAGTGCATGATGAATGTGAGCGAGGCGCACATATTGACTCATTCATGTCAAGTCCATTAACCCAAATCCTCTCCGATATTTTATTCTGTTAGACGTTTTACTTTACACAATCTCTTTATGTGATTTCCCAGAAATTAGCATTGATGCTAAAATCAAAAACTTGATGGAAATGATAATATAAACCATTTATAAACTCCAATGCCATTTTAAAGCACCCTAAGGCGACGTGCAAAACTAGGACTAGCGCAATGAAATGTGATTTCCATAGATCATGGCATGATATTAAAAAGCTCTGAGATGCAGCTGACACTTTGTGATGCTGGAGATAGTTATTACTTTCCATCAGGGCAATCGCTGGGCTTGTGATGATGGTCATGTTGGACAATAGGCGCAGACAGTTGGTTGGTCCTTAACCAGATTTTCGGGAGATTCATCCAGGAATAGTGCATTAAATGGAGAAAAGATAACTTAATGGTGCAGAAACCAAGGTATTTGACCTATCCAGGTGTTTTTATTTTGCTCGTGTGGCTGATATAACATAGTGTGGCTTTTAATCATCTTGTTAAAAATAGGTTTTGCTCTTGCAGTTCTGTGCTCTGTGCTTTGGCTCATATATATGGGTAGTTTGTGATCAAATGGTGTCTCATGAGTATTCAATTTAACCATTGAGGAGTTAAAGGGTATATTCGGGATTTAAAAGAAATAACAATGTGCCCAAGCACTAACAGGCAGTTGCCACCTACCTGCCTGTTATGCTTGGCGCTGTTCACTGCTGGCATAGAACGATCACAGACTGCTCCTGCGGGGACTCAAAGGCTTCACCAAAAGAGTTGCAGATTCTTTTGTACTCTGCTCTGCAGAAGGGGCATGACAGCCGACATCATGCTGATTAACAGCCGCCTCCCGCTACTTAACCGGAGGAGACGGCTGTCAATAAGCATGCATCGGCTGTGATACCCATCAACAGAGTAGAGAAGCTGTCTCTCTATTGACACGATGCCAGCAAAAGCTGCAGGATCGACGGCAGGAGTGGTCTTAGACCACTGTGTATCTCTGAAGAACGATGTTGAGCTCAACTGGCAGGTAAGTAGCAACTACCTGCCTGTTAGTGCTTCACACTTGCAAATGCATCTGAAAGCGTTTTGCAGGATGCATCTGCAAGTATCAGCATGCAGACACGCCAACCTATGTTTATATAGGCGCACCGCGGTCTGAAAGCACTCATTCATTCCTATATGTGAACCGTCCGCAGGCGGATGATGCCTGCTTACAGATCACACACTCCCGCCCGCACCATGGACGCGAGATGTCGCGTCCATGGTGCGGGCGGGAGTGTGTGATCTGTAAGCAGGCATCCGCCTGCGGACGGTTCACATATAGGAATGAATGAGTGCTTTCAGACCGCGGTGCGCCCTATTATAAACATAGGGGCCGCGGTCTGCATGCTGATACTTGCAGATGCATCTGCAAAACGCTGCAGATGCATCTGCAAGTGTGAAGCCAGCCTTAGTGCTTAGGCACATTTTAAAAAAATCCTGGATATGCCTTTTAAAGGTTTAGGAATGATTTCTGAGACTATGGCAATCTGAAGGACATCTACCAATCCTAGGATTCTCCTTCACAGTTTTTAATTTACAGTGATCACAACCCCAATCAAGAGAATAACCAGGTCAAAGGGAATGGCACGCACACTGGAAAAACTGTTAGGGAGGATCCAGGGATTAGTGAAAGTCCCTTAACTGCATTTCCATTGATCACAAAGTGATGGTGTTCTGTCCATTTATAGAGCAGCAAATAAAACATTTCACAGTATAAATACTGATTAAGGCACAGTGTTCATTATAGGTTGCCCATTTATGTTGATTTAGATATGTTACAGATGATCTAGCAGAAGCTGCTTGTAAAGTTATACAAGAGGGCTATCCTTCTTAAGATGAGTCATTTAGACAGGACTTGTTTTGGATGAAGGCGTACGGCAGACTAGTTCCTTAAACTTCTAAGGGATCCTGTCCCATACTTCTAAACTTTCATCTCTTTGTCCCGATGATTCCGGATAAGAGTATAATGCAGTTACATCTAATATGTTGGAATCCTACAGTCTGTCCCTTGGAGAAGTGAATGAGGGTTAAGCTGTATACTAGATATCCACAGCACCACATATGGAAGAAGGCAGAACAGATGGTTTAGCAATGGTAGAAGAACTCCTTTCAGGTATGTGCAAACTCTTTTTCAGGCAGGTACGCTCTTCGAATCACCTGAAAAAGCACTAAAGAAATGCCAAAAAGATTGATTGAACATATGCATTGCATTGTATAAATGTTTTCAAAGTCTTGAAGCCTATAATATAATTAACTCTCTCATGTACATTGATGTTTAAAAAAAAATCACCACCTAAGCTGCTGTAGAAAATGGCGACAAAGGTGCTCAAAAAGACGCTTCAGGAAGAAAACACCTTCAGCATTTTCCTGAGGTGTCTTCAGCTTGAAAAACCAGGAAGTAATGCCGGCATCTAAAAGACATCATGTGCACAAAATCTTATAGGGGTTTTCAGGATCAGAGTATTCTTTGCCTTTTGTTAGTATCATCAATATCAGATTGGTGGGGGTCCGACTCTAAACACACTCACTGATCAGCTGCTTGAAGTACTTACGGCAGCCTTTTCTGTGGCACCCCAAGGGTTAATGTGCCACAGAAACAGCAACACAGGTTTACTCCCCACACAACACTACACTAGAAAGTGGGAGGAGCTTAGGTGGTACCTGCAAGAGTGGGAGGAGCTAATATTGTTTACCTCAGAGCAGGAGTGACAGTTATTGAGTTTTAGTTTAGTTTAGTCTGGAGGCGAGTCAAGTGGCGGTGGAGGTCCTGAGAGGTCTGAGGGAAGGAGACAGAGAAACAGAGGAACATACCCGGGACAAGGAGTTACCCTGAACTCACCCCGGAGAAGCGCTTAGGACGGATACCGGATCCGATGCTGTGCCTGAGACAGACAGGACAGTGAATACCGGAATAGTGAAGGTCCACCATCTTCACTGTACCACAGCAAAGCAACACGGAGGAGTCAGTGACACAGAGGACTCAAGTTGCCTAGCAGATTGCAACCCGTGAGGGGAGACAGGGCCAGCAGTTCAGCTAAAAGTGGCAGCAGAGCCACACACAAAGCACAGAAGTAGGAAGCCAAGGACCCGGTCAGGGTGGGAGCAACCCGGCCCCGGTACAGACTCTGTGGACAATACTCTGCTTTACCATCTGCACAGTAAAGACTTGGAAAATGACAACAAACATGAGTGTGTGTGATCCTTGTGCTGAAACCCTACTTTCCCTCATAAACTGCCATCGCCTCCACTCTCATCATCTCTACTACTACCCCTACTTTCCTGTAACATCTATAACAACCATCACAGACTTTAGTTACCACTGCCCTGGGGAACCAGGCTCTACCTGCGGGGAGCCGTACCATCTACGCTGCCAAAACATCATCCCCGGAGGTTCTGCAGCAGCGGTGGTCACCCTGACCACAACCCGTGGGTGGCGTCACGACAAACCTAATCGCTTGTAAATACACCCCATTTACTTGTATAAACCTGGGACACGGTCCGGTGACATCCCCCAGCAGTACCCCGGTCCGGTACCGAGTACCCCGTCCCAGTGGGCTCCACATTTGCATATTCAGTTTGCCCAATCTAACTGCACATGATCTACACTGGTGTCCATTTTTCACTGTTTAATAGGTAGGAGAAGCTTAAAAACTTTCTTTTTTCCCATATGAGAAAAACTAATGCAATACTGATGGTAAAAATGTCAACACAGACAAAAATAAAAAATAGAAGGTAGAAATCCGGCTCAAACAAATGGAATCCTTTTATTTTTTATGAATAAAGTGCATGGAATGACAGCATATAAGGCATGACTAGCATGGACAACGCGTTTCAAATGCCGAGCCACTCTTGTTGGCACTTGCAACGCGTTGTACGCACTAGTCACATGTTATTTGCTGTCCTATCAAGCACTTTATTAATCAAAAATAAAAGTATTCCATGTGTTTGAGACAGATTTTCACCTATTTTTTCTGGATGTCACTGGCTGAGGCGAAGCCATGATCCGGGCTCCATATGGAATGGAGACAGCCTAAGTGTGAGCTGGACTGTATGTTTGTTTAATTAAAAAATGTAAAAAATGATGAAAACCATATAAAAAGACTTTGCAAAATCTACCCATTCATAGGTTAACCATGAGTTCCCATTGCTGATTTTAAAGCGAAACACATCCATGGCCCTGGTTTTAAAATAACATTATATGCTGTCTGTTCGTGTGGTTTTCCTCTTCCAGTTTCCTCCATGAACCAGACACCTGAATAAACTCTAGATGAAAAGATATAATATCTGACGGCATCTCAAAATGTGCCAAGGGAAGGAAACGAAATTTTAATAAAGTTTAGTGAATAAATGAGATTCCCTGCTGTCATCGTTGTATTTTTCTGTGCCATCAGGGCACTATGTGGGTATGTTAGTGTTTTACAAATTGCATTTCTTGCATCAATGAAGTAACTCCGGATGGTGCTTTATGTACCAGATTTCAATGCTTGGAGTAATTCAATGATTATAAGATAACACTTGGCCTCTAAGCACGAGGTTTGCTCCAACTCTCCATTATACCTCAGCTCTGGTCTTGCCAAGTAGGTAATTTCCTCGCAAACTGCACTCATTAAAATCCATCTTCTCTGCTTTCTATTATTAGTTATAAAGCCTTCACCGAAGTCCCCTGGTAATTGACTTAATTAGAAATGGCAGCTTCAAGGTGCCAATGATAAGGGCTTTCTAGATTGCAAGGTAACAGAACCGATTGTATTAACCTGGCATTGCCCACTCAGCAAAACAGGCAGTAAAAGCTCAAGGATGGAGCAATGCCAGCGACAATATGTCATAGCTCAAGGAGTTGGCTTTGAGTGACTGTTGACTATTCACATATTAGAAAGTTTATGTATATTCTCCTTTTGGAAAGTCACAACCGCTACTTAGACAAAATTGCATTTGCTTATTAGGAGAGGAAGAGTTACACTTAAATAGATTTTCTATAGAGGTGGGGTTCCTCATCTAATTACCAAAGCATATCCAGTTTTTGAAGACCTTTCATGTCCATGGATTACACCAATAGTTTACTGAGTTCAATGGAAAAATAAGTTACACTTCAGTTTGCACGAGTTGCATGGAAATTGAACACATTGCCAGATTCCACTAAAAAGTGAGTACTAAAATATAACTTATGTCACTGTTAAAAAATGGATGACACATTTATCATCAGAATAGTGACTCCATAGCCCTCTTATTTTACTGTGCAGTCTGTTCCCCTGATGAATCACAAGAGGAGACGCATCTGGGGAAGGCATGCAGGGCACCATTTGAAATAATCCTTCATTAAGGCAAGCTGTGGACTGCCCTTTTAAGGGTGGAAGACTGTGGGCAGTAGGGTCAGTTGTATTTCTGAGGGCTGAATACCACTCTACAGGATCCTCTCTAGTGATCTGGACAGACCCATGTCGGACTGCAGCCTATGGAAATTTCCTTATACCAACTTTTTTTTTGCCTCTCTCCTCTGCACTTCTGATTGGGACCTGGCAATCTGGCCAATCAGGTGGCTTGTAGTGATCAGGTGGTTTGTGATGTCTGGCCATCTGATTTGCCAGATCGCTACCAGCCATCTGATTGGCTGTGAGACTCACAGGTCCTTGTCGGTGATCGGAAGTCTTCTTTGCTGGTCCGGTGCAGGCGTCGGATAGGTGAGTATGATATTTTTTAACAACTTTTATTCACTTTTAGTGCACTTTCGCAGTGTATATATAATACACTGAGAAAGTTAAAGGACTACTCACTACTCCCGAGTAATCACAAGAGACTCGGGGTGTAGCGAGTAGCCGTATATCGTTACTATTCGGTGAGTACCGAATAGTAACGATTCTACTCGCTCATCCCTAGGGGAGATAATTCCAATTCTGTTTCTCTTAAAATATTATGTATGGTCTTTCTCTGTGCTCATATCTTATCACTATTGGATATAAAAAGTGAACACATAGGTGGTTCTTGCATATATTACCATTCAAAAGTTTGGTGTCATTTAGAAATTTCCTTATTTTTTAAAAAAAAGCAGATTTTTTTTAATGAAGCCAATATTAAATGAACCAGAAATACACTCTATACATTGTTAATGTAGTAAATGACTATTCTAGTTGCAAATGTCTGGTTTTTAATGCAATATCTACATATGTGTATAGAGGCCCATTTCCAACAACCACCACTCCTGTGTTGTAATGGCACATTGTGTTTGCTAACTGTGTAAGAAGGCTAAAGGATGTTACCCTAGAAAACCCTTGCACAAGTATGTTAGCACAGCTGAAAACGGTTTGGCTGATTAGAGAAGCTATAATATTGACCTTCCTTTGAGCTAGTTGAAAATCTGGAGCATTACATTTTTTGTTCTATGAAACTCTCAAAATGGCCAGAAAAAGAGAACTTTCATGTGAAACGGGACAGTCTATTCTTGTTCTTAGAAATGAAGGCTATTTCATGTGAGAAGTTGCCAAGAAACTGAAGATTTCCTACAACAGTGTGTACTACTCCCTTCACAGAGCACAAACAGGCTCTAACCAGAGTAGAAAGAGAAGTGGGAGGACCTACTGCACAACTGAGCAACAAGACAAGTACATTAGTCTCTAGTTTGAGTAATTGATGCCTCAGAGCTCCTCTATTGGCAGCTTCATTGAATAGTACCCGCAAAGCGCCAGTGTCAATGTCTACAGTGAAGAGGCAACTTCAGGATGCTGGCCTTCAGGACAGAGTGGCAAAGAAAAAGCCATATCTGAGACTGGCTAATAAAAGGAAAAAAGTAATATGGGCAAAAGAACACAGACATTGGACAGAGGAAGATTGGAAAAAAGTTTTATGGACAGACGAATCAAAGTTTGAGGTGTTTGGATGACACAGAAAAACATTAGTGAGACGCAGAACAACTGAAAAAATGCTGGAAGAGGCCTGACACCATCTGTCAAGCATGGTGGATGTAAGTCATGGTCTGGGTTGCTTTGGTGCTGGTAAAGTGGGAGATTTGTACAAGGTAAAAGGGATTTTGAATAAGGAAGGCTATCACTCTATTTTGCAATGCCATGCCATACTCTGTGGATAGTGCTTGATTGGACCCAATTTCATCCTACAACAGTACAATGACCTAAAGCACACCTCCAAATTATGCATGAACTGTTTAGGGAAGAAGCAGGCAGCTGGTATTCTATCTGTAATGGAGTGACCAGCGCAGTCACCAGATCTCAACCTCGTTGAGTTGTTGTGGGCAGCCTGACCGTATGGTACGCAAAAAGTGCCCATCAAGCCAATCCAACTTGTGGCAGGGGCTTCAGAATGCATGGGTTGACATTTCTCAAGATTACTTCAACAATTTAACAGCTAGAATGCCAAAGGTCTGCAATGCTGAAATTGCTGCAAAGGGAGCATTCTTTGACGAAAGCAAAGTTTGAAGGAGAAAATTATTATTTCAAATATAAATCATTAAAGAAGACCTGTCACCAACCAAGGATTAGAATCTAAGTGCAGCACTGAATGCAGCATGTCTGCTGCATTCAAGCAAGGGGTCCCCCATGTCTCTGTGCGGCTGGTACCCCGAGATATAAGCTTAAAAAAATTTACAGTTAGAAGCCATGAAGGCAGGCCCTTGTGCTGCAGCCACCTCGTACCACGGGTGCATTTCACACCCCCTGCGTCGCTGTGCCGCCTTTTTTACATGTGTTCGCCACCTCCCTCCTGCCAGTCATGTCATCCTCGCTCTGCGCCTCCTTATGCTGTTGACGCAGGTGCAGAGCGAGGTACTGCTGCTTGCGGTCCCAGCCGCCTCCTGCTCTGACGTCTTCTCCTTTCCCCGCCCTGCTCCATGTTATGCTATATACACGTACAGGGTGGGAATCTTGCACTTGCGCAGAAGCCCTCTGCTCACAGCTCCAGAGGGCTTCTGCGCAAGTTACAAGGAGAAATTTCCTTCTCTCCTTTTGGAGTCACCAAAGAGTTGCACAATGGAATCCTTCAAGAGTGCCATTGTAGATCAGTTACTGAAAACATCACCCTAAGACAATTCTGGTGGCAGAGGTATCTGCTTTTTTCAACACCAAGGGATACTGGGGAGAGACATGGAACACCAAGTACAACAGAGCTGGAGGGAAAATGTGCACAAACTGGGCAATTTTCAATAAATCAGCACATCAGCAAGTGCTATCTGTGCCTGTAACAATGCCAAAGAGGGAGAAGTTGCAGAACATGGTCAAGGGGTAAGTGACCATACATGTGTCCTCTCTAATGCTTCAGTTCCCTTTAGTTATTGGGTGTCCAAGCTTAACACTTGGCCCGACCTCTCCTTACACGCCTTGGAGGTGCTGGTCTGCGCAAATGCTAGTGTGATATCAGAGTCTGTTTTCAGTTCCGCTGGGGAAATCATCCTTTTCCATCCATTTCAACCTTTTCCTCAGACCCCCAGACCTCTTTGTAGGGTACAGTAGAAAATTACTCGCATTTCCCATTGCCTTGTATTGAATTCGCTATTCAGCATGAATATGCGATTATTGCAAAGTATCCATTAGAAGTATAACGATTATTATTATTTTGGTACTAACTCATCACTACTCCCTACCACAGCATTATTTGAACTGCGGTGTGGGTTTCCGCGCTCACGCAGCTCCGCAGCATGGTAGCCTCCCTGGCGGTCTGTTTAGGTCTTGAATTTTTTGCTAAAAGCGGGCTACCCGCGTTCGCGGCAGATGCGGTAAAAAAAACGCATCTGCCGCACTTGCCGCATAGCTGCCGCACTTGCGCCGCACTTGCGGCGTGGTTGCGGCACGGTTGCGGTAATCTGCATAGTAAAGGGAACCAACCACCTCGGATGACCCTCATACACTGTTAATATGTGCCCCTGCAGCCTAGTAAACCATTAGCAGCACTGTTTTTGTGTGAAAAGTGGCTGCAGTAGAAGTGAGATAATGATTTTATACACTTACATGCCTGCGTACTTGAGGGAGTCTCCCTGTGTGTGCTGGGACTTGTGGGCTGTGCTCATCATGTCTGCTCTCCCCCTCCCTTATGCACGCCCCCTCTCAGCCTGCTATAGTGATGTGAGGCTGATTGCGTCATAAAGGGGCGGGGCTAAATCGCGGCATCCCGGTAGCCCCGCCCCTTTATGACGCAATCAGCCTCACATCACTATAGCAGGCTGAGAGGGGGCGTGCATAAGGGAGGGGAGAGCAGACATGATGAGCACAGCCCACAAGTCCCAGCACACACAGGGAGACGCCCTCAAGTACGCAGGCATGTAAGTGTATAAAATCATTATCTCACTTCTACTGCAGCCACTTTTCACACAAAAACAGTGCTGCTAATGGTTTACTAGGCTGCAGGGGCACATATTAACAGTGTATGAGGGTCATCCGAGGTGGTTGGTTCCCTTTACTATGCAGATTACCGCAACCGCGCCGCACCGCGCCACAAGTGCGGCGCAAGTGCGGCAAGTGCGGCAAGTGCGGCAAGTGCGCAGATGCGGTTTTCTCACCGCATCTGCTGCGAACGCGGGTAAGCCCGAGCCTGACTCGGGGTTAACGCTTCTGGTAGTGAATGTTAACCCCGAGTCAGGCTCGGGAATAACGCTAGGAAGGTTAATGTCATGCTGCAGAGTCGGAAGTGATCTCCTGCAGGTTAATGCAGGGAGAAGCAGCCCTGTACCCACTGCAGATCTTGGGCGCAGAGCGGCTGCATTCTCCCTGTGTTCACCTGTGGGTTCCCTTAGGTCCGTAGGCACTGCGTCCAACACGCACTGTGTGGCACCTCACTGGTCAGATCGCCACCGGGGTACTACAATCCTCCATTAGCCGAAGAGTAGTGCCTCTATTCTCTAGGTACCTGGATGGTGGAGTTGAGACCCACACCACACACACACACTTAGGATCTCAGGATGGGACGATAAGTGAACCCGGGGGGAAGGGCCCAGTCTCAACTAGGGGGAGCAAGAAAGTGTATAGTTAGTTAGTCCGTAGGAGAACACTAAATAAGTAGGAGGTTGGAGTAAAAGTCGGGACAGTGGTGGAGGTGTTAGCTCCCATGGGCTAGAGCACGGTCATGCTCGCCCCGGGAGGGAGAGACTGAACAGTGTAGAGGAGGAAAGAAGCCCCAGGGGTGCAGAAGAAGATCTACATCACCTGCATGCCCGAATCTGGCTAAAGGAACAGAGGGGCTGGTGGACGAACACAGGGGATCGACTTTGAATACGGTGCAGGGATTCATACCTGAACCGTTGAAACAGGAGGCCATGAGATCCTAAAGGGGACCTGTGGCCGCAAACCTGGCATAACTCGGAGAAGGCGCCGTACTAAGGCGCGGTACTAAGTATTGGTACCAATCAATGCCTATGTGCGGATGCGCTGAGAGGAGAGATGAGATGAGCTAGGAGCACTGAGAGTACCACAAATGAAGGAAACACCATGAGAGAGCAAGGAACACCTAGGGGTATCGAAGACACTGTCGCGGTTCTAGAGAAACCGCTGAAACCGGTGAATTAGCATAGGGAAGCACCCGGCGGCCTGGTTGGAACATACAGTAAAGGTACAGAACTCCAATAGAAGTGTGTGAGACTTTTATTTGCGGCGACCACCAGCTGCAGTGGCCGCATGATACCCTGAGATGCTGATGACCCGATGAACACCGGCCAAGTGAAGAACTGAATGTACTACTCCTTGCCCTGGGGAACCGCTATGCTTGCAGCGAGCGAAACCATCTGAGTTGCCGTTCACCATCCCCAGAGGTTCTGAAGCAGTGGTGGCCACGCTAGACTGCACACCGCAGGTGGCGTCACGAATACCCCTTTTCCTTTATTCCCCCTGTCATCTGAGATTGAACTTTTAATTGACACCGCCAGGGTCACGGAGCCGGGTGGCCACCTTGACATCCCCCGAAAGAACCGTAAGAACTGGCCCGGTAACGAGTACCCCACGGCCCTGGAGTGGGCATGTCACACTGCATCCGAACCGTGTGCCCATACCGTAAAAGTTAAGTTTCAGTACTCACTTTTTTGCTACTTTTTTAATGAAAGAGCTTTTAAGGAACTTAATCTAAAGTACATTTATTATTTATCTTGCTTATTCAGATTCCACTAAAGATCATAGCTGGTTGATAGAAATCACACCACCTGAATAGCCTCTGATCATCAGAGCTTCTAAACTGGGAATTCAGATTAAAAATGTCTGAACTTGTTGTTTTCTGTCAACCAACTAATGTGTATAAGGGTACCTTTACACGCTACTAACGCGGCGAGAAATATTGACGGCGATATGTCGCCCTGGAATTATCGCCGTCAAATTGCCTCCCAATTGCGGAGCACGCACTGAAATCTGGCGACCGTGGTGAGGCGACATATCGCCGCCAAATTCCCCAATTACACTCCGCAATTGGGAGGCAATTTGACGGCGATAATTCCAGGGCGACATATCGCCGTCAATATTTCTCGCTGCGTTAGTGGCGTGTAAAGGTACCCTAAGAGCCTCCTGATGGCAGATGAAGGAGGGAGAAAAATATCCCAAAATTTAATTAAAAAATGCCTGATCTTTTTCTCTTCTGTGGGAAATAAGTAGAGAGGAGTGAACCTATTCGGTGCTAGAGTTTGCGGGATTTCCGTGTCCAAAGTGTTGCAGCCAGGATCTCTGCGCTCCTGTATGCTGAATGGCTGGGCGAGTGCAAGCCGCTTGCAGTGTGTAATCGGCTTGCACTGGGGTTAAAAAAAGAGTTTTCGGCCGTAGTTTGGTAGTGATGTAATAAATAAATTCCCACTTTTTAACCCTGGAAAAGTTTGCCTTGTGGCTGGCTGTATGTGGGTGGAGAGCTGAACTGACAATCTGTGATGGATGGGGTCAAGTTTGGGTCTCAAACAGTGCATCTGAACCCAAACACCCAAGGGTTCGGTCGAGAACTGAACCTGAACCTGGAAAGATTCTCTCATCTCTAAAGATAAGCTGCTGCCTTTGCTTCATACATGCCTGGCAGTAATGAGTGTCCATGTGACTCACCCACCCCGAGGCCGTGGAGTACTTGGAACCGGGCTGTTATTCTCACGGGGAAGTCATAGGGGTCGAGACCCAGCTTCCGTAAACCTAGAGGGAGTCAGTGTTCACTCTCTGGCAGGATGTACTGGTTCTAGGGAGTATTGGATGGGAGTAAAGTTTATAGAGAAAATGTTTGTGAACGACACCTACAGTTTTGGGTTAGTAAGAACTGATGCTGCAGATCAGACCTCCGGGATTGTTGGGATGGCAGCTCGTAGTCGTGGCTCCCCGTAGGTGGAGCTGGAACTGCGGGGCACATATGTTTAATTGCGATGGCCTTGTCAGGCCGGATTCACGCTTGACCTCTTTAACTCATCTACTGTGGCAGTCGGTGGCTCTGCAGATGGGGAATAACACAGTCTCACACAGTGATAGAATTTCGTACCCGGTTTACTCACTTCAGTTGCAATTGGCCACCGTGCACTTCTCTTTACCAAGTCCAACCTAGCCTGTCCACAAGGAATTGGGATAACTTGCCCAGGACCCTTTTGTGTGCCTCTCCATTCTATGGTCTCTCACTCCCAGCGCTATGTCTTCACCTCTCCTGTCAGCACCTCCATATGAAGTGCTCCGATCTAGCAGCTTGTCGTGGAGACTGATACCTGTCTCCTGACCTTAGTTCGGTTGCCTTCTCAACATGTGCATCGGGTTGCAGCCACCACTCATGTAGACTGTGTGAATTCCGGTTCGGTGGTTCAGGCTTATAGCATTCATGCCATGCTTAGGGCTGGTTCCCTGGTTCTTGACCAACCCCTCCGTCTGTCTATTTTAGTTCCGGATCTGGGTGCCCAGGTTGTCTCTCTCTCCACCTGTGCCCCTGGGGTTTTTTCTGTTCCCCTTCTGTCGCCTGTACACTTTCACTTCTTCACTATTCACTTACTTCTCACTTCTGACTGCCTGACTTCCCACTGTCTGTTCTTTCCTTGTCCTCTTTTTTGACTCGGCCCACCCCCCGGGTTTGCCCACGGTCCCCTGGGTCCTAAGGTGTGTGGGTGTTTGGTCGGGACCTAGGTTCACCATCCCATTTCCTGTTGGACTGGTATACCACACCCGTTCAGTGAGTGCAGTACCCCTTTGTGGCTGCCAGACCGGTGGGGCGCCACACATGCATATAGTGGGATCAGGATACCTATTGTTTGATATTTAATGTGTATGGCAAGCATAAGGAAAATAAACTGTTTCAATAAAATCTTTCAGTAAGATCAACCTTCCTAAAATGCACATATGGGAATATAGCCCTTTGAAATATAAACATCTTTATATCTTCTATCTGTTGCTGCATTGCTGAGTAATTAAAACCTTATAGCCTTTACCTTCTGTGGTTATTTATCCTCCCATCACTAGCCTTTTTAGCTAAATTGATAGCTTACTGACTAATTTCCTTTCCTGGCACCTGATGCTGAGATTGGTGCTTGCCTAGAAAACAACCTGGGGAGGCAGTGGCTTGGGATGTGCTCTGTCAGGTTCAGAGATCATAATGCCTTGTTTGCATATGTATTAAAATTAATTCAAAAGAAATGAAACAGCACTCACCTGTTCTTCTGTGCTCGATTTTATTGATGCTGAACGGGATTACATGGGTGACGGGAGGGGGTGTTTGAGAGCTGGACTACGGCTTGCTGTTTCGTTCAGATTGAATTTCCACGGGAAGGACTCGTGGAAGTTCAATCTGATCGAAACGGCAAGCCGTAGTCCGGCTCTCAAAACCCCCTTCCATCAGTCATGTAACCCCGTTCAGCATCAATAAATGCGAGCACAGAAGAATCGGTGAGTGCTGTTTCATTTCTTTTTAATTAATTGCTGGACTTTCTTCTATTGAGACGCATCCCGGTAACCCGGCAGCCTCTGGGAGTTCCTACGTGGACATAAGCGGGCCATCGCGGTTTGCTGGGCGGTGCACGGCTATTGTTTTATTTTAATATATATTAAAATGTTAATTAGTTAGGAATGCAGCAACAGATAAAAGATCTAAAGGTACCGTCACACGGGGCAATATTGCTAGGCAATTTCACTGGCAATTTGCTGGTTGCAGTGAAATCATGGACACATTGTTCTATCTTGTTGCTGTGTACAAATGGAACAATATGTCCATGATTTCACTGCAACCAGCAATTGCCAGTGAGATTGCCTAGCAATATTGCCGCGTGTGACCGTACCTTAAAGGTGTTAATGGATTTACAATTCAAAGACCTGCATGCCTACACATTTGTTTTTTTGGGAAGGGGGACTTGATCTTACTGACAGATTACCTTTAAAAAAGGGTTTAAATTTCTTAAAATATTTGGCGACTGTTACACAAGTGTTATCTTCATTTTCCTTTTGATTTACTGTTTCCTTATTCTTTGCATGTCAGGATTTACTGTAACAAATACAGTTGAAATTCCTTGAAACAATCTGAAAATCACGGCTGTTGGTGATAACATATTAATCTCTGACCTTACATTGCTTTGCCTTTTATGCGCTGGCACAACTGGAAAATGTGGTTAAATGTTTGTAGCTCTGATCTTTTGCATTGGTTGCCCATCCGTGCAAACATTTCTGAAACGTGAAGACAGGATGTTCAGCTTGGTCATCAGTTAAAAGATGGCGGGTTTGCAATCTAAATGGGCATGAAAGACTTTTAGGACACTTCAAGTGAGATAATCTTTTGGTGAGGATGATGCTATAGGAATGGCCTTGGGTTTAAGAATATCAATGTACAAACTATGGTGTCATGCTGGGGAAATGTTCATGATCAAAGGGTCTACACGCTTGTGTCTCTACATCAGGCAGCACGATGCATGTAATTCCCTTGTCTCTCCAGTCAAGACGTTGGTGACTCCATCTTTGTCATTTCCAGAGATGCACAGATGTACTTGGACAGATCCGACGTCAGCGATTTTGTGTAAAACAAGCTTGTCTCAGGGTCTTCTAGCTCAGCAGTTTTTGTGAGTTCAGGCTGCAGAAAGCATATCTGAAAATGACAATTACGAGTTGGGCTGAAGTGCGCTTTCAGTGTTTTCCCCCCACAGCAGGACATTGTCACACACGCACAGAAGGACCCTTGGTTCATTGGGTCTGTCCTTACCTCAGCAGGGTAGAGATGGAGTGGGCTTATTACCCACGCAGGCTGTTCTTCTCTGCATGGAGTGCTCCATTGACAGAGATAAAGACAGGATCTGGAGCATGGAGAGATGGGAGCACGGATACATATTACTTTCCCATCTTGTTCTGATGGCATGCTGGTCAAGCACCTCTACCCCTGCAATTACTTTTGTTCCTCTAGTCATTATATCACAACAGGATAACTAGAACTCTATGAAATAAGACAAGCCCACCTTCATCACACTTTATTTTATATATTTTTGCCTTCATAATGCCCACAGACCTAATTTGCTACTCACAGCATACAAAATATTAAAAATAATCATATCTGCAGCTTCTTGGGGCTTCCGGATTGTCCAGAGAATGAACAAACACCCATCTGCCTAAAAGCATAGTTGTAACAAAGTTGTCTTTGTTCGTTAACCTCCTATGATCTTTACTCATCAGCTTGTATCCCATGAAATAATACCTGGTGACAGTGCCATAACGATGCATTCATTGGTCATCAACGCTCTGTATGCATTTTATTGTTTTACACAGGTATCTTTTGGTTTATTTGCTCATAAACCGCATACTCAGTTATAGTATGTAAAAGTTAGGATCATACTTAAAGAGAACATGTCATCAGTAGAGATGAGATGAGCGAACCTTTCTCAAACCTGTTCACCAATTTCAAATTGGGCACGAGCGTTGCTGATTCGGTTCGGGTTCAGCACACCCAAGCAATTTCCAAAAAAGTCGATGAATGTGTATTTGTTTAGTGAGTGATAGGATTAAAAAAGTACTACTGCATTTAAGTAATGCTTAATTACTACATTCTGATAGTGTAGGATAGCGGGCGTGATGTCTTTGATAAGGGGAGGGGATGGGGAGAAATCGTAGGAGAGTTGGACTCCATTTTTTTCCCACACTTTCTGTGTGGATCTTCCAGGCCAGCAGCCAATCAGGGCGCATAAAACTTAAACAAGTTGAAGACACAAGGGCTTGTGTAATTGGCTGGATTGTTCCATTGGCTGCCAAAGTCACTTGTCCCTGGCTATATAAGAAGCAGCCATTTGCCGTCGTTGCCATTTTGAGAGTGTTACTGTTGCTCCGCGATGCTCCGTCCATGTTGCACAAATAGATAGCTAGCAACTCCATCGCTTTTTACATAGAATAGGAGGGCGAGAGTGTCCATCCAGATATAGGCATTTTGTGCTGAGAACAAGTGTGATTCCTAAATCTTTGTGTGTTTTGCAAACCTGCATTTTTTACATACAGTAAGAGATCCTTCAGTTTTCCCTAAAATGGCTCAGTTTGGCCTCCATCCTGTGATTTTCAAATCCTTCAGCATTCCACTAAAAAGGCAAATGCTAGGCCCGTCCCTGTTCCAGACCCCGTGCCATGCATGCAGGCTGCACCATTATATAATTTTTATTATAGGCAATTGATGCCACTTTTGTGGTATCCGGCCCTAATTTTTTTAAATTTGTGGTCTCCTTGTCAGGGTATCCTGAGCATTTAGCGAAACAGCAGATTGTAGAACGTAGAGTTCTTAATGCAGGCACATCAAGACTCTCTTGTATAACCACTTATCATCCTTACCTTAGCGCAATACGCGCCAAAATCTTAAAACATTGGCCCTTACTATCCACAGCTTACCCAGACATTGAGGAATTTAAATCCCCACCGCTATTCTGTAATAAACGGGCACGCAACTTGAGGGATCACCTTGTCAGGGCAGATGTGGGCTCACCAAAAGCACGTTTAAAACAACAATTTTTATCCACAGAACGTAAAGGAACATATCCTTGCCTTCATTGTCTACAGTGCTCTCATGTTATCAAGGGAGATTCTTTCTTTCACCCTAGAACGGGGAAGAGGTTTGGAATTAAGGGCTTTCACACATGTGACTCGAGCTTTGTCATATATCTCTTAAAGTGTCCATGTGGTCTCGGATATGTTGGAGAGACCACCCAACATATCCGAGACCGGATTAGTAAACATAAATCTACTATTCGATGTAAAAACACAATGTTACCGGTCCCTGCTCATTTTTTAGAGAGGGGCCATAACATTAGCCAACTAAGGTTCCAGATTTTGGAACATGTACCACAACCCAGGAGGGGCGGTAACCGGATTAAAGCACTCAAAATTCGAGAAGCGTATTGGATACACACGTTACAAACATTGGAACCCCATGGACTAAATAGGGAATATGAGGTCATGTATTGAATATTCCCCAATAACCTTATACATAATGTGAAGTTGAGTTGCTTATCCAAGGTTGCCTTTCTCCCTGACCTCTTATTTATTACTGGTGTTTACATCTTGTATGACTTAGCATTATGGTCACATTGTAATCTTCATTGATGTTATTGAGTGAATAATATGTATTAATAAGATTTTCATTTCTCTTTCACAGAGAACATATGAATACTAGAATATCCCTATCGATCTACCTGTCTAAAATCTGCTGCACTACTCTACCCGATTTCACAAGCACTCTTTGGTATTCAATCTTGCTCATAACAGCGTTTTTTAGCGCTTGGTAGGCCCTCTTAAAACAATTGCGCTTGTGGCGCTTGTTTTCCGAGCTACAGCACTCACGCCACCAGTTTTACACACATTTTCTCTAGTACGCATGCGCGAGATCGGCAAAGAGTCCGCGATATCTGAATTCCCTCAGCTTGCGTTCCACAAGCGTTCCAGCTCCTATAGCGCATGCGCGTTACGTCATCTTGCCGCGCACTTCCGGTTTCGGAATGTGTCCGGGAAGCGCGACAGTACGCCGCTCTAACATGTGCACAGCACATAAAAGAGCGCTCCTCTCTCTACCCCCTGCACCCCAGGACGCAACAGCCTGCAGCACAGGTAAAACTAGCCTACAGAGGCTTGGATAAACTGACATTTTAGCATATTCGTTTTCACTCATAACCTGACTAGATGTCCTTATTTACCAGCAGGGCTCATTCTTAAAGGGGCAGCAGTACCTTTATGCAGCACCAAGCAGGTACGCTGAATCGATCATTTTTATGATACCCCTGTGCATAGTCTATTTAATCCCATTTCTCTTCTAGGGACGTATACCCGATCACAATAGCCAAGTTTACCCAATTTTGACAGCTATTTGAACAGTGAGCTTTCTCCTAACTTATGAGTTAAGTATATCAATTTACACACCAGCGTATGATAGTGTTATTTTCACTCTTCCCCTGACAGAATATTTTTTGACTATACCCACAAATAGGGTGCCTAATAGTCCAGGCATATACTTTTCCTGGACATCATATCTGTTCACATAGGTATTTATATCTATTCTCTCCTGTTTCTCTTTCTTTTCCTTTTTTGCTTTCATTTTGATTATCATTTATTTCCTTTGTTTTTATATAGTGCTATCTACGATATATGCCTAGGTTTCTGCGCAGCTGCGCTAGTGCCTATAGAGAATATACAGGATTATATCCTTTGACGGTACCAATACCATAATATTACTATTTAGCCTGTATACATATACATGCCTTGTGGCTGTGGTTCTTTTTGTTCATTTTATTTCTGTTTTCTTAGTTTAGCATTTATCTGGAAAAACGTGTCTCAATTTCCCTAGCCCCCGGTGAAACCACCTTCGGCTATACAGCATTGTTTGCGAGAGATACATTTATTACCAAGGACAAATTTCCTAGGTAGGATGGTGTATAATTCTATTATTTTCCTAGCCTTGCAATGTTTAAACTTGTACACTATTGTGTTTATTTACTTATGATCTGATTATCTTTGTGTTGTTTCATATGTTTTGTAGTACAATTGATTATTCCCTGAAGAAGACTCGATGTGAGTCGAAACGTTGGGATACTTTTTCATATTTTGCAAAAAAAGCAAGAAAATAAAATATCATTGCTTTACGCATGTTTTCCCTCTTCTTTGAGTGTGTGCCAATTATACGCTTTTTATAGTTAAAAATTTTTTTGTGCACCGCAAGCTTTGGTGAGCCAAGTCCTTACTATTGCATGTTTCCTGAATTTAGCAGGGCTATGTGAGTACGATGTCTACATGTGTTACTCATTGCCCTGTTATTAATGAATATTTAACCTTCAAATGCTAGGTCAGGCCCTGTTCCAGACCCTGTGCCGAGCATGCAGGCTGCGCCATTCTCCAATTTTTGATGCCACTTTCATGATATCTGGCCCTAATTTTTTAAAATGTGGAGACTCTTCTTGGGGTCTCCTTCTTGTCTATTTTCCGAATTCAGCAGGGTTCTCTGAGCACTATGCCTACACCTGGAGTTTGAAATACTGGGCCAGGTCTTGTCCCATGAATCCATAATGCACAATGATGAAAATTTTAACTCTGGGGAATAAATGGCACTTTTCCTGGTGTCTGTCCCTAATTTGAGCTCTTTTGACAGCTTGCGGTTCTGTTTTAAGGTGTTTTCTAGACCCTTGATTTTGCCTCCGAACCAAACTAAATCCGAACATCAAAGGTTCGCTCATCTCTAGTCATCAGATTCATGCTGCTCGAACCACGTGGCCAGCAGATTGCATCCACATGTTTTACTTTGAAACACTGCATTATTTCAGAGAAAACATACTATGAAACCGGTAACGACCAGATGACTAATGGGAGGCCTTTCCTCACTCTTATTCCTGTGCACATACAGTTGTGCTCAAAAGTTTATATATCCCAGCAGATTTTTGCTTTCTTGGCCTTTTTTTCAGAAAATATGAATGATAACACAAAAACTCTTTTCCACCCATGGTTAGTGGTTGGGTGAAGTCATTTATTGTCAAACTACTGTGTTTTCTCTATTTAAATCATAATGACAACCAAAAACATCCAAATGGCCCTGATTAAAAGTTCACATAACCTGGGGATTGTGGCCTGATAACATGCACAGACGTTGACACAAATGGGTTTGAATGGCTAATAAAGGTTACACCCTCATTGGGGACCTATTTGTTTGTAATCAGTGTGTGCTTAAAAGCTGAGTGAGTTTCTTGGATCCAGACAGACTCTTGCATCTTTCATGCAGCCTCTGATGTTGTGGATTTTGAGTCATGGGGAAAGCAAAAGAATTGTCAACGGATCTACTGGTAAAGATAATTGAACGGTATAAAATAGGAGGGGGATACAGAAAGATATCCAAGGAATTCATAATGCCAGTAGGCAATGTTCAAACTGTGATTAACAAATGGAAAATTAGGGGCACTATATAAAACAAACCACCATCAGGTTGGCCAACAAAAATTTCAGCCACAACTGCCAGGAAAATTGTTCGGGATGCAAAGAAAAACCACAAATAACATCAACTGAAATACAGGACTCACTGAAAACTAGCCATGTGGCTGTTTCAAGATACACAATAAGGAGGCACTTGAAAACAAATGGGCTGCATGGTCAAGTCGCCAGAAGAAAACCTTTACTGGGCAAATGCCACAAAGTATTTTGACTACAACACACCAAACAGCAAAGAGACAAGCCTTCAAATTACTGGAGCAAGGTAATTTGGAGTGATGAGACCAAAATCAACCTTTTTGGCCACAACCATGAACGTTACATTCAGAGAAGTGTCAACAAGGCCTATGATGAAAGACCATTTCTACTATAAAGCACGGAGGTAGATCGGTGATGATGTGGGGATGCATCTCATCCACAGCTGCATGTCATCTCTACTATTGTACCTACATCTGTTCTCAGACTGCACCACATCACCCTGCTTTACCTGCTGGATTCTGTACACCTCCATTTGCTTTGCGATTGCCTGGACTTGATTGGCACTCACCCGCTTTGCACACCCTTCCTGCTGCACCTGTCACCTGTCGCTCCAGACCCCTGCCTCTATCTCACCCCTCCTGCTGCTCCTGTCCCCTGCCTCCATCTCAACCCCGGCTGCACCTCCTCCTCTCAGCTGCTGTTGCCCCCGCCACCACCACTCCCCATCTGCACCTCAACCCCTGATCCACCTCTCACTCCCACTGAATCCTATACCCCCTTGCAATGTTTTCCCTTCTCTTCACACTCACTCCTATTCTACTCCACGTCCTACAACCCCCCTCCGTCCCTCCTCCTGACAACACAATAACACTCTCCCCCTCCATCCTACCTAGCCATCTCACCCACTCTTCTGAACTCTTCCTCCACACCCAAGCCTTTATCTCCAAACATGCCTGCCCACCATGCAAGCTCTCATGCCCCCACCTCTTGACCCTCTCCCTCCTCTTTCTTGCTGGCGACATCTCCCCTAATCCCGGTCCCCCCCAACACATCCCCACAATCACCTGTGAGGGCGCCTTATCAAATGTATTACCGGGTTGTGCGGGGACAGCACAACCCGATAAGGTGAGTGGCCACCTATTAGTATGCCACGCTAAAAAAAGCCCCCTGGTAACCGCACTATTGCGCCCCTTTCTCTTTCTTTTCTCTTGCTCAGTATGCAATAAACTCACCTTCATCCATGACCTCTTCATCACCAAAAAACTCTCTGTCCTTGGCATCACCGAAACATGGCTCATCCCCTCCGACAGAACCTCCCCGCTGCCCTCTCCTATGGCAGACTCACGCTCTCCCACACACCCCACCCCAGCAACTCCCGTGGCAGAGGTGTTGGCCTACTCCTGGCCAACAGCTGCTCCCTCACCCCAATTACACCACCCCGTTCTGCCTCCCTCCCCTCTTTCAAGGCGCACTCCATGCGTATCTTCTCCCCCTGCAACCTCCAACTGGCTGTTGTCTACTGCCCTCCAGGATCCTCGTCCACCTTCTTCGACCACTTCACAACCTGGCTTCTCCACCTCCTCTCCTCTGACATCCCCACCATTATCATGTGTGACTTCAACATCCCCATTGATAAACCCACACTGCTGCCTCAAGATCCTCTCTCTAACCTCCTCCTTCGGCCTCTCCCAAAGGTAATCCTCAGCCACACACAATAACGGTCACACACTAGACCTCATCTTCACCTGCCTCTATTCCCTCACCGACCTCGCAAACTCAACCCCCCTCCTATCGACCACAACCTGCTGACCTTCTCCCCCTCTCCCCCTCCCACCCTGCTCCCCCCTCTCCGGAAACTCCCTCACCCCCGAAGAAACCTCAAGCTCATTAAATTCCACTCACTCGCCGAGTCCCTCCTCCCTCTCGCTGACTTAGCCTCCTTCATGACGCTGCCGCTGCTGCCACCCTCTCCAACACCACTCTCGCCACAGCCCTTGATCAGGCCGCCCCTCTCTCATACAACAAACCTGTGCACACAAGACAACCCTGGCTCACTGCCAGCACCAAAAAACTTTGACGGACTTCCAGGGTAGCTGAACGGAGATGGAAGAAATCCAACTCGCAACGCACATCGCCTTGTACAAACAGTCCCTCATCGACTTCAAGACAGCACTGACCACCGCAAAACAAGCTTTCTTCTCGTCTCTCATTAGCTACCTCTCCCACAATCCAAGCAACTTTTCATAACCTTTAACGCCCTACTCCGTCCCCCCGCACTCCCTCCCACTCCCCTCATCACCCCCTGACAACTTTGCCGGCTTCTTTAAACAGAAGATCGACAAAATCAGAGAAAGCTTCGATTCTTAATCTCCTCGGCCCTCCCTCTCTATCACCCAACCCCCTCGACCAAAAGTAACATCCCCTCCATGACTGAAGTGCACCTCTCCTCCCTTCTAGCACGATCACACCTCACTGCTTGTGCCCTCAACCCTCTCCCCTCCCATCTCATCCCTAACCTCACCACTGTCCTTAACCTCGCCCTAACCCATCTCTTCAACATATCACTTACCACCGGCGTCTTCCCCTCATCCTTCAAACATACTCTCATCACACTCATCCTCAAAAAACCCTCCCTCGACCCCGCAACAGTCTCCAACTACGTCTCATATCTCTCCTCCCCTTTTCCTCAAAATTGCTTGAGCAACATGTCTACTCCGAACTGTCCTCCTATCTCTCCTTGTGCTCCCTCTTTGACCGCCTGCAATCTGGTTTCCGAGCCCACCACTCAAACAGCCCTAACCAAAGTCACCAGCGACCTACTGACCGCCAAGAGCAAACGACACTACATCCTTCTCCTCCTCGACCTGTCTGCTGCCTTCGACACAGTTGACCACTCCCTCCTGCTTCAAATTCTAGAATCCCTTGGCATCACTGACCTGGCCCTCTCCTGGATCTCATCGTACCTAACAGACTGGACCTTCAGCGTCACCCACTCCCACACCTCCTCCTTACCCTACCCCCTATCTGTTGGAGTTCCCCAAGGCTCAGTCCTGGGACCCTTGCTCTTCTCCATCTACAGCCTCGTCCTAGGTAACTCATCGAGTTCCATGGCCTCCAATACCACCTCTACACCGACGAAACCCAGCTCTACCTCTCTGGCCCTACATCAACTCCCTGCTATCCAAAATCCCACACTGCCTGTCCGCCATCTCATCCTTCTCCGCTCGTTTCCTCAAACTCAACATGGATAAAACCGAGTTCATCATCTTCCCCCCAAGTTGCTCTTCCCCCCTACCCGACCTAACCATTACTGTTAACGACTGCACACTCTCACCCGTCCCCCACGCCAAGTGCCTCGGTGTAATCCTCGACTCTGCCCTCTCCATCAAGCCACACATCCAGGCCCTTGCCACTTCCTGCCACCTCCAGCTTAAAAACATCTCATAGATCCGCTCTTTCCTTGACCATGACACTGAAAAAATGCTTGTCCACGCCCTCATTATCTCCCGCCTGACTACTGCAACTTCCTGTTCACCAGCCTCCCTGCTTCCTCCCTTGCACCCCTCCGAACCATCCTCAATTCCGCTGCCTGACTCATCCACCTGTCGCCCCGTTACTCCCCCGTCTCCCCCCTCTGCCAAGCCCTCCACTGGCTCCCTACTTCCCAGAGATCTCAGTTCAAAACCCTAACCCTGACATACAAGGCCATCCACAACCTGTCCCCTCCATACATCTCTGACTTGGTCTCCCAATACCACCCCTCACGCAATCTGCGCTCCTCTCAAGAACTCCTTCTCGTCCCCCCGAATCTCCACCTCCCACAACCGCATACAAGACTTCTCTCGTGCATCCGCCATACTCTGGAACTCTCTTCCACACCACATCAGATACTCCCCTACTATGTGAACCTTGAAGAAAAACCTGAAGACCCATCTCTTCCTTCAAGCCTATAACCCACACTGAGACCTAATCTGCTGCACCATCTCACCTCTCCCCCTCCTACTGTCTCCCACCCATCCCCTATATACTGTGAGCCCTTGTGGACAGGATCTCTGCCTAACGTACCTGTATGATTTATTCATTGTTATTTATGTTCTGCCCTTACACATGTAAAGTTGCTAATAAAAAATAAAATAATAATAATAATAATGTGTGAGCTGCAAAGGCATAGGACACTTGGTCAAAGTTGAAGGAAAGAGGAATGCAGCACATTATCAGCAAATACTGGAGGCAAATTTCCACTCATGAGCCTGGAAGCTGCATATTTCAACATGACAATGATCAAAAACACAAGGCCACACCGACCTGTCATTGGCTACAGCAGAACAAAGTGAAAGTTCTGGAGTGGCCGTCTCAGGCTCCTGACCTCAATATCACTGAGCCAGTTTGGGGAGAAATCAAGCGTGCAGTTCATGTAAAAAAGCCCAGGAATTTACAGGAACTGGAGGCTTCTTGCTAAGAAGAATGGGCAGCTTTACCATCTGACAAAAAAAAAGAGCCTCATTCACAACTACCACAAAAGACTTCAAGCTCCATTGATGTTAGAGGGGGCAATACAGGTATTAAGAACTTGGGTATGTAACTTTTGATCGGGTCATTTGAATGTTTTTGGTTGTCATTATGATTTAAAATTAGAAAACATCGTAGTTTGACAATAAATGGCTTCACCCAACCACTAACCATGAGTGGAAAAATGTTTTTGTGTTATCATTCATATTCTCTGAAAAAAGGACAAGAAAGCAAAAAATCTTGCGGAGTATGTAAACTTTTGAGTACAACTATACATAAAGACCTGAAGTCAGCTGACAAATATGTTTACTCTTAAATGACGCAGTGTTTAGGAGTAAAACATAATAATGAAAATTATTTTATTTATCCAATGCTACAGCAAACATATTCTGCAGCACCTTACAAAATTTGGGGTGAACATGTACAGACAACAAAGACATTACAAAGTAACATGTAATTCAGCAGTTACAGAAGAAAGAAGTGAGACAATACCTTAAAATAATTATAGTAAAATGCTAAAGTGCTAAAGGTCCTGCTTGATCCTGTCCTTGTCATTTCCACGTCACAGACAGGTAACAAGGTATTTTACTTGATTTTAGGTAGGGACTGTCCCGATGGGGTACGCCTTGCTGCGGTGGGACAGCTTACGCATTTTTGATCAAATTAATGTCACCAAGTACCCCATTTATTTTCTTGCACTTTAGCATTTTACTTTTATTATTTTAGGGTATTTGCTCACTTGTTTTCATTGTTGTTGTTTTTTCCATTATGAGGCTAGTGTGAACATGCGCAACTGTATGGTTACATTTTAATATTAGCTCTGGTTTTAATTAATTATGTTTTGTGGCAGTCATGCAATTGAGGTTTGCCCTGACTTTGAGCTGGACGTTATTTAATGTGTAGTTTCCCATCATATGGTGTGCTCTGTTGGGACCCAGGTCCGGCTCGATCCTGTCCTTGTCTTTCCAAGTCACAGACAGGTGACAAGGTATTAGTACTGTTTTTAGGCAGTGATTGTCCTGATGGGGTCACCTTGTCGCTGGTGGGACAATTTACGCATTTTTTTGATCAAAATAATGTCACCAAGTACTCTTTATTGTCTTGCACCTTAGCACATTACTTTTATTATTTTAGGGTACTTGCTCACTTGTTTTTTATCCATGTATAAATGTGATTACACCAAATATTAATTTAAATTAAATTTCTCTTTTGGTCATTGACTTTATATTTTGCTCATTGATGAAAAATAAACTATTATCATTCTGTATGTTTGAATTTGTATTGTTAATTGTCAATTTACATTGTTCAGTGTCGGGATATCTTTATGTTTCACCATATCTTTGTCATTTTAAGGGGTCCTTTCACATCAGCGTTTCATCAGATTTACCGCACTGCCGCCTAACGGCCACACTTGGGGGTTGATCCAGCAAGCCCCATGCATTGTCTATGAGGCTTTGTGGTTCGGTGCGGCAAGTACGGTTACGCCGGATCCGGCACTGTGCGGCTGCAAACAGCATTTTTTTTTGCGGCCGCAAGGGCTGGATCTGCCACATCCGGCAGAACCGCACTTACCGCACCTGACCACAAGCCCCATAGACAATGCATGGGGCTTGCCAGATCCTGGCCACAAGTCGGCTGTTAGGTGGCCGATCAGGCAGATGCGGCGCCACCTGCCAGATCGCTGATGTGAAAGGGGCCTAACAATAGTTCCATCTGTATATATAATAACTTCCTGTCATATTTTCAGTTTCATAAAGTGGCATTCAGTAGCAATGATCTCTTATTGAGTTTCACATCTGCGTTTTGTTTCAGTTCAGGCACTTCAGGCAAAACCTGAACTTTTCAACTTCAGGTTTTTAATACTTTCACATACTTTCAAATCCAGCAGAATTCTGCCTTTTTTTTAAAAAAAAAGGATGCGGCAACATTGCATTCTGTTTAAAACATATGTATAGGGGTTCTGGACATGTGCAGTGACTTGTGTTTTCATCTGGATCCAACACTTCTGGCACTTCAGGCACCGGACAAAAGACTCTGCTAACAAAAACCTGAAGTGCTGGATTTGCCAGATCTGGATGAAAACGCAAGTCACCGCACATGTCTGGAACTCTATTACAAATGCATTAGGCTGCTTTCACATCTGCGATTCTGCCCGTTCACGGCAGATCTGGCAGCTTTGCAGTAGGTTTTTTTGCGTGGCCGCAAGTGTTGCTGGATCCGGCAAAATAGCACTTGCCGCACCTGACCTAAGTCCCATAGAGATTGAATGGGGCTTGCCGCATGTCAGCCATTACTAGCAGGTGCGGCAAAGCTGCCAGATCTGCCACGAACAGGCAGATTTTGCAGATGTGAAAGCAGCCTTAACAAAACACATTGTTGCCACAATGTTGCCGCATCCTTTTTTTTAAAAAAAGGCGGAATTCCACCGGATTTGATAAAGTGCAGATGTGAAAGTAGCCTTACATTCATTTGTGTTATTACTTGCCCTCACTATAGTCCAACCTTACTTTGATTATATATTATGCTAATACACTTCTATTACCAAAACATTGTAACATATATACTGGAGCAATACATGTCATAGATAAAGAAGGAAGGAAGCAGACAAGGGTAAGTCACCCTACAGCTGCGCTCCTCAATGCTGCCTTCAGTGAAGTGTTTGCAGAGTCTTGTGGTATGAATATATTCTGCAGAGGGGGCTGCTATCAGATTTCAGTTTTTTATTTGTATTGATCCGTACTAAATCCTCAGTTCAAGTACGGATTTCAACTATTAGGTGTATGCTGTGAATGCAATTCCCTGATTTTAAGATCAGGTTCAATAACGTGGAACCATTGGTTTAAAGGGTCTTCCACTACCTGTAACCTCTTTTTAAAAGAAGTAGTTCCCCTTGCAAAATAAAAACACCATATACTCACCTCTCACACCTGCCCTGGTGGCTTCCAAGTCTTGTGTAACATTGTTATGCCAAGTGAACCCTCAGGCAAACAGCGGATGCTATTAGGCTGCTGAGCTCTCACTTTCTTTGACAAACCTTAGACAAGCAGCAGAAGAAGTGAGAGCGCAGAAGCCTACTAGTGGCTGCTGATTGGCAACAGTACTAATGTGGCATTACATTGTCACAAGAGCCCCAGAAGACTGGGAGGTGAGTATAATTTATTTGAAAAGGGGTTGTCTTGTCCAGGTATTGCCAACCCCTTCAATACATGGATAGCTATAGTTATGTCTATCATTACATCTCCAATATTAAATCACTATATTGGAACATTTCTTTAAATTCCACTTGATGTATGAGCAATCTCTCCGTACAGAATAAATCACATCATCCCGTATAATCAGAGATGATGTAATGCCTCCTTTTATGTTAACAACCCATCATTATTTGATTCATTTTAAACAATAAAATATAAAGGACACACAAGGAGAAATCAAAGAACGCACCTTTCCAAACACATGGTATGATTTGTGTTGTGAAAGGTAACACGCAGATTGAGAGCCGTTCAGCTTCTTGTTGAGACATTACTTTTCAACTGTATGACCTTTGTGTATCGGGGCCAGGCGGTCACAAGGGGACCCATTATTAACTGGATAAGAATGAGCCCTAGATTCCAAATGACACATAATTTGATGTTATCATGCCATGTTAGGTGAGTAAATCACTGCAAGCAGGAATCAGCATTGCTCTGAAGGTAGGAGATCCTAAGGAGCTCATTCACTTCTTTACTGATACTTACAGTTGGCGGAGTTAGTACTTGGGTACAAATATATATTGTCAAGGTTAACATGCAGCTGTTCAGACAGTGTAGGGGGTCTGCCAGTTCCCCTAATCCCTCCACAGTCTCACCAAACCTCTTGGCTCAGTGAAATCTACACGCCTGGAATTTCATCTCTGAAAAATGATATCAAAAGTGGTTTAAAATCCACTTAGCTGATGAAAATGAAGGAAGGGAAGGCCCATTTTGCTGTGACGGATTCAGGCCAAGAATGCTGCGGAGGCTGGCAGCAGCAGGAGACATATGGAGGAATGTGTAAAGTTTGAGAGGCTTAACCCTAGGACTTTACAGTGTGATTTAGGCATGGTCTGATATTGCACACCCTAAGATAGCAATATGACCTGTAAGTAGGGTGAAGGAGTAAAGACCTGTTACAATTATCATAGAGACTGTATAATCCCACCATAACATACCGGGTTTTACCAGTAATATTCATGATACAAATTATTAAATCTGTTGGAAAAAAACATATTAGATTCACAAGGATTCACTTTGCCTATATATACTGTAACATGCAAATCTGAGTTGGATTATATCACATGTGATCTGCAGAAATTCATGCTTTCAATGCATATCATTATGGGAAAATGTGCTGAGTTTGCAGTAAATCTATGCCCAATATCCCATTAGTCTGCAGTCTACAGTTACATTATTCATATCTTATGTGTCTGCTCAGCCAAACTTCATTTACTGGAATAAGCCCTTTAGTCACCCTCTCCCGTAATGAGGATCCTTCTGCTTTCTTGACATGTCTTTATTAGTAAATACTTGTATTCTCCCTGAAATAAGAATTTTGGAGCATGTTTTATCTGTAATTCCTACTAAAATTGTGAATAAATTGACAACTGGGTATTACAGTTACTCTGTTCAGTTGGGCGTGTCTCCAGTAAGCACTGATTGGACAGTTTATACCCAAGGGGTAGCGTTAATTTACTTATAATTATCTAGAATATGCAAATTTTCTCTTCATACAGAAAGAGGACAGGAACTGAAGTTCCACCTAATGGAAGTAGCAATCCAAAAAGCCAACATTGACTCTTTAAAGTTTTAGCAAGTTAAACTAGCAACATCATGGAATAGTGGCTGCCAAGATCATTATATATATACTAGATGGTGGCCCGATTCTAACGCATTGGGTATTCTAGAATACCTTGTAAACAGGAGTGAACTGCGTCATACTATGACTGACAGCCTTGTAAACAGGAGGGAAGTGCGTCACACTATGACTGATAGCCTTTTAAACAGCAGAGAAGTGCGTCACACTATGAGCGGCAGTTCAAATTGCGTGCCAATATACCAAGCCGTGCTCCGCTTCGCTGATTGGTCGCCGCCAGCCGTGACGGCCAATTAGCACACTTGGCGCGTGTTTTAAAACTTAGTGAAGCGGAGCATGGCTTGGCAGGGGTTTTGAATCTCGCGCCACGGGATTCATATTTCCCGCCAAGCCGCGCCGCTTCGCTGATTGGTCGCCGCCGGCCACGGCAACTAATAAGTCGAAGCATGTTTTAAAACATGCACCAAGTGCGCTATTTGGTCACCGGGGCTGGCAGTGACCAATCAGCGAAGTGGAGCACGGCTTGGCAGGGGTTTTGAATCCCGCGGCGCTAATTGGTCGCTGCTGAGAGTGGCGACAAATCAGCGACGCGGGATTAATATTTCCCGCCAAGCCGCACCACTTCACTGATTGGTCTCCGCCGGCCGCTGCAACCAATCAGAGAAGTAGCGCGTCTTGGCGGGGAATTTGAATTACGGCCGCCATATAGGAATACCCATAATGTGGCGGTCGGGGTACTACCACTGCAAGCTGATGCCGGTCATCTCCCGGCTGGTTCGCCGCGAACCTCTGTGCGGCAGTAGATGAGCCGCAGCTACCGTCAGATCTCCCGATGATATCCGCAGCCGGACGCATGTATCCTGGTGATAGCGACGCCGATGGCAGCTGGTGGCGACCAATGAGCGCTGACGCGTGATTTTCTGGACTGACAGACACAATTTGGCAATTATACAGTAAATACCTACAGGAGTGTTAGTGCACATCAGCGTTGGTGTGCAGCGGTGTCGGTGAGCAGCAGTGTCGGTGAGCAGCGGTGTCAGTGTACAGCAGTATCAGTGTTGTGCGGCAGTGTCGGTGTGCGTCAGTGTCGGTGTGCGGCGGTGTTGGTGTGCGGCAGTGTTGGTGTGTGGCAGTTTTGGTGTACAGCAGTGTTAGTGTACAGCAGTGTTGGTGTACAGAAGTATCAGTGTTGTGCGGCGGTGTCAGTGTGCGGCGGTGTCGGTTTGCGGCTGTGTTGGTGTGCGGTGGGGTCGGTGTGCAGCACTATCAGTGTTGTGTTGCGATGTCGGTGTGTGGCAGTGTCGGTGTGCGGCGGTGTCGGTGTGCAGCGGTGTCGGTGTACAGCAGTATCTGTGTTGTGCGACTGTGTGCGGTGGTGTCAGTGTAATGACCAGAGGTCCGTACTAGATCCAGTGAGTCACAGAAACAGAGACGGAGGCAGGAGCAACATAAAATACTTGCTTTTACTTGGGGAAACAGATGGAAAGTTTAGAGTAAGATGCACACATATGTTATTTCCCCAGAAATAGATATATTATTTACATACACCCAGCATCAAGCTAGGGGTCGGTGTGTTACCTTAATGTTCCTCCTCAGTGTGAGGAGACAATGCCAAAAATAAATTTACCAAAAATCTATACAGAAAAATAAGCGATTTACTACACACAGCAGCAGGACAGGTGTAAATCAGATGGATGCAGTTTAGTGAGGATCACTGAAATAACACACCGATTTACAATCTTATCAACTCTATACATACAATACATATAAACCCAGTGTACATATATGTACATATATATTTATATATCTGATCTGTTGGATACCCGGGTACCTTATCTAATAGTAAAGTTTAGTCCAGTTACAGTCTGTACAGGCCTGGGGAAGTACTGTTAACGCAGTCACTTCCAATGGTCTTCAGCGCCAAAAATGAAAAATAAATAAAACACAACTGTAGTAAATAGGGATATTGTGTTCTCTTGTCTGAAGGGGGTCTTAGTCTCTGTAGCTTTTTGGGAGGCCAAGTGTGTTCACCTAGAGACACCACACCGAGGCCTGCAGTCTCACAGCAGAGATTCAGTCTTTTCCTCTCACACTATGGCCGACCTGTCTCCTCTAAAGCACTCCTCTCCTGGCAGTAGTATACTCGCTTCTTAGCAGGGAATAAGTCTTTGGTCCCCTCCAGGGGCTCTGCTGTCCAGTGGATCAGTGTCCGGTCTCAGCTTTATCTGGCTCAGACTTCTCCACAGCCACTCTCCTCACAGCACCTCAGGAGACGAGTTTACCTCAGCCCAAACTGTCATAAAGTCCTCCCTGTCTCCGTGACAACCTCCTCAGCTGACAGCCCCCACCTTTTTATTCAGGAAGTAAATTTTTACACACTCTTACATCAGTGTGCGGCGGTGTCGGTGTTCAGTCGCCGGGCGAGACTAATCAACGGGGTCAGAATGGAGCGGGACAGGATGGAGCGAGCGAGGCAGGATGGAGCCAGCGGGGCAGGATGGAGCCAGCGGGGCAGAAATATATATTGGCTCAGCTCTACTCTACACAGTGAATAACCTCCATGAGATCATGGAGGAGAACTGGGCTGTGTGTCATTACATGTCTCACACAAAGAAAGCTATATCATGGGGACATTTTTTTTTTGCCAGGCAAGATGCTTCCATCTTATCATTGGTTAATGTCATTCAGGAGAAAAATTAACCACCCCCAAGGGATTAAATTTTAGTAACTCTTTCTTGGCTTTAGCATAAATGTATAATCTAAATACCGTATATACTCGTGTATAAGCCGAGTTTTTCAGCCCAAAATTTGGGCTGAAAAGTCCCCCCCTCGGCTTATACACGGGTCTATACGGTAGACCCCGTGTGGTGGGGGCTGTGTGGTGGGGGCTGTGGAGGCTGGAGGAGGCGGGGGGGGGGGCTGCTGTATGAGCGGCCCCGTCACGTGGGGCCGCTCATTATATATGCACTGCTTCCCCCTGTCAATCAGCGCAGGGGGAAGCAGTGCATATGGCCCCCCCAAAAGCTGGCACTGTCCCCCCTTGTAAGGGCCCCCCCCCCGGTGCTTATACATTACCCTCCCGGTGTTCTGATCGGCGCCGCTCCTCGGTGCTGCGTCGCCGTCTTCATCCTCCCGTCCGCGCTCGCTGCATCCATCCGGGTTCTCCGGCGGTCGCAGCGATATGACGTCATCGCGCGACCGCTGGAGAACCCGGATGCAGCCAGCGCGGGAGGATGAAGACGGCGACGCAGCACCGAGGAGCGGCGCCGATCAGAACACCGGGATGGTAATGTATAAGTAGCGGGAGGGGGAGGCCTTACAAGGGGGGACAGTGCCAGCTTTTGGGGGCTGTTGGTACCCCCAGAGGGCTGCTGGGTACCCCCTGGGGGCTGTTGGTACCCCCAGGGGGCTGTTGGTACCCCCAGGGGCTGTTGGTACCCCCTGGGGGCTGTTGGTACCCCCAGGGGGCTGCTGGGTACCCCCTGGGGGCTGTTGGTCCCCCCTGGGGGCTGTTGGTACCCCCAGGGGGCTGTTGGTACCCCCTGGGGGCTGTTGGTACCCCCAGGGGGCTGCTGGGTACCCCCTGGGGGCTGTTGGTCCCCCCTGGGGGCTGTTGGTACCCCCTGGGGGCTGTTGGTCCCCCCTGGGGGCTGTTGGTACCCCCAGGGGGCTGCTGGGTACCCCCTGGGGGCTGTTGGTCCCCCCTGGGGGCTGTTGGTAGGTGCCCCCTGGGGGCTGTTGGTACCCCCTGGGGGCTGCTATATGTACCCCTGGGGGCCTGCTGTATACCACTGGGGCTGCTGTATACTACCACTGGGGCTCCTGTATACTACCACTGGGGCTGCTGGGGCTCCTGTATACTACCACTGGGGCTGCTGTATACTACCACTGGGGCTGCTGGGGCTCCTGTATACTACCACTGGGGCTGCTGGGGCTCCTGTATACTACCACTGGGGCTGCTGGGGCTCCTGTATACTACCACTGGGGCTGCTGGGGCTCCTGTATACTACCACTGGGGCTGCTGTATACTACCACTGGGGCTGCTGGGGCTCCTGTATACTACCACTGGGGCTGCTGGGGAATCTGTATACTACCACTGGGGCTGCTGGGGCTCCTGTATACTACCACTGGGGCTGCTGGGGAATCTGTATACTACCACTGGGGCTGCTGGGGAATATGTATACTACCACTGGGGCTGCTGTATACTACCACCGGGGGGCCTGTATACCACACTGCTGGGGGCTGTATAACTGTGCTGGGGTCCACCCTCGGCTTATACACGAGTCAATAGGTTTTTCCAGATTTTTGGGGCAAAAGTAGGGGGGTCGGCTTATACACGGGTCGGCTTATACACGAGTATATACGGTAAATTTTACAAGCTACCATCACGCAGTGGAGATGAGAAATAAAAAACAAAAACAATTTTTTTTTGTTAAGTTCTGCGGTAACTCTTCTATGATGTGGACAATTTGACATTCTCAAACAGATGAAAGGTCCTGTTTAAAATAACTTGCCACACAACTTAGCATTAGGCCAGGGACACACTGGGTGAGACGCTTGCAAGATACTCGTACAAGTCTCACATGCCTCACCCGCAATGGCCGCCGACTTCTGGACAGAAATGTGGAGCTGCATATGTTTCTATGCAACTAATGTGCTCCTGTCCAGAGAGCCGGCAGCCATGCAATGTGAGTCATGCGAGATTCGTGCGAATATCTTGCATACGTCTCACCCAGTGCATGCAACGTTTTTGGATTCGGCAGACAATTCCCCACTACTCCAGGATACATCGGGCGAGATAGCAGCCCGATGGCAGATAATTGCCACCCGGCGCGATCCAGCTCCGTGCAGCCCGATAGTCTCCTATGGAGCAAAACTCCGGTCCAGGCTGTCACTCCTGACAGCCCCGGACCGGACGCCGCCGCAATGTGAAGCCAGCCTAACAGATTAGTTTTTTTTTAAATGATAATGTCTGACATACAAGGACATTTTTTCTTTTTCAATAGCCGTTAAAAGTGGATTTTCCAGATTTTGCTCTGAATGTACAGCAGATGAATGTCACATTTTGACTATTTTAAATATCTAAAAAAAATTAAAATGATATCAACAAGGGACAAAGATACAAAATTCTCTAGCTACCCCTGCTAAATCACACCCTGCATTAACAAATGTGGTTATTGAGGTGGGATATGGACACACATTAGTGGTATGCACATAGCTAATGTAGGACGTATTGAGATGACAGTTACCCTGGGAGAAGATGATGTAGGAAGGGGTGAAAGGATAAGAACCTGTTTGGTTTCACCTGCCTCAGCAACACAAGACAGACAGCGCTGATCCAGCATATACTTAGTGCTTCTTACAGCATCTCGTCCTGTCTACCTTATTGATTGTGAAGCCAAATCTAATGAAGACCTTGTATCCTGTTTCCACTCTTCCTCCCTTCTCCTTTCCTATGATTATATTTCCTTTACTAATTTAATAAATAGAAGAAAGTGAAAAAAAAGTTTGATTTTGTGAGATTAGCAGAATTATTATATTTACTTGTTTCTGAGTTTCTTTGGTTTCTACGCGGGTAGAGTCGCTAAGAATTGTTTCACATTGGCGTTTCTCTGTCATGCGCTGGTATCCATCTAAATCATGATGCCGCTTGATCAGGCATGTATCCCTATACGTAACATGGGGCCGCAGTGACGTCAGGTGGGAACAGAATTTCAACATATAAAAATGAGTGGATCATTTTGTGCTCACCCCTGGCCACATCATGTTGCGATTTTGCGGCGCTTGAAACTTCCTGATGCGTCCGGATACGTGGCAATGCAGCAAAATGACGCATTGAACTTAATGAGGCTGCATCCGGTCATTGGTGAATGCAGCCAAGCGGGATCAGTATTTCATACTGAGCATGCCCATAGTATTTTGAGCATGCTCAGAATAGTTCTAGCTCACCTGGAGATCTCTCTCTTTGGTAACATTCACACGTTCAGTTTTTATTCTGTTTTTGCTCATTAGTTTTTGTAGCCAAAACCAGGAGTGGGTGATAAATAGAGAAGTGGTGATGTGTTTCTATTTTACTTTTCCTCTGATTGGCCTTGTTCACATATACCATCTTTTTTGGCATTCTCTGCGTTTTTTAGCAAATATTTGCTAAATTTTTGCAAATTTTTGTAAATAAAAAACGCACATGCGTTAACGCATGGTGCACATGTGCGTTTTTAATGAAAAAATTACTAAGTCCAAAAACGACTCAAAAACGTTCAGAACCTCAAGGGACACTATTTGTCACCCTTAGAAAAACTGATCAGTTTTTCTAAGGGCTAAAATAACGGATTGGTATGTGTGAACAAGGCCATTGTTCCACTCCTGCTTTTGGCTACAGAAACTGATGAGCAAAAACAGACCAAAACCGCTCATTGTGAATGTGAAAGAGTAGCCTTTCTCTCTCTCTCCAGAGATATGATACTACAAATTCCTAGTCAAATTGACATTTCTATAAGAAAACACAGGACGGATCAGGGCGCAACACAAGTGTGAAACCAGCCTAATGGGCCACGTCACACGGTTCAATTTACTGAACGATATTGTTAGCGATCAAATGCATGCGCAATCGCTAACAAAATCGTTCACATCGTTGGTGAGCTGTCACACAGGCAGACTCACCAGCGATGTGGACCAGCATGAACGCTGGTAACCATGGTAAACATTGGGTTACTAGGTGCCGTGCGGCGCTTAGTAACCCGATGTTTACCATGGATACGAGCTCCCAGCATAAGCTGGAGGCGCTTGGAGCTCGTTCATCGTTGCTCTGCCAGTGTCACACGCAGCGATGCTGCGTGTCCACTGGCCGACCAATGATAGATTTGTGAACATGTTCACAAATCTGCAAACAATTAAACGATTTTTCAAAGAAAAATCATTTGATTACACGCAGCGACGCACAAACGATATCGCTTAAGCGATCAAAAAAGCAGGTCACATAAACTATATCGTTCAGTAAATTGATGCATGTGACGTGGACCTAAGGCTAGGGTCACACTTGGAGGTTGACCCACACTTGATGAAACTGCTAAAAACTTTGAAATTTTAGCTGCAGCGCATAGCGTGAACGCTATGTGTGCCAGGCAATGCAGCTCCATAGGAACTCACTGTTTACCTTAGCAGCGGCTCACACAAAGCATCAGGAAGTGCGCTTTTGAACAGTGCACAGGAAAATGTTGGAGAACACGTTTCCTGTGCACTGTTGTTTCGTGTGCGCACTTCCTGGGCTTTGTGTGGAGCCCTGCTAAGGTAAACAGCGAGTTCCTATGGAGCTGCATTGCTTGGCACACAGCGTTCACGCTATGCGCTGCAGCTAAAATTTCTATGTTTTTCCATCACGCATGCGTCACCCTCCAAGTGTGACTCTAGCCTAACAGTTACAGAGCTCAGATCAGTGTTCACCAAGTCTGGATATGTCCCATAAATAAAGGGTTGTAAAATAATACCTGAAAACCTGCCAGGTCATGCATCACATTTCGTTGAGGGCCGATTCTAGGGTTGATGAATAAATTTGCTTAAGGTAAGTTTCTTTAGTGATCAAGGAGTTGGACATTAACACCTCTTCTACACTTCACCACCACTTGTGCATTATTTTATGCACTACCAACATAGGCCAAAAGAAATTAGAACAAGTAACCTGCTGCCACCTTAGACAATTAGGAAAGCAGAAGTCAAGCTGCATAAGGCTTCCACAACCTACAAATTCGGAGACATACACAGATGTATATACATGTATACACTTTAAATTGTTCAGTACATACTTTTTAAAGTACTTTGAATATTCTTTCAAATTTTTCATTAAAGGGAATCTATGACCAGGTTTTGTCTACCGAGAGCATCATGGTGTTGAGGCAGAGAACCTGATTCCAGCAATGTATCACTTACATTGCTGGTGTCTGCAATTTTGATAAAATCACTTTTTATCTGCTACAGATCTATCAGTTTTATGAATGCTGAGCTCTGCATAACTTCTTTCTGTGTTTCTGGTTGTGGATGGACTATGTGACAGCAGGCCACGTAATCCTCTAGTGATAATCTCCTGCTGCTAAAACAATAGCTTTATCAAAACTACAGTAAACTGCCAAAGCATTGAGACATTGCTGTAATCAGAAAAGGAAAACGTGTTCACCGCACTCCATATACAGTAGGATCTGAAAAAGAAGAAGCAATAAGTGGATAAGGGTGTATATCAAACGCACAGTGAGACCACCTGGAGCAAACCATGGATCAAGGAAAAAGACCGCATCCAAATAGGTGAAAAAAAATATTCCTTTATCTGAAGTCATGAAATGTTTCAACCTTTCATAGGTCTTTATCAAAATGAAGTTACATCCCAGGTAACATACAAAATAGGTCACATGACAGTTATACATACAGGTACCCTGTGAAATTACTTCATTTTGCATGCTTAATAAAGATCAATGACAGGTCGAAACATTGCATAACTGCAGATTAAAGAAGATTTTTTTTTCACTCTATTGGATGTCGGTCTTCTTCATCTATCTTTGGCATCAGAGTTTGTCACTGCATTGTACTGCTTTCAGATTAGGTAGAAAAGGGCTGGTGACAGATTTTCTTTAGGTTCAATGCACAGATGAAAAGACTCTATTTCCTATTAATGTTGGCTAATCATCTGGCTTATCATCTTGTTGGCAGCGGATCATTCAGGATACTCTCAAAGCGCGATGACAACAGAACAGAGTTTTAATTAGCAATAAACAGGAACAGGTATGATAGGCTTTGTGGAATCAGGAATATACATATCTTGAGTGTCTCTGTGCAGCATCAGCAGGCTGCTTCTCCTCTCATGCACAGACACAGGAAACTTGGTACAGTCATATGGTCTTTTCTGTGTGTGAGCCTCTGGAAGTGTTTTTTTTTTATCTAACTTTATAGACAATACACAAACATAGCAATATAACACTTACATATACAGGAATGGAGTTGTTTCACTAAACATATTTCAACACCCCCACTCAACAACTACTTATTCTGTTAGTCCCATTGCGGTTCTGATGTCCTCAAACTTGGCTCTTGGCAATGGTTTTGTCATACCATTAGCTAACATCTTGTCAGACTAGCAATAAATATACTCTAGTACACCACGTTCCACTAAGTCATGTAAGTGGTGATGTTTAAAGTCAATGTGCTTAGTCCTTGCACTAATCTTCTCACTGCTGGCAAGTTTAATACATTCTTGGTTGTCCTCATATACATAAGTACCCCCACTGCTTGCCTGTAATTCTCATTGCTGGAGTTTTGACGAACCTTTGGCTTCTGAGAGCTCTTTTTCCTTGCCATAACTGTGGCTCTGGTTCAGAAAGTGTTCTGACCATATAAAAAAGGCGTCTAACTGGGATACCTTTGTTTGGTCTTTCTGATCTCCTTACTGGAGGTTGACTTGGTTCTACTGTTTCTTCCTTGCTGGCTTCAATGCTGTATATCTGAAGTAGTCATCAATAAATTTGAGGAAATATCTCTTCTTGCTTGGAGTTTGAACACTCATTGGACCACAGACATTTGTGTGTATCAAATCCAGTGGCTGTGCAGATCTAGTGGTGCTTACTTTAGGAAAGGATTTTCCGGAGATTTTCCCTTTTAGACAGCTAGCACACTTCATCATTTGACTACATTGCTTGATTTCAACACCATTTGCAAATTGATATAACTTCCTTACTGCTTCTGGGTCTCTGTGTCCAAGACGTCTGTGCCACACATGGATACAGTTCTTATGCAGATCTTGTCTAGCACTGTACACTATTTCTTTGCATTTTAGCTGAAAATGTTAATTTTAGATTTTTCCTTCTGCTAGAGTGTGACCCTTCTTTGATATAATGCAGCTGTTGTCATTAAAAGTAACTACATTGCCTTTTTGCGTAAGCTTCTTTACTGACAGAAGATTGCTTTCAAGACTGGGAACATAGAGAACATCCTTTACTGTGATCTTTCTGCTTTGTGCTGAGGAAAGTGAACAGTGGAGGTAGCCTCTCCTACTCCTTCTGAAGTCACATAGTGACCATTAGCTAAGATGACCTTTTCTGAATTGCTTTCATCAAGGTCAGTGAAGAAATCCTTGTTATTCGTCATATGGCTGCTAGCACCAGAGTCCATACACCATATATGCCTTGCAGATGAGCCTGTACTGGTATTAAATGCAGCTTCAACACATGCATACTTTTCCTTTACAACTGTTTTCACTTAGATTGCTCTTATTTTTAGGAAAGTCCTGTGTCTTTAATGCCATTTCTGATCTAGATTAATTACTGCTGCTTACATTGTGTGTTTTCTGCTTGAATTCATCTTCATGCTTGCCTTTGACATATTCTTGTGTGAGCTCATCATCTGGTCGTGAATCTAGTGCATTGACAAGTATGTCATAACTTTCTGGAAGACCATTTAATAGTAGTGCAGCAACATGAAAGTTTTTAACTTCTTCTCCAATGCCCCAGAGATGCTCCACAATCTCTAGGGTGTTATACAGTCCTGCATATCCTGGCCATCACTTGGCTTAGACTGGTACAGCTTTCTCATGAGATAAAGCTTATTGCTGAGATTTGATCTTTCATGCACTTTCTGTAATTCACCCCACATCTTTTTTTTGCAGTTGCACATTTGCATATATGCACAATCTGATCATCATCTACACTGAGGGAGATAGTGCTTTGTGCTTTCTGATCCTTCTCTAGCCAATCATGGTAATAGATGAGGCACTTGTTCCTGCATATATTTCCACGTACCTTCTCTTATGAGAAGCATCTTCTCCTTGAATTTCCAGGATTGATAATTCTGATTGGTGAGACTTTGCACTGAGAACTTGCAGTTATCCCTGCTTGTGGACATCTTCTATGTTGCTCTGTTCTGCTTTTGCTTTGGGCTTCTGTTGCTGTATTTTTCTTCAGTGTCACTCTGTGCTCTGTGCTACTCCTGCGGTTCTGTGTCATGCTGGGGTTCTGTGTCACACTGGGCCCATAACCTGTTGGCAGTGGATCATTCAGGAAACTGTCAAGGGTGTTGACAGCAGAACAGAGTTTTAATTAGCAATAAACAGGTCCAGATATGATAGGCTTTGTGGAATCAGGAATATACATATCTTCAGTGTCTCTGTGCAGCATCAGCAGGCTGCTTCTCCTCTCATGCACAGATATGGGAAATTAGTTACAGTCACATGGTTTTCCTGTGTGTGAGCCTCTGGGATTGTTTTTTTTTATGTAACTTTATAGACAATGCACAAACCTAGCAATAGAACACTTACATACACAGAAATGGAGTTGTTGCACTAAACATTTTCCAGCACATCTAATAGATAATTCTGACATGATTGACTAAGTTGGCTTTGATAGCTAATGTAAGATATGACATTCTGCTGGATTCAATGGGTGATGGATCCCAATGGTGCTCAATTGAATTGACTTTTAATAGGGGTTTTGTTGTGGTAGTATGCTGTGCTATTATTTAGGTCACAAGTCATGGAACCCCCGAGGAAAGTCACAGTGAGATGTGTTCATAAGCTTAAAGGGGTTTCTCAAGGATTTTTCAAAAGTGGCCAAAGAAATTAGCATTATTTACCCCTTGAAATTCTCTTCATCCCATTGGCAGATTAATGCACGGTATTGTGTTCAGTGGTGACATTTATATGTGGTGCCCCTCTGGCAGGACGCCACAGGGAGGTACTACACCCCAAATAGAAGGTGTGGTGCTTCCATAATCACGGGTGGAGAGGGGAACTACAGAGTCAGTCTATAAAACACAACAAGCCCAGCTATAGACACTTTAGCACCAGGGACTGTATATTCAGTATTTCCCAGGGGGTGGAGCTTAGGTGAGCGGGAGACGTGACGTCAGTGACAGTTGACACCAGTCAGTCAGATGGTGAGAGGAACTGAAAGAGGACGGACGCAGCTGAGACAGCAGCTCTGACAGGAGGGTACCTCAACCTAAAGAGGTACCCAGACAAGAAAGGGGGCACCCCAGACTTGGTGACAGCCGTCTGGAGTGTCCAGGTCACCACCGGTGTACCGGTACCGAGGTGGTTTGCCAGGTTTATCCAAACCACTGACCGGCAGGCTGTGATCCTGATAAAGGAGTCACAGCACCCATCAAGAAGTCCAAAATCTGTCCCATAGTCGGATTCAAGACGCTGACAAGTGAAAAGAGACTTAAAGCAACAGACCCCGAGGACCAAGACTAGACTTGTGAGTGGAGAAGTAAAGAGCCAAAAGAGCCTTTAAGGAGACAGACTCTGTGGTGAACCTCAAAAGCCTGTGGCAACTAACCCTCTGGAAACTGGACTGTACCGTGTACCTTAAATATCAGCCTGCTACCAGTAAAAAGAACTGTTTGAGCTGATCTGGACTCTGTCTCTAGTTAATCCGTCACCTAAAAGGTCTCAACAACTCCTGAGAGGTAAACACTACTACCCCCCTCATCCACCCCGCTGCCCTGAGGTAAAAGCTTGCCTGTGGGGAGCTGTAATACCAAAGCTGCATCACCATCACCTCAGCGGCCAGCACAGGGCTGATAACTACATAACCAGGTACCACAGGTGGCGTCACGTATAATAATCCCCCATCCCAAATAGTTTTCCCCTAACCATTGAGTGTCCAGGGCACAGGACGGGACCGCCAGCTGTGATCCCCACTGAAATAGCAACCTGTCCCAATATCTGAGTACCCCCTACCCTGTCGACCGACTCATATACATATGGTATATGACTACTGAAAAGGAGGGGTGAACAGGTATGTATTTCACAGCTATTTAGTTTTTGCTATTCTCTGTTTTTTAGAAGATTTTGTAAAATCACAAAAAAACCTACTCAGATGTTTGATCAGGTTTAAGAGCAGTTTGTATTGTGAAATCTGGTTGCGACCCTATTTAAGTGTTTATGTCATACTAGACAGGATCCGATTCTATCGCATAGGCGATTTTAGAACGTGTGAGATTATGTATTAATCCAATTACTCCCGCTACTATTCACAGCACCACTGAGGAGGGTGGGGGGAGCCTGCTGCTGCATGGGTGGCCTTGGTAGGTGCTGCTGCAGCTCATCATCCCCATGTGTGCTATCTTCCTCCTGTGCTGTCTATCCCCCGTTGTTGTCTCTTTCCCCATGTACATTGAAGAGCTGTGGCACCAGCCGGGTTTTCGGAGTGGAACGCAAATGGAGAAGTGCAGCAGGATGGGTCTGATCGAAGGATATGAGGAGTGCATGCAGGGTGCAGGCATAATGAAGGCCTGCGCTGAAGCCAGTGTCCTGAATGGTGTGTGCCCCCCCAACAGATGTCTTATAATTGGCGGTTTTCTTTGACTAATCAACCAAACTTATGGGCTTCTCATTTCTGTTTAACTGTAATTTTCCAGTTTAACTGTAATTTAGACAATGTCCCATATGCGGCTCTGTTTTCAGGACAAATGTACAGACACACAGACAGACAGGATAGGGCTTTTATATAGTAGGTTTACACTGAACATGACTGAATGATAATACTCACGGTTCCAATAGAAGTAAGTGATGTGTATAAGTCATATTGCTCTTCTTATGCAGAACGATTACATTCCTTGTCTTTATTTTTCAAAATCATCCTAATTTATCTGCTGTTGTTTTCACCCATTGAGTTTACGATGAAAGTTTTTATTATTAACAAATCACAAATGTCAATGTGTAAAAACAGGTGTTTTGGCTTCCAAGTCATTTGGAACATGCCTCTCCAAGTATCCATTCATCATGATATAATGTGTCAGCGAGAACTTGACTTGTAATCAAATATTTGCTATGTGCTCACTCCAGACTTTAACACTCTGCTGTTTTTTTTGGATCCTTTTCATTGTCTGTCAAGTTAAAATATATGCCCTAACTTCATTAACTATAAGGTCCTTAAGCACTAAAACAAGCAACATAATCTATAATAATAGCCTCTGGTTTATGTATCAGTCATCACAACGGTTATAATACTTAACACCATTTTTTTATCCTACTCAATTAAAAGTTTTAATTTGTTGTATTAAAGGTAGTGTTCGAGCTCGGGTGCAATTTTAAAGGCTGGCTGCGACTCTAATCCGGTGGCAGTTTGTTCTGCACCTTAGTGAGGCACCGGTCCCTGGGTGCAAATCACTCGAGCAGTGCTGTGCTCGGGACACTCGTGCTCGGCCCTGTGTGAGCCGCTTGCAGTGTTTTTAGCTCTCAGTATGGGTAAAATTAGCCTTAAAAATGACAAACACCGCTCTCCCTTCCCCAGAAGTGTTTTGTTTATGGCTGGCTGTCTAAGTTTCAATGAGATTCAGGTCAAGTTTGGGTCCAGAACATAACTTTATGTAAAGTCCAGCTGAACCCGCAGAACCCAAACTTCCATCGGCTCCGCTCATCTCTAGTTGTCATCAGTCAGGATATGGCCCAGAAGCTGATGTCCGGCATGCCAGGGCAAATTATAGAAATCTCAAAAATTAAGGATTAACATTTGAGTCTTGAGGCATTCATTTGATGTATTTTTCACTAAAAACCTATGAAATACTTATAGTTGTACTTCCGCATCCATAGCAATGTATGATCATGGGCTGCTTCAGACGTCCATGCAAATCGTTTTAAGTAAGGGCCACAATGCATGCATTGGCTGCAGCTCTTCCAACCTGAGCATCACAGCCTAATAGATATATATGATGCTGTGATTCTCTGATGAGGAAACTGGCAGTGAGTCCATGCATTGTGGTTCAAGTTCAGACCAATTTGCACTGAAATTTGAAGCTGTCCTGAAGGATCTGAAAACACAGAAGCAGCAAACTTTGTGAAAATCAAAATTTGTGTCACTCTCAAAACTTTTGGCTATCGCTGTATATGCCAAAGGAAATTATGGATGAAGGCACCTGTCAGAATTCTGATGTCTTTCTCCGGATTTACCATTAGTGGCTGCTATTATTCACTTTGCTGAATTGTGCTGTAATTCCACTCACCACTGTTATGGTGTCCTGTCAATGCCCTTTAGTAAGTTAGCTGATGTTGAACCCATGAAAGCCATCTTGTTTCTTGTTTGGGCCTACATATAGCCACATGGAACTCTCACTGACTGATTATTGTGTCTAGCACTTAGCGTAGTTCCAGTCTTTAGATCCAGAACTGTCCTACCCAGGCTGTTCCCACCCTTATCCAAATTGTTTCCTCAACTTACATTCCTGTGTTCAAGAACTTCTACCACTGCCTGCTGTTTCCTGATTGTGCCCCTCCAGCCATCAGATACCAGCCGTGTTCCAACAGTATCTTAACAGCATCAATTGTGAAGTCTCTTTGTATGTTAAGGTGCTGTCACACATAACGATTGCTCCAACGATCCCAACAGCGATAACGACCTGCTGGGATCGCTGGAGCGTCGTTACCTGATCGCTGGGGAGCTGTCAAACAGGCAGATCTCCCCAGCGATCAGGCCATGAGAGCCACCTCCCACATCGCTCCCTGCTTAGCGCTGCTAGGCAGCTCTAAGCAGGGAGAATGCTGGTAACTATGATAAACAGCGGGGTATCCAGGCAGCGCGCGCTGCCTGGATACCCGCTGTTTATCATAGTTACCAGCGTTCTCCCTGCTTAGAGCTGCCTGTAAGCAGGGAGAACGCTGGTAACTATCATAAACACCGGGTATCCAGGCATCGCGCCCTGCCTAGATACCCGCTGTTTATCATAGTTACCAGCGTTCTCCCTGCTTACAGGCAGTGCTAAGCCGGGAGGACGCTGGTAACCATGGTAAACGCCGGATATCTAGACAGTGCGCACTGCCTGGATACCCGGTGTTTACCATAGTAACCAGCCCTGTGAGGTCACAGATCGCTGGTTTCTTGCAGTCACACGCAGCGATGCGTGCTGACCAGCGGGAAACCAACGATCTAAAAATGACCCACAGCACTTTGCAGCGATCAGCGACCTCACAGCAGGGGCCTGATCGCTGCAAAGTGTCACACAGAACGATATCGCTGGAGAGATCATTGTAACGTCACAGTTACAACGATCTCTCTAACGATATCGTTATGTGTGACTGGGGCTTTAGTGAATTCCATATCTTTCTTAGCAACTGTTATATACTATTCTCCTGCTGTGCCAATCATCTCGTATTTGATATGTCATTTCCAGTTGCTACACGAATGCAGACATTGGGGGAAAGAAGCCAAAAGAAGCAACCCTCAGCCAGAATAATGAGCTGTGATTATTATTATTCATTATTATAGCACCATTTATCCCATGGCGCTTTACATGTAAAAAAGGTCATACATAGAAATGTACAATAAACAAGAGCAATACAAGGCACACACAAGTACAAAAGGTGAGGGGATCCTGCCCATGAGGGCTCACAGTCTACAAGGGATGGGTGAGGACACAGTAGGTGAGGAGAGACGACCCTCCCACGAGGGCTCACAGTCTACAAGAGATGGGTGAGGATACAGTAGGTGAGGAGAGAAGACCCTCCCCATGAGGGCTCACGGTCTACAAGAGATGGGTGAGTATACACTGGGAGAGGGTAGAGTTTGTCATGTGGCAGTTCAGTAGACTGAGGATCACTGCACATTGTAGGCTTGTTGGAAGAGGTGAGTTTTCTTGTTGGAAGAGGTGAGTTTTCAGGTTCCTTTTCAAGGTTTACAAGGTGGGCGAAAGTCTGATATGTTTGGGGAAGCACAGGAGAAATCTTGTATGTGGTTGTGGGCAGAAGAGATAAGAGGTGAGTAGAGAAGGAGATCTTGTGAGGATCAAAGGTTGCGTGTAAGTAAGTACCGGGAGACCATGTCACAGATGTACGGAGGAGATAGATTGTGGATGGTTTGATTAGTACCATTCTTGCTGACTGACAATCACAGGGATTATTTTAGTGCTAAATCCATTAGTCCTTGTCCTTGTGTCTCTGACTTGGACCCGGCTTGTTTGGTTAAGTCTCTAAGGCCTCGTTCACATGCTGCGTATTTGGCGTGTTTTTTTACGCACGCATTTGCCCCAAAAACACATGTGCGTCTGCGTTTCCCAGCAAAGTGAATGGACATTCACTTTGTGCCATTCAGACGTCGCATAATTTTGTGCAGTGTTTTTGGAGTAAAAATCGCGTGTGTAAAAAGAATGAACATGTCAATACTTTCCAGTTTTTTACGCACGTTTTTTCCATAGTTGTTCTCTTGCGCTTTTTTTACGCGCGTTTTTCTCCTTAAAAAGATGTGCGTAAAAAATGCGACAAATACGTGGGCTCCACATACGCAGCGTGTGAACGCAGCCTAAAGTTGTTCCTCTGAGCAGCAGCTACTCTGCAGGCACAATGAACAGGCCTCTGCAAATCATGGCTTTTTTATATTAATATTTCAAAGTAATTAACTAATTTGGACAGTGTTTGTACAACTAGTGCAGTACCCAATGGTCCAAAATGATGTCAAAGTGTATGTGTATGGAAGTTAGCCCAAATTTGGCCATAGACTCCCCAATAAAACGGTACAGTCAGATCGGTCTGTGGGCTTTTATTGGCTTTGGTTTTGGTTATTATTTAGCCTGCTGCAAATTTAATTGTCACTGTGTGATTACTGAAAAATGACAATCAATATAATTTCTGTTGTTACTGAAAGTTGTCACACCTACAAAAATGCTAATATTTCTGTAAGGAAAACAAATATCACCAAACTTTGGGTTTTGCTCCACATTATAATCTTCGAACATATGATCTTTTAAATCTCCAAATCACTATATGAATGATCAGCTTAAGTATGATACATTTAATGGCAAAAAAAATTGGAACCAACCAAAAATAGGAAAGCAGAAAAGGTTTACCCAAACGCTTTTCATTTGATATAGCTTAATTTTGTTGGGTCCAACAGGTCTTTGGCCTGAAATATCTAACATGAACAATTTATTTGGCTATAAATATACCATATGAACCGTGAGATAATATATTAATTTTATAGCCCTAATGTATAGTAAAATGTCACCAAATTTTGGAGCACATCAATACTGTACAGCTGAAGATGGCTATGTTGTTTTAGTCCACTGAAATTAAAGGGATAATTTTCTGCTGAAGCTAGTGGTATGGATGTATGACGTGTGTTGGGTAACTTGGTTAACAGTCACAATTTGAAGTCACAAGTAAATGAACTTGTAGAAACAGGTCCTTAATAGACTTCCAGGTTATTTTGTCTATGACTTTAAAGCTGGATTTCTCAGCTCTGGCACGTCAGGGAACTGATGGGTTGTACATCCACTCCATGTGTTTTAGTAGTAAGAACGTCTTGAGCCTGACAGGTTCCTTTTAGTAAATTTAGATACAATCTATACAGATCTCAATTTAGTACTTGTCTGCAATACTCATTTTCCCATCACAGGGACTCGAGTGCCATTGAATCTGGCAGGGTCTCTACAGCACAATGAAGCAATATATTGGATGTGGTCATTGCCTGGCATAAATACTCTCAAATTGAATTATTAAAATATAATCTCATGTGAGTTTTCATGCTAAGATTGATTTAAATAGTTTAGAGGACATGTAAGGCCTACAAATGGTTTCTATGCATTTTAAAACTTCTGTTGAGACCCAAGTCTCCAGAAAGTGTTCTCCACTTATACAGTATCGTTTGTCCCATGTTGTGTGCAGAAGGTGTAACGTTAAAAAAGCACCATTACCCCTACTATGTAAATAGGCAGAATATCACGGACTTCTATAGTAAAGTGTGTGGTCTCTCCAATGAGACATGTTAAGAATTTATGTCTTGTCCCTTAAATCAGAGGTCCTGGGAATCTGACCTGCCGGACTCCCAGTTAAGGAAACAGCTATGATCAGCTATCCCACCACTATTCCTGTCTATGTAATGCTATAGTGATGGCATACGTGTTATATGTAAGGTTATAAAAGGATATATATAAATTCAGAGTTTTAAATGAAAATATTTTTTATATTGAAGAATGATGAAGATAAATGAGACATTTAACTAGCACTGTTTTGTCTTTAAATCTCATCCTTATACATATGTAAATGCATATCTGCATGTACAGACAGCAGACATATACTCCCTGACAGACGTTACGTCCATGTTATTTAAATAAAAGCTTATAACCTGACATTAAATTCATCCATTGGTTGTATACATTACTTTTTTGAAAGCTAAAACCCTCCGAATTGTGGTCTAGGTTAAGACAATAAATTGTCATCAATGCTGAAATATTGATCATTTAATGAACACAGAATTGTCAGATTTTGGCAAGACAAAAGTTTTGTCGCCCACAGAAAGTAATGTGATTTTCAAACAACAAATTAACTTAAACTACAAACTTATGTTGCATAACATTGGTGAATGAAGTTGTGGTGCTATTAGAGTCATATTTAATATTTTGTGTGACTTCCATGAACTTGAAGAACTGCATCCATGCGGTTCAACAATGATTCATACGATTTATTAATGAAATCATCAGGAATAGCAAAGAATGCAGTCTTACATGCCTCCCAGAGTTCATCTAGATTCTTTGGTTTTGTCTTCCAAGCTTCCTCTTTCTGCCTACACCAAACATGCTCAATGATGTTCATGTCTGGTATCTGGGCTGGCCAGTCCTTGAGCACCTTGATCTTTTTCGCCTGGAGGAACTTTATTGTAGAAATGGATGTATGAGATGGAGCACCATCCTGTTGCAGAATTTGACCCCTTTTATTATTTGGAATATAAGAGGTAGTTAATACTTCTTGATATATTAGGTTATTGATATTGCCTTCCACATTGCAAATGTTTTGCACACCCCTATACTGAATGTAACCCCAGACTATGATCTTTCCCTAGAAGAGCTGTGAAGGTAGCTCAGAGGCTACTAAGCTGAACTGTCAACCGGAGCTATGCTAGGCCCGAGCCAGCACACACCAGAGCCGGTGTGAGGGTCCAGAGAGTAGGGACCGAAGGCAGAGGTCAGGAACACTTTACCGGGGGCAGAGGAGCCATACCGGCTCACCCCACCAGAACACCGGTCACTGGAGCCCGAGTCTGCAAGGGACAGAGAAGATAGACCCAGCAGAGAATCCAGCACCCTGAGGAGGCTTAGCTTCACGGCCACCCGCAGCACCAACAATTGAGAGCCAGGGACCGCAGGGAGAGAGACGGTGGTGGCCCATGAGAGAGTGCAGCAACACGAGTGTGGAGAGAGAAGTAACAGTCCGGTTTGGTTCCATACCTGCCAGACTCAGGACAAGGGAGCAGAATAAGAAGGCCTATATCTTAACTTGCTGTGTTTTCCTTCAACCCGGACGTGTGTACCTGCAACCAGACATCAGTAAAGGTACCAAAAGATTTTAGTGTGTGCGTGTCCCTTCTTCAACTTGTCCTACACCACACTGACTAGGCTTCCCTATTCCAACCCTGTGCGGCAATGACTGTGCTGCCCTACTCCACCATCATAATTCTTAGCCTCGGGGACCCCACTCCTCCTGTAGGGAGCTACTCCACCTTGCTGCCACCCATCACCCCGGAGGCCCAAGCAGCGCTGGTGCCCTCACCGGAACTTACAGGTGGCGTCACAACTGACACTAACTCCAATCCCTGTAAATATACCCCTTTTCATTGTCACCCATTGGCACAGGCTCGGGCACGGGCCTCCCGTGACATCCCCGTAATTGACCGCCCGAGACCTGAGTACCCCAGTCCCTTGTGGCCCCAGACAGAAGGATGAGGCAAGTTACAGGAGTTTGGATGCTTTTGACTGGTGGGTGTCAATGGGGATATTGAAGTCGCCCATTATGATGGTGGGAATGTCAGCAGATAGAAAGTATAGGAGCCAGAGGGAGAATTGGTCAAAGAAGGTAGTGATGAGACCTGGTGGTCGATAAATGATGGCCACTTGTAGGTTTTAAGGAGAGTAGATATGGACAGAGTGCGCTTCAAAAGATGAGAGGATAAGGGAGGGAGGAGGAGGAATTGGGTTGAAGATGCAGTTGCTAGAGAGGAGAAGACCCACTCCTCCGCCGTGTTTGTTGCCAGTGCGGGGGTGTGTGGGAGAAATGAAGTCCACCGTAACACAACGCAGCATTGGAGGCCGTGTCGGAGGGTGTCAAAGCCATGTTTCTGTGAGGCCCAGGAAGGAGAGTCTGCGAGAGGTAAAGAGATTGTGAATGAAGGGGGTTTATTACAAATGGAGCAGGCATTCCAGAGCGCTCCAGAGAGAGGGGGTGGTGGAGAGGGGGTTAGGGAAATAGGTTTTATATTTAGGAGATTGTGGCTGTTTCCTGCAGGTGTAGGGTGATAGGAGGGAGGAATAGTGGGGAAAGTATGCTGTGGAGGTCCTGGGTTGGGAGATATGTTGCCAGTGTATAGCAGCAGCAAAGAGGAAGCAAGCAAGTGGAGAATTAAATTGGCTGGCTTGTTTTGTGTTTCTGCAGGAGGGGTGTGAGATTGAGAAGCAGGTCAGCAGAGGAGCTCAGGTGGGGAGATAAGAGGGATGTGGAGATAAATATCTGTGCTGGGAGTGTTAGAGTTTGGGGGTAGTGAAAGAGGAAAGGATTAGTGGAGCAATTACTGTTAGGGTATAAGTAAGCATGGTAATAGTGTTAGTGGGAAAGCAAGTATTAGAGAAAGTCAACAGAGAGGTATAGCTTGTACCTTCTGGTTTGTCTTTGGGATATCTCTGCAGAACACTTAATGAATCACACTTTATGAACACACAAAGGCCAAGGCACACAGGCTTGCCCACGCTAATTTATACATCTAAGGGGTGCAGAGAATGAGCCAGGTGAGTAGGAGGGAGGGGTCAGAGGAGGGAGATAGGACACAGAGCGCCAGGGAAGAATTAACAGATTGCTGTTAATAGAAACATTTGGGGCAAATCAGCAGGAGAGGGAAACACAAAGCAGGATGTTATAATATGGATATTTGTAAGTTACAAAGCAGATGGTGCAATATGACATACTGTAAGACATATGCAAGGCACATAGAGATTGTGTACAGAAGAAGTTAGATACAACAGTGGTACAATGGGTCCATACCATAAGACATATGCAAGACACATACACATTGGGTACAGGAGAAGTTAGATATAACAGTGGTACAAAACGTCCATACTATAAGACATATGCATGACACATAGAGATTGGGTTCAGGAAAGTTAGATACAACAGTGTTACAATGGGTCCATACCATAAGACATATGCAAGGCACATAGAGATTGGGTACAGGAGAAGTTAGATACAACAGTGGTAGAAAGGGTACATACCATAAGACATATGCAAGGCACATAGAGATTGGGTTCAGGAGAAGTTAGATACAACAGTGGTACAATGGGTCCATACCATAAGACATATGCAAGGCACATAGAGATTGGGTAGAGGAGATGTTAGATACAACAATGGTACAATGGGTCCATACATAAGACATATGCAAGGCATATAGAGATTGGGTACAGGAGAAGTTAGATACAACAGTGATACAATGGGTCCATACCATAAGACATATGCAAGGCACATAGAGATTGGGTACAGAAGTTAGATACAACAGTGGTACAATGGGTCCATGCCATAAGATATATGCATTGGGTACAGGAGAAGTAAGATACAACAGTGGTACAATGGGTCCATACCTGCAAATGAAGAAGATGTATTGTCAGATCAGGACATGACAGCTTTGGGGAATCTATATCACATATTACATCTCTGGGATATCTCTGCAGACCACTTAATGAATCAAACTTTATGAACACACAATTCCCAATGTTGAAAATAATCTGCATTTGCTTTGTCAAAGACTAGCGATTGTGAACAAAAGGCAAGAGTCATAAAATGTTACTTGTTCGTATGTAACAGATCCTGTATACTCTTTTTCTCTGTTTCTAGGTATAATTGATTCTGAATCATACTTAAAAGAGATCAACAGCAGAGTCGTCCCAGGGAACCTCCAGACAGTGACAACAATCAGAGCTAATAATTAGGTCTTAATTGTTGTAATCAAATTATCATTACATTTTATAGTTAATTAGGCTTATATAAAACATCATTATACCTAATAGTTTACAGCTCATGTCTGGCGCCAAGGGCTTGGGGTACTCGGATCTCGGGCGTACTGTTAAGGGCATGTCACAGGTGGTCGGTTCCCATGTCCGTGCCCTTGAGCAGATAATAAAAGGGGGAAAATAATAAAATAAAGTCAATTGTGACACCACTTGTAGGTCCGGTGATGGCACCAGCGCTGCTTGAACCTCCGGGGGATGGGTCGGCAGCAAGGTGTCATAGCTCCCAACATGAAGAGCAGCGTCCCCGGGGTGTTGGAAGTAGCAAAGGTGTAATGGAATAGGGCAGCGCAGCTGGAATGGGGCTGCGGGGTCTCTGTGGTACAATGTAGATAAATCACAGTTCATCAGTAAACAACACAGACGCTTGCTTCAGACGGTTCTTTACTCCAGTTACCTTCAGCTTGTATACAGTTCACAGGTGTTATGGCTTGGGTAGTGAACCAGGTGTCATAGGAGGAAGCAATGTCTCTCTAGGCTCCGGCGATGTTCCTTCTCTATACTTGCTCTGTCTTGACTCTGCACGCACTCCTTCTTCCTTGCGCTGCCCTGCACAATCCCACTTCTTGAACCAGGCCCGTCGGGTGATATGGGAACCCTTTATCTCTCCAAAGGGGACCCAACCCAGTTTAGCGCTTCTGGTGGACACTGTGCTTGGTGTAGGGTGGTCGGATCGTGCTCCTAAGAAGACACCGACAACGCCGGCAATTTGCGGTTCTGGGATGGACCTCTGATCCACGTCGGAGCCGGTACCCCGCTTCGGACTAGGCCAGGGTGATTCTGTTACCCTCTATCTGCCCCTTTCTCTTCTGGGTTACCGCCCCTTCTGGGTGCCCTCCCTGTGGTGTCCCCTGAACGGTCCTTCTCTGTCTCTCTCCACAGACGTCCTGCCCCTCTGCTTTCTGGGCTCACACTGCTCTAGCCTGTAAATCCTCCCACCAGGACTTGGTCTCTCAGCAAAGGATTTAACCCTATATTCCCCTGCTCTAAGTGTGTGAAGGCAGATTGAGAGCCTCAGACCTACTTTACCTCCCCATATAACAGGAATACTGCACTCTCTGTCTTGGGTGCAGTACCCCTCTGTAGCGTGCTGAAAATCTGGTTGCCAAATGTTTACAAATATAAAATCTAGATCTCTGCTTGCCATCAATAAACAGAAACCCTTTTTTTATATCTAGGCGATGCCTCCATGATGAGCTTTTGGGGAGTTTTTGATGTAGCAGAATTTAAGTAAATATTTTTTACATTCATTTTATTATGTTTTTGCATGTCTCATTTTGGTATGTCATGCTTTCAATATACCAACATTTTTGAATTATGAGACACACCTTTTCCCCCAAATTTGGGGAAATGGGGGTGCGTCTTGCAATCCGAATCTTAAAAAATTAAATAAATCTTACCGAGGGGAAGGGGGGAGGCGCAGAGCAGGGGTGCCAGAGGCAGGTGTCACAGGTCCATGGAGGGTGGGGACAATGCTGGATGGGGGCCATATACAAAGGATGAGCGACACCAGAATGGGAGGGCTATGTTCAATGGATGAAGGACAGCAGGATATGGGGGTCATGTACAAAAGATTAGGGACATCAGTATGGGGGCCATGTACAAAGGATGAGGGACACCAGATTGGGAGGGCCATGTACAAAGGATGAAGGACATCAGGATGGGGGACTATGTAAAAAGGATGAGGGATACCAGGATGGGGGTCATGTACAAAGGATGAGGGACACCAGGATGGGGGGCATGTACAAAGGATAAGGGACAGCCCGGATGGTGGCATGTACAAAGAATGAGGGACACCAGGATGACATAACATGTACAAAGGATGAAGGACACCAGGATGGGGGGCATGTATAAAGGATGAGGGACACCAGGATGTGGGGCCATGTACAAAGGATGAGGGACACCAGGATGAAAGATCATGTACAAAGGATGAAGGACACCAGGATGGGGGGGCCATGTACAAAGGATGAGAGACACCAGGATGGGGGGCCATGTACAAAAGATGAAGGACATCAGGATGGGGGGCCATGTAAAAAGGATGAGGGATACCAGGATGGGGGTCATGTCTAAAACATGATGGACACCAGAATGTGGGGCCATGTACAAAGGACGAGGGACACCAGGATGGGGGGCATGTGCAAAGGATGAGGGATACCAGGATGGGAGTCATGTCCAAAGGATGGGGGGGCGTGTACAAAGGATAAGGGGCACCAGGATGGGGGGAATGTACAAAGGATCAGGAACAGCAGGATGGGGGAGCTGTGTACAAAGGATGAGGAACACCAGGATGGGGGGCATGTACAAAGGATGAGGAACAGCAGGATGGGGGGGCTGTGTACAAAGGATGAGGGACACCAGGATGGGGGGCATGTACAAAGGATGAGGAACAGCAGGATGAGGGGACCAAGTACAAAGGATGAGGGACACCAGGATGGGGAGCATGTACAAAGGATGAGGAACAGCAGGATGAGGGGGCTGTTTACAAATGATGAGGAACCAGGAGAGGGGGCCATGTACAAAGGATGAGGAACACCAGGATGGGGGGCATGTACACAGGATGGGGACATTATACCAGGATGGGGAATCATATATACCAGGATGGGGGGCTATTTACCAGGATGAGGGATATATATATACTGATTATAAGACAGACACTGCATTATAAGATGGACCCATTAACATTAAAATTATTTATATTTATTCTTTTCCTTCACCAGATTTATACTTATTTTTAATGATGTACTCAAAGAACACTTCCAAATAGTCTGGAAAACTCTGCCAATTCATTTGGTTTCACATTTGCATTTGTGACTGCATGCGGAGGGCATGCAGATGCAAACGCAGTGCAAACACAGCCATACTGATGTGAATGCATGCGGAAAATCTCAGCATGCGTTCACATCAGTATGGTGCCCGGCCAGCCAATCAGCAATCTCGGCGGCGGGGAGGCGGAGATCAGCGTCGGAGATCTCCTCCTCCCGGCCGCCACTGATCTCCCAAGGGTGTCGGCGTGGGAAATTTGAAGAAACAGCTGATCTGACAGCTGTTTAAATCTCCCGCGCCGACACCGAAGAGGTGAGGTCAGTGCGGGAAATTTAAACAGCTGTCAGATCAGCTGTATTATTCAAATCTCCCGCACCGACACCGCGGGAGATTAGCGGCGCCCGTGCTCCAGCTGATCTCCCAGTAAGCACCGCTGATCTCCCGGGAGATCAGCGGCAGCCACCGGGAGACATTTGAATGTGTTCCGCAGCGTTCTCCTGCGCTGTCATGCGGAGAATACTGCGGATCCATTGAGAGCTGTGCATTTTCTTGTGCGCTTGCGGTCGCTTGCTGATAAAACAAGCGCCCGTGAATGCACAAAAAATGTAACAGGCTGCATTTGGAGTGTGGAGGGTGGCGCATAAATTATGCACATCCGAACGCAACCGCAACCGAACGCAGCCAAACGCAGGTACCATGCTAAACCCATGTTCCTAATTTGAAACCAGCCTATGGGAATTATTTTTGTTGTTCATATGAGGAGATTTTAAGTGTTAATTTGGTTGTTAAGAGATTTTTAAAAATGACTTGTGGAAAATAAATATGATATGCCACATTCTTGAAGTGGATACTGATGGATATCTGGTCCAAAGTGTGCTATTTAAAGGTCACAAAACACGTTCAAGATAAAACTCTTCCAAAATTCTTCACATAACATCTTCAAAACCACTTCCGAAAATGTAAAACGCTCCAAAAATTAGTATTTCTTGAATCGGTTTACACTAGAGCTTGTAATTATACCTCACATCAAAAATCTCTGTGAAGCTAACTTTAGGTAGCTATTTGCATGCTAAGAGTTTTTACTGAGTTTATGGAGTAGAAACTCCAAGTTTTTGAAGGATTTCGAAATTTGAAGGAAGAGTTGGAGACGCACTCAAAAATGCCTTGTAAAACTATATTATTCAGGAGACGAGTTTTATAGAGCACTGCTGTGTACTGCTCAGAGAAAGGGAGGCTAATCATATCAGCACTCTGTGAATGTCAATATGATTAGTAGTGGCCGTGCTAGCTCCGAGGGAACCCGATCGGCCCTGTCTGTCAGCAGGGAGGGGATTGAGGGGTGGGGCAAGGGGGGACCTGGGGGCCCGCCGGGGGTTTACCCCGTTCCCTGGCAGGCCAGACCGACCCTGATTTTGCCTTACCATTGCAAAAATCATATCATCAATGATTAATTTGATTTAATGTATTTTCCCTTGGTTATACAAGTTCATTGACCCTAGGACCTGAATTGGTTTGTTGACCCAGATGGATGGTACAGTGCTGCTGTGTACAGGGAGAGCCCCATTGACAAGGGAATCATAATGCAATGCCCACATATTTATATATTTCCAGAATGACACAATCCAGAATCATAACAAGAATTATTTCAAAATTGTTATTTCTTAAGAAAAGTGAGTATTTTCTACTAGTACAGTACAGTCACAAGATTTTACTGATCACTGCAAACTATATGGAAGTTAAGAGATCCTAGTGCCAACTATAATAAACAGCAGTAAGATATACAGATCCTATATCTCGCTATATGAAGCACACACATTCAGGTTAATAAAAGCAAATAACATTTTACACCATTCACAGTGACAGAGAAGTCAGCAGCGTGTCTGAGCAGAGTGCCGGTATCGCACTAGTGAGCAGGTTGTGTCTCCTGTGTTCTGAATGGGTTGAGCTGTGTTTGCTCCAGTTCCTCCACACTGCTCCCGTTGTATATATAAATGAACGGTTTGGGCAGCTGCTGAACATTTCCTTCCGTCAAAACAGAAACAAACACACTGCCTTTGTGTGCGTAATTCATCATGTGCCGCCACATAGTGCACAGACACGCATTGCAGTATTAGGCTGTGGTCACAGTTTTTTTTAGTGCCTTTTAAAAACGCATGCTTTTTTACATGCGTTTTTCATGTCAGCATGACTTTTGTAAGGTGTGTGATGGCTCCCTGCGTTTTTGGCTGCGTTTTTGAATCAGCACATAAAAATAGAGCTTGTAGTATTTTTTTGAGCGTTTTGAAAAACGCATACGTTTTTGTAGAAAACGCATGCGTTTTTATAACATGGGTTCCTATGGGAAACGCATGCAAAAACGCATGTACAGTTAGTACCTTTTAGTGCCATTCAAAAACGCATGCCTTTCCCATAGGAGCCCATGTTAAAAAAAACGCATGCGTTTCCGGAAACGCATGCGTTTTTTTAACATGGGCTCCTATGGGAAACGCATGCGTTTTTGAATGGCACTAATTGTACATGCGTTTTTGCATGCGTTTTCCATAAGGCCCCTTATTAAAAAACGCATACGTTTTTGGATATGCTCCAAAAACGCATGGGACAGTCACACATGCTTTTTGGCTATTAGGGCATGCGTTTTTTAACATGGGGGCCTATGGGTGCGTTTTTTACATGCGTTTTTGAAAACGCAGGTCTCCAAAAATGCATGTGAAAAATGGTACTGTGACCACAGCCTTATACCCATAAGTTAAGGGAACCATTCAAGATACTTTGACTTAACAGATAATTTAAAAAATCATATAGTCAAGGTCCTTTAAATGCGATATTATGTTATGTGGTATATTAACGAAGCTTAATGTCTGAAGGAACTTAAGATTTTTTCACCACATAGTTCTCCACTTATTATTATACACCTCCATGGTCTTCCAAATAGTATAATACATCCTCATAGTCTTCCATATAGTACAATGCACCCCATAGTCCTTAATATATTATAATGCACCTCCATGGTCCTCCAAATAGTACAATGTACACCCCATAGTCCTCTATATATTATAATGCACCCCCCATAGTCCACCATATATTGTAATGCACCTCTATGGTTAACCTACTAGTATAATGCACCCTCATAGTCATAGTCCTCCATATATTATATATCACCTCCATAGTCCTTCAAATAATATAATACACCCCACAGTCCTCCAGATATTATAATGCACCTCCATGGCCCTCCAAATAGAATAATGCACCCCTCATAGTCTTCCATACATTGCAATGCACCCCATAGTCCTCCATACAGTTTAATGCACCTCTATGGTCCTCCATGTAGCATATTGCACCCCCTTAGTCCTCCATATATCATAATGAAGCCCTGAAGTCCTCCATATATTGTAATGCACCCCATAGTCCTCAGTATATATTATAATGCTCCACCATAGTTCTGCATGTATTATATTGCACCTCCATAGTCCTCCATATATTATAATGTACCCCTCTTAGTCTTCAATATTGTATAATGCTCCCATGTAGTCCTCCTTATCTTATAATGCACACTCCATAGTTCTCCATATATTTTAATGCTCCCTCCATAGTCCTACATATCTTATAATGCACCCTTCATAATCTTCCATATAGTATAATGCACCCTTCATAATCTTCCATATAGTATAATGCACTCCTCATTGTACTCCATATATTATAACGCACCCCTCATAGTCCTTCATATATTATTATGCATCCCCATAGTTTTCCATATATTATAATGCATCTCCATAATCCTTGATACAGTATATTATAATGTAAACCCCATAGCCCTCCACCAGTGTACTCACTGACTAAAATAAAATATATAAATACTCACCTCTTCTCAGTTCCCCGCTGCTCCGGTCTCTGCAGTGGTGTGTGATCTGCAGCTTTACTTATCTCTGCACAGCGGGCACACAGTAGTGACATTATTACACCTTGCTGTGCTGAGACATCAGAGCGCAGACACTGCAAGATAATGATGAAAGGGGGAGCGGACAGTGGAGCGCTCCTTCTTTCATCATTGCTTTCAACTGTATCAGAATACAGTTGGAAGTGCAATATCACATGAGGGGCGGGGACAGCGCTGGCACTGGGCCCCATACACTAGTAAGGGCAGTAATGCCCTGATGCCAACTATGGTTATACCTGGCGACTGGATGAGAGGCTGTATATCTCTTACCTTCCGGAGAACCCAGCGCAAATGTTGATTATCAAGGACTGGTGCAATGTTATCTGTGTGTCATGCTCCTTTCTAGTTGGGACCTGTGGATTTATTTTTTGTTCATTTATCAATGTAGCAGCCAGAATTTTTTCATTTATATCTAAGTTTCACTATGTGAGGTCTTGCTTTTTTGTGTCTGTAAGGCTGTGTTGACACTTTATGCTATATTCATACTATAAGACAGACCCCCATGTTAACATTAAAAATTATTTTTCCCCTTATTTTCCTCCTCTAAATTTGGACTGTGTTGTAGAGAGTCCAGTGGATGTGTTCAAACTGGGAAAGCTGACTCTCCTATGTTTTTTTTATAAGAATTATTCTCTCCTCCAAATTTTAAAATGGATATGTTGAATTTCCTCTTGTAGAATTGATTATTAACAAAGCCTACAGCAAGAGGTTCATAATACAGAGTCAATACATAAATGAACACAAAGCCTATATAGAAAAAGACCCCTATTGACCAAATATTGATAAAAACAATAATCTTTATTGAATAACAATAAAAGTATACATAACAAAAGAATACATTAAAAAAGGAGATAAGTCAGAAAGACTGAAGAAGCTACAAGTGCGAAACACGCGTCAGTGGGCCTAATGGTAATGTTATAACATTATTATTGCTTCCTCTATGTCCATTATGTGTTGCTCTGCACCTAGACACCTTGGATTTTTCTACATATTAGTGTGATATCCAGGGGCGTAACTACAATAGGTGCAGGGGTTGCGATCGCACCCGGGCCCTGCAGCCTAGGGGGCCCCAAAAGTCCCTCTGGCCTATAGAAAAAGACTAATACTATTAAAGATTTGCAATAATTGGGGGCCCGTTGGAGCTTTCGCATCGGGGCCTCTGGGCCTGAAGTTACGCCACTGGTGATATCCCTAATGGCCACTTTACACGCGGCTACTTTTCTAGCTTATCCACAGGTAACTTACTGGCTGCAGTGAAATCATGGAGACATTATTCCATTTGTACACAGCAACAAGATAGAACCATGTCTCCATGATTTCACTGCAGCCAGTAAGTTACCTGTGGATAAGCTAGAAATGTAGCCGCGTGTAAAGTGGCCATTAGGGTACCTTTACACGCCACAACTGCGGTGAGAAATCTGACCGGCAATCTGTTGCCCTGGCACCATCGCCGTGAAATTGCCTTGCAATTGCGGCGTGTAAATGGGGAAATTGGCAGCGATAATAAAGGTTGCCCCTGGTTCCGATTTCACAGCACTGCTCCAAAAACAGAGGCAATCATGAAGGCGACATTCCCGGCTTTTGGCGTGTGAATGGGCGATAGGGATGGAATCTGCGTTGCCTATTGATTTCCAGGAGGTGTGCCACAGCGTGCTGGAGTCCGCGCCCCGTCAGCAATGATTGGTGGTGGCTACTGTGTCTCCATTGGCTGTCACTTCACACCGCGTCATGTTTGAACAGCTGTCCATTCACCACCACACAATGGCAATGGCATCATGTATTAGCTAGCCTTCCTGCGCAGGCTGGCCAATCATAACGCTATTGCGTTGTCTAATCAGCATGTTTGGGTTACGGAATACACCAGTCTGTCACGCTTATGTTCTTGCGGCGCTATCCATGTATGCCCACATTCCTTTGGGGATTGCAGCGTGTGAAGCGGGAACGGGAGTCTGCCAGATGTTTCCCGCTGATGGTGTGGCAACTTCCGGGGCGTCACGTCGCCTTAGGTTGAGGGCGAAATTGTGGCGTGTAAAAGCGCCTTCGGCGATCTGAGGCAACCATGAAAAACGCGCACGTTAGATTGCCTCCTATCGCCACCAAAAGTTGCGCCGTGTAAAGGTACCCTTAGGGTACCTTTACACGCGGCTACAATTCTAGGGTGGCTACAGGTGACTTACTGGTTGCAGTGAAATCATGGAGACAAGGTTCTATCTTGTTGCTGTGTACAAATGGAATAATCTCTCCATGATTTCACTGCAACCAGTAAGTTACCTGTAGCCACCCTAGAAATGTAGCCGCGTGTAAAGGTACCCTGAGGGTACCTTTACACGCCGCTACGACAGGATGGATACAACACGCTGCAGGCTACAAATGTAGCTTGTAGCGTCAATATAGCCCGTAGTAGCGGCGTGTGAAGACGGTAGGAGGCAGCCAGCAACAGATGCACTGCTCGAAAACAGATGGCTACATAGCCGATTGTAGCGAGCTGTATCGGCGTGTAAAGAAGGAGCAGAAGGGATGTCTACACACCAGGCTAAGTACCTGGTATGTAGCTGGGGCGTGACACAGGCTCCGGGATACCGCGCCCCTTCAGCGATCATTGGAAGAAGCTCCTGCGTTATGATTGGCAGTCGCTGCATAGGGAGGCATATTTAAGGAGCTGACCAGTCACACTACACAATTGCTCGAGCGTCATGTATTAATCAGCCTCCTGCGATGCCTGCCCAATCATGGGTTTCTTGCTTTGTCCTATCAGCGTACGGACGTCTCGTACTCCACAATTGTGGCACGCCTATGTGCTGTCCCTGCTGCACCAGGTCCGCCCATATTAGCTGGTTGTAGCGGTGTGTAAATGAGCTACGATGAGCTACAGATGGCTACTTGAGACACCCGGCGATGTATCTAGCTGTAGATGTAGCGTAGCGTAGCGCACCTTGTGGCGGCGTGTAAAGGTGGTGCGTTTCCCGTTTGTAACCGTTTGGGCGTGCTCGTGCACGTGAAGTAGCGGGTTGTATCCATCCTCCAGTAGCGGCGTGTAAAGGTACCCTTAGGGATTTATTTTATGTCACTCTTATAAAGTGGTAGTAATGCTGGACATGTACATGTTCAAAATTTCCACTAGGGAATGATTTAACTTACAATATTGTTCATTTGGTCGAACATTTTTTCCTTTGATTTTATATTGTTACATTTATCAAATTCTCTCTTTCTTAGGGTGAGCATTATAACTATCAATTTTTGCATTCCTAAGAGGGCACCTTTTATTTGGTTGCATATATTGTTAGATATTAGTTTCTGTAACCTCTATATCATTTGAATTCTGGGAGGGTTTAATCTATTGTTTTATTATGTATGTTTTTATTGTTATTCAGTATCATTATTGCTATGGAAGTAATATGGAAGTGCTATGGAATTAATATCGCTATATAAATGAATAAATATTATACTATTATTATTATTATTATTTGGCCAATATTTTTCTGTTGTTATGTTTAGTTTTACAGGTTCATAGTTAGCATCCAATGTGTCTCCATAATTTGATTCATCCAGATAAGTCCAAACAAGCAATAAAGATGTCTAAATATCACACGATGTAGAGCAAGACAAAAAAAAACAGTATTAGATATGAAAAAAGGAGGAGTGAGGGAAAAGGAAGAAGTCAGCTCACCTATTCCTGCAGTAAGCGGAGTGTTGCTCCAATATCGTCCAGCACATAAAAACACAAAAACTCCAGTGATTAAAAATTGTTGGTGCAGTATTAAAATAGTACTACCATTACAGGAAATAATAAAGAAAAGTTCAGCTCACCCCTCGGCATCCTTACTAGACACAGTCCACACCATTGAACTGGTCCAAGGACCCAGTAAATCTGCAGCGAAGTCAGTCAAGATAGGTAATTTAAAAAAAGGGTTTTATTCAATCGGTTAAAACATCTGAATGCAGGGCAGTGGGTACCCCAATGGGAAGGTGGGGTGAGGCCATGAGTTTCTTCTTTAGCAAGTCTTAATCATGGATTCAATAGATCCATGATTAATACTTGCTAAAGTCAAAATGCGTGGCATCACCGGTCCTTTCCACTGGGGTACCCACTGCCCTGCATTCAGATGTTTTAACCGATTGAATAAAAACCTTGGTTTCATACTTACCTACCATACATGACTTCACTGGAGATTTACTGGGTTCTTGAACATGACAGGAACACGTAAGTGCGTTTACGACCAACGTGTTTCGGCAGAGTTTTATTCATGGATCACGAGATAAAGCTAAAAATATGCAAAGCGTGCCGTGCATCATGTAAATCCAAGATATCGGTGAGCTGGAGGTCCATCAGGACTGGTCTAAGAGTCCTCAGGACTCTGAACCTGAGCTCTGACTCCACCATGTTTATAGTAGGTCAGAAAAACTCAACCAAGTACTAAAGACACGTGTAATGTATTAGAGAATATTACCGAGAGTACGTTCATCATATTGTTGTGAATTTGGAGAAGCCACTTGTTATATCGGTTGTGTTGATCTATTTATATTGCTCTTGTTTGATTGGTTTATTTTAAACAGCAGAAAGTGTGTACATTTTGGTAAAAAGAAACGCATTTGCAATGGTGGAGCGATAACTGTAGTTATCATTCATTTCTATTTAAGGAGGGGATGTTTTTTAACCATTTCACAGCCACCTGGAAAGTGACTGTGAGATGTAAATCTTGGGCTACAAGGATTAATCGGCTGGTGTCTACAGTTCAGAGCCGTTTATTTGGGTTCATATGGTGGAATGTGCCAGCTCTTAAATATTTTTCTTCACTGTTTGTAATACTAGGACACAGATGTCAAAACACATCAGGAGAAGAGGATTGTGGGAGATAAGCAATACTGAGACGCAGCTTAAGTCATTGGAAGCTCCTGGAGTCCAGGACGTATATTTCTATCTTAGGAATAGTCCTTTTGTTAATACTCGTTCTTCACTACAATCAACGTCATGCGATTTGTATGTTCTTTACCTACAAAGTGTCACTTTTATACCAAGTCTGCAATCATATAATTATTTATCCTGAGATTCACCGTTTACTACAGGCCTGCCACCTTTATAGTATAATTATGTCTTGTAGAAAGCTGTTAAATAATATATATGACTTAGAAACTGGTATAAATATGACACTAAAGAGGAAAACGTAAATGCAAACAACTGAAAATCTGTACTCAGCAGAATCGCATAATACTTAGATTTATAGATGACATTTCCGATATACAAGATGTAGAAATATTAACCTGAAACTAATTTATTGTTACCTTTCAGTAAAGCTACAATTCATTTTATAATAGTTAACTGTATTTACTCAGAAAACCAGCAAGATTCAGCAGGGAACATGTCAGCCTCTGATGATGTCTTCAAGTGACCGCTGCAGCCTCTGATGTCTTCCAGTGACCGCTGCAGCCTCTGATGTCTTCCAGTGACTGCTGCAGCCTCTGATGTCTTCAAGTGACCGCTGCAGCCTCTGATGTCTTCCAGTGACTGCTGCAGCCTCTGATGTCTTCAAGTGACCGCTGCAGCCTCTGATGTCTTCAAGTGACTGCTGCAGTCTCTGATGTCTTCAAGTGACCGCTGCAGTCTCTGATGTCTTCAAGTGACCGCTGCAGCCTCTGATGTCTTCAAGTGACTGTTGCAGCCTCTGATGTCTTCAGCTGACCACTGCAGCCTCTGATGTCTTCAAGTGACCACTGCAGCCTCTGATGTCTTCAAGTGACCACTGCAGCCTCTGATGTCTTCAAGTGACCGCTGCAGCCTCTGATGTCTTCAAGTGACCGCTGCAGCCTCTGATGTCTTCAAGTGACCGCTGCAGCCTCTGATGTCTTCAAGTGACCGCTGCAGCCTCTGATGTCTTCAAGTGACCCCTGCAGCCTCTGATGTCTTCAAGTGACCGCTGCAGCTGCTGATGTCTTCAAGTGACTGCTGCAGCCTCTGATGTCTTTAAGTGACCGCTGCAGCCTCTGATGTCTTCAAGTGACCGCTGCAGCCTCTGATGTCTTCAAGTGACCACTGCAGCCTCTGATGTCTTCAAGTGACTGCTGCAGCCTCTGATGTCTTCAAGTGACCGCTGCAGCCTCTGATGTCTTCAAGTGACTGCTGCAGCCTCTGATGTCTTCAAGTGACCCTGCAGCCTCTGATGTCTTCAAGTGACCGCTGCAGCCTCTGATGTCTTCAAGTGACCGCTGCAGCTGCTGATGTCTTCAAGTGACTGCTGCAGCCTCTGATGTCTTTAAGTGACCCTGCAGCCTCTGATGTCTTCAAGTGACCGCTGCAGCCTCTGATGTCTTCAAGTGACCGCTGCAGCCTCTGATGTCTTCAAGTGACCACTGCAGCCTCTGATGTCTTCAAGTGACTGCTGCAGCCTCTGATGTCTTCAAGTGACCGCTGCAGCCTCTGATTCTTCAAGTGACTGCTGCAGCCTCTGATGTCTTCAAGTGACCCCTGCAGCCTCTGATGTCTTCAAGTGACCGCTGCAGCCTCTGATGTCTTCAAGTGACCGCTGCAGCTGCTGATGTCTTCAAGTGACTGCTGCAGCCTCTGATGTCTTAAGTGACCCTGCAGCCTCTGATGTCTTCAAGTGACCCCTGCAGCCTCTGATGTCTTCAAGTGACCGCTGCAGCTGCTGATGTCTTCAAGTGACTGCTGCAGCCTCTGATGTCTTCAAGTGCCCGCTGCAGCCTCTCATGTCTTCAACTGCCCGTTGCAGCCTCTGATGATGTCTTCAAGTGACCGCTGCAGCCTCTGATTAACTACAGCCCTCATTTGGGTCAAGACACAAGCCCAGGATGCCAGGATAAACAAAAAACAATTGTTTTCTCTTTCTTTTTCGAGTCTTTTTGAGCATTTTCTAAAGCACTTTGTTAAAGTTTCTGTTGGTGTTTTCTTAAGCATTTTTGGGGCGTCTTTTAAATGTTTGTGTCTTTTGTGGAATTCACAGGCTGTTTCTTAAATCCAATAAGCAGTGAGTAAAAGGCAAGCATATTTTAGGCAAAAATGTACACAAAACACTATATAAGATGGCCAAGTGTCATTTGCAGCTTCCAAGCAGAAAATACCTGAAGATTAGATTTGTTACTTGTTTTAACCACTTGACATTTCTAGAAACATGAAGGGGTTAATAGATGCTCAAAAGCCTGAATGTACAAAGAGTGTTATTTTTATATTTATTTTGATCATTTTCCAGCTTCTTTTGCAGGTGATTTTTAAAGCTGACCCTGATCCAAATCCACATTAAAAAATCTTTCTGTGAACATGTGTTGGTCACAAGGACTGGGTTACTCAGCAGATGGGCCAAAGTTCACATTAGCTGTGCCCAGCAACTGTGGTCCTAACAGCACATGTAAAGAGGATAGTAGTAGGGATAAAGTTTATTTATGTTGCCAGTTGGGATAATAGGCCTGATGCTGCTGGGACTGCAGACGATACCTGAGGTTAGGTAGTATTGCAGTGCAGGTGCAGAACCCTTCCCAGCTAGGGCTGGCCCAGAGAGATGATGAGGGTGATAGGTTAGAGTGGAGATAGGTGTAGTGGAGGAAGTAGACAACTGGAGGCAGTTTGTTTTACATTCTTTACTGTAAATCACTACTGATCACTACTGTGAATTTGTACTGATTCCAGAGCAGGATTCGTACATTCACGACAGGACAGGTGGCTTGGCCAGTCTTATGGGAACTGTGGTCTGTTCTGCTGGATGAGCATATTGGCCATGAGCTTTAGGTTTCTTGAAGCCAGTAGCTTGCCAGCACTCCCTCTTGGTTGCAATGAGTTACTTCCAGCCGACCGGGTAGCACGTGTCCTGTGGGTATCCGTGCCTATAGCAGTTCCCTGACCCTGTATGCTACTGAAGCCCTGGAGAACTCTACTAAGTTTCTGGTGAGCTTAAAACTCCCACAGCATCCAGTTCTGCTACCAGGGCCTCTAAGCCTGGACGACCTAGGGACTGGTACCCTGCCTGCAGCTGGTCCCCTTAAAGCAGCTCCCACTGCTCCCTCGCTGGACCCCTTCTTTGCCTACTCTGTCCTGCTACACTACTTCTACCCTCTCCGCCTCACCACAGAGTGTGTCCCATGCCCAAATCAGGCATCAAGTGCCAGGTCGTCTGATAAGGGATCAGGGAGTGTGTTTATGCTTCAGACATCCAGCAGAGAGACCAAAAATCTCCTCAGACATGGAGGTAAACAGATGTTTGCCTGCATTACCATTTTGGGGTGGAGACAGCGTTGGACTTGGGGAGGTTGAGTAAAGCATAGTCTGTTTTATTTTTTTACAGCTGTGAAAGGGATCAGGGTTTTTCTGAAACTAAAAATGCCTTTAAAAGGGAACTAGCCACCAGGATTTAACCACCTTTACATCAATGCAGCAGGTGATTGACATGTACAGCATGACATCCCTATTTGTGTTTTTTTATCCCCCCTGTGGGCTTGTCTTTCTGCTGTAAGCCAAGCCCCTTCATCCTTCCCTCTCATCCACACTCATCTACACTCATCAAGGGAGGGGATTCGGCTTACAGCAGAAAGACAAGCCCACAGGGGAGGGGTAAAGAAAACCCCAAATATTGATGTCATGCTGCACATATCAATCACCTGCTGCACTGAATTACTGGTGGTTAAATCCTGGTGGTTGGTTTCCTTTAAGGGGTTAATTGACTATATAATAATTTCATTGCAGCACTAAAGTTATAATAAATGCTTGCAATGTTTGACATGCTTCCAACCATTCTCCTCTCACATAAAAGATGAATGATGGGTGACGTTTGGCAGTGTTAGGGGATGAGGTGTAAGCGGATCAAACTCTGCAGATTATCTACACACCAGGATAATTTGTTTAGACACACAAAGAACAAGGTGCTTTGTAGTAGGGTCAACTTTCAGGCTGGATGGAGCATGGAGTGGCAGGAGGGGGAGAGTGTGCTGCACTGATATGCAAAGCTTTACCCAGCTACATTTACACAGCAATACAGTTACCCTGGGGCGCAGCTACAGGAGGCCTGAATGTGTTGGCTGGAGTCTGACATCTGAATTTATAAGAACGAGGTTCAAGTAGTGCTGTGCTCTGGTATTCACCATGGGATTTGCTATTAATAGGATCTGCCTTTCTATGACAGAGTGCGTTTATTTAACAAAGATCTGTAGCGACTCACTAATGCCTGGCCGCATAGGCCACATACCGAAAACATTGTACTCATAACTGCGAGCACTTAATATGATAGTTCAGCCACCGGATTTATTATACAATGTGTTACGCTATGTGCAGCAAGAGGCTGTAAAATACGCGGTACAGTTTCAAAAGACTTGGCAAATCCGCTGGTCTTGTATGGATCATGTATATTGTTCACACTAGATGTAATGCACAGATGTGACGGAAACATGTGTAAAGGTAAAGGGGATCACAACAAAAAAGTATTATCTCTGATTCAGCTTAGACATTCAGCCACTCGATGAGAACTTGGTGAGTTTGAGATGTTGCAGGTTTTCTGCAACTGTTATGTAAGTCGGTTACTTGCATTTTTCAGTTGTGTTTTTACATGTGCTTCTATCACATTTTTGCTGCTGTGATTTTTGTCTCCTGTTGGGTTCCCTGAAAAATGCCCACAGATAATCCTAACCCCTAAACCTAACCCTAACTCTAACTCCTAACCCCTAAACCTAACCCTAAACCTAACACTACCCTAAATCTAACCCTAAACCTAACCCTAAACCCTAAACTAACCCTAACCTAGCACCTAACCCTAAACCTAATCCTAACCCCTAAACCTAACCCTAATCCTAACACCTAACCCCTAAACCTAACCCTAAACTAACACTTATCCCCTAAATCTAACCCTAAACCTAACTCCTAACCCCTAAACCTAACCCTAAACCTAGCACCTAACTCCTAAACCTAATCCTAACCCCTAAACCTAACCCTATTGGTACCTTTACACGCTGCTACAGGATGGTGGAAACAACCGGGTAGATGAGAGAAATGTATCTTGCACCGCCAAATCAACCCGAGGTAGCGGCGTGTAAAGAGGTTGTTTCCACCCGTCACTTGCGGCACCTGTTTCAGAGTAGTGCTCTAAAACAGGTTGATTTCAAGGCGATGGTTGCGGCCTGTATCGGCGTGTAAATAAGGAACAAGAGGGTTGTTTCGACACCTTGCTATCTACCTGGGGCGTGACACAGACTCCGGGAAACTGCCCCCCTTCAGCGATCATTGAGGAAGCTCCTGCGTTACGATAGGTAGTCGCTGCATAGGGCGGCATATTTAAGGAGCTGACCAGTCACACTACACAATTGCTCAAGCGTCATGTATTAGTCAGCCTCCTGCGCTGGCTGCCCAATCATGATGTTATTGCTTTGTCCTATCAACGTACGGAATTCTCGTAATCCACAATTCTGGCACGCCTATGTGTTGTCCCTGCTGCACCAGAACCTCCCATATTACCTTCTGTAGCGGTGTGTAAATGAGGTAAGGTGCCTTTTAGAAGGTAACTTTAGGCACTCGGCGGTGCATCCAGAGATAGATTCAACCTTCTGTAAAGCACCTTATAGCGGCGTGTAAAGACGGTGCGGGTACCGTTTTCAACCGTTTGTGCGTGCTCGTGCACGTGAAGCACCCGGTTGTTTCCACCATCCTGTAGCGGCGTGTAAAGGTACCATATCACCTAACACCAAAATCTAACCCTAACCCCTAAACATAACGCTAATACCTATCCCCTAAACCTAACCTTTACCCTAACCCTAAAGCTAACCTAACCCTAAACCTAACCTAACACTAACCCCTAGCCCTAACCCTAACCCTGTGTGCATTTTTCTTTTGGGCATTTTTCTAGTCACCCTCTTGTTGGTATGTCATATTTTAAATAAAGCTGTTTTGTTTTTGATACGTACTGGCATTTGGCTTTGACAAAACGTTATCGATACAGTCATGGGTAGATTACATGGGGTTTTATGGCATTTCTACCAAGTAGATGAATTAAAAATGCATATGTGCTTTTACCTGAGGATTTTCCATTTCGAATGCAATGCATACCTGCAAGAGAAATAGGAATGTTGTGGATTTGAAACACGCTCCGTAGATCAGTTTACGCTGCATAAAAAATAAGCATAGTGGGCAGGAGATTTCTATAAATCTTTGCTGGGATAAGCCAGGGTTACGCATGCCCCTACGCTTTTTTAAGCCCTTAGAAAACTGGATCCAGTATTTTAAGGGTGCCAATAGTGTCCCCTGAGGTCCTGGACATTTTTGGGAAATTTTTGGACTTGTCATTATTTCACCAAGAATGCATATGCGTTGACGCATGGTGCCTATATGTACTATGCGTTAACGCATGTGTCTCCCATAGGGCCCCATGTTAAAAAAATGCATGCGTTTTTTACTGCTAGCAGCGTTTTTGGGATGCTGCACAAAACGCATGCGTTTTTTGAAAAACGCACAGACACGCGTTAACACATGTGTTTTTGGACTTTGATTAAAAATGTCCAAAATGTTCCCAAAAACAGATTTAAGGCAAAAATAGATGGTATGTGTGACCCTGGCCATACACAGCCTCAAAATTCAAACAAAAAACTCATTGTGAAAGGAACCTGTCATGTGTAAAAATGTTATTATCCTGCAGATATGGGGTTAATCTGAAGGTTAGTAGTGTTTGAAACCTGCCTTATGCCTGCACATTGAGCCCTGCTGTTGGGTGGAAAAGAACTTTAATCCTCCTGGCAGCATTCGGATTTTAACCACAGGGGTGGCGCTGGCGCGGGTTTAGTCACCACTCTGTGTATGGAGAGCGACGGCAGTGACCGTGTCACCCGCACTGACTGACAACTTGTGCTGATGCTGGACCCTGTCAGTGTGAAGGTCATACAGCCGCCACTCTCCATATACTAAGCGGTGACTGAACCCATGCCGCTGCCACCCCAATGACTGAAACCAGAATGCTGTCGGGAGGATTAAACTTCTTTTCTTCCTGGCAATGAAGTTTTATGTACAGGCACCAGGCAGGTTCAGAATGCTATTAACCTCATTTCTGCAGGTTTATAGCGTCTTTACATGTGACAGGTTCCTTTTAACCATAAAAAGCAGCACAGTGATGATCTGTAGCAGGTAACCAAATGTGGCTCACGTGTCCGTGATACGTGGCTCGTGGCTGTGTTCCTGCTTGGTGCATAGTCACTAGGTCTAGCAAACACCTATGAAGTGCAGGTCTCCAGATGGTGATGTTAGTGAGTGGCCTACAAAGTATAGCAGATCTGAATGGGTGTATGGTGGGAACCCCTGGATCTTGATATACTTCCTCGGTGGGATTTTTGTGGAAAAGCTTTTGCTGTCATTTTACTGGTAAAGGGGACTCTGAGTATCACTAAGGTGAGAGGATGGGAGCTGCATGTGGGTCACAACCCTCTCTTTTTGCTGAGCATGGCTCACAACTCTCTAAAACAGCAGAAGTTGGCTCTCAAGGTCAGAAAGATTGGGGACCTCTGGGGTTCACTATGTTAATCTACAGCTTTGGGCTCAAATTATGAACCAACCAATATCTGCATGGAGTTTGTAATGTTCTTCCTCTGTTTGTGAAGGTTTCCTCCAGTACTCCAGTTTTCCACTAAACTCTAAAAACATACTAGTTGGTTCCTTGGCTTGCTAATAAATTTAGGCTCATTCAGAAATCATATTACTTTAGATAGTGTGCCATAATAGCACCAGTGTAGATAATGTTCTATTCACATAATGTGGATCTGATTTGGTCCCAATTTACAGATTGTTTGGCAATTTTTTGCTATTAAAATCAATATATTTATTATTCTTCATTAAAAACTGGAAATTTGGATTTGAATTATGAATTTATTGCAGAAATTGTCAACAAATTAGCAATATAATGATCTTGATCTAAATTGATTTGCTATAAACAACCATAACAGTGCTGTTATCTCCCACAAGTGCCCTAGTTTAACGGTAAAAGCCAGAAAAACGGGGTTAGTATTATTTATTTATCTTAAAGTTTTTTCATACGTTATTCACTTAGGGTTCACTCACATCTGCATATATAAAATCGCTCTGATCCTCAGCTAAAAAATTAGGTGAGTCTCATGTGTATGTCATTCCATATGTTATGTGAGTGCTATACGAGTGCGTGATTTTTTTCTCGCCAGCATCAATATGACATGCGTATGTCACCCATATGCAATGCATTTTTAACATCATCTTTTACATACTGCAATACTTCATGCACATTAAAGCTAGTTCCCATAAATAATAAAGCAATCTTATATAAAGATATAGACAGACTGATAGACAGACATACAGATAGATAGATAGTAGATAGATAGATAGATAGATAGACTGCAGCTATATCACTTCACAACCCCGTTACGAATTTTAAACTTCCACCCTTTAGTACCTTTTATGTAACAGGGTTGTTAGGCTTGTTTTACCTTATAGATAAATATTAAGTAAAAAAACAATGTGGGGTCCCCCTATTTTGCTAACCAGCAAAGGTAAAGCAGACAGCCATTGGATAATATTATTATGCTGGAAAGATCCATGGTATTTGGGATTTTCCCAGACTAAATACAGCCATAGTTCACAGAAGCGGGGCATCACATTATATGCAACAATTCGAGGCTTCGGCTTGGCTCCTTCTGATTACTCTGGTGTGTTGGCAATGAATGTAATGGTCACTGCATTAAGAATTACGACCGGGCATACCGAGGGCTACGAGACTTTTCACCTTTGTTGGAAATCAGGCTGTCCAGCAGTGTACGGGTGCACTAGGGTGTGCTCACCTAAAGGAAAGGCAAACATACTAATCCCATTTTCCTATAGACCAGTTAAGCGTCAGACAGGCACAAAATGGGTCGTTGTCCGCCGCCTCACACCCCCCTCCCTGCAACCCATGTAATGGCACCGGAATAAAAAGTGAACTGCAGCACGAAAATGGGTGAGTGCCCTTTCTTTATCTGATAATGCAATCAATGTAAAGGTAATTGGGATTGAGGTCAGCTGTGTTCAAATACACTGCTGACATCAAGTCCTGGTGTTAAGTAATGGAGAGGTGTCTATCAGAGACACCATTACTAATCCAGTAAGGAAAAGGAAAAAACACAAATATACTTTATTTTTAAAAACACTCCCAACACTTTCCTGGTTCACCAATTTATTTAAAAATTATAAAAAAAAAAATAGGCAGGTCTAATGTAGCCCAGGTAATCCAATGTAGTCCACAAATGGAAACCTGAAAAACATAAAAAGATAACATAGACAAGACACTTCCCCTAGTTCACTAATTTATTAGAAAGTAAATTCCCCCGGAGGTCTGATGCACCATTAGCTAGGAGTGGCTTCTGCTCAAAGCCTTTGGAGCTTCAGAATGATGCTTCATATACTTTGATCATCGAGGAATGTCTTGGGAAGCGCTGGACAACATCGAACCTACCTGAGAACATTGCTTTCTAATAAATTGGTGAATAAGGGGTAGTCTCTAGATTTAGTTAGTCTCTTTTTATGTTTTTCAAGATTCCTATTGTAGACTACATCGGATTCCATGGACTATGTCGGACCAGCTTGCTTTTTTTTTTAAATAAGTTAGTGAACCAGGGAAAGTGTCGGCAAGTGTTTTTTTAAAATAAACATTTTTTATTTGTATTTTTTTCTTTTTGCATACCGGTTTAGTAATGGAGATTCTGACAGAGATTTCTCCGTTTCTAACATCAGAGCTTGATGCCAGCTGTTTTGGAAACAGCTGTCATGAACTCCAACTACTATTACTCCAATTGGCAACACACCAAGGCAAATGGGGAGAGCCAAGGCAAAGGGCTAGAATTGGCACATTTAAAATGATGCACCACTTCAGGGGCGGCTGATGGATGGTATTTGTAGACTCAGAAGGGCACAATAACTATGGACCTTTCTAGCCTGATAATATCAACCCGCAGCTGTCTACTTTACCTTTGTTGAATAGCAAAAAAAGGTGGGATCCCAAGTAATATTTTTTATTTATTTATTTTATCATAAAATACTGTACAACAAGCTTCACAGAATGCAATTTTATTATGTCTGTGTAAATACAAGAGGGGTGGGGACAAGAGGCGCAATAGTGCCCTATCACTAGTGACACTAAAGTGTGAAGGTGGTGATATGGATCCACTCACCTGGTTCAGTTTTGGGACCCACAACTGGTTTGAAGGGCGTCAACAAGCAAGCTGCTGCAGGACCTCCACCAACCACTCGCACGTGGAAAAACGTCCAAAGAAAGTTGGGATTGAAGAGGTGTATCACGGTCCGCGCTGCTATACCCAAAGAAACACTCACATGGAAGGCAGGATTTCAAAGCAGTTTCTTTGCTTTATTCCAACGCGTTTCGGTGCACAACCTAGGGACCTTCCAGAGGAATTTGTAATTTAATGTAAGTGCCGGCCGGTTCAGGAGCTGTCCTTGGTAATGTACTCAAATTTCGTACAGTACCAGCCGCTGTGCTCCTGAAAGTCAGGAGGTGTCCTTGTGACTGTATGCAAATTGCGTACAGTACCAGCCGCTGTCCTTGGTGCTAAAGTCTTAACATCAGCTGCGGTCCGCTGGCCATGCTGCTGATGTTAACACTTCAGCACCAAGGACAGTGGGTGGTACTTTACCCAATTTGCGTACAGTCACAAGGACACCTCCTGGCAAGAGACTGCACCAATGTACTGTACACAAATTGCATACAGTACCGCCGCCAGCATTTAAAGTGAATTTATGAAGCCCGACAATTGCGACTTTGAATTAAACAATGTATTAAACCCTGCACAGCAAGGGTGTGATGTCAGCATGTGTCAAGGGAGTGTGGACACTACCTGGACACAAGCTGCCACCGCAGCAACATTATCTTAACCCTTCAAACACTGGGTTATTAGCCGCATCTGAAGCCACTGTGCTGACATGCCGCACAGAGGCTGCAGATGCGGTTAATATGCTGCGAAACCCCGGGATTTAAAATTTTACACATCAGCTGTGTTTTAACTAATCATCTTGCACCGCTGCTGTCACAGCAGTACAAGATGATTGGTTACTGTAACGGGAAATCAGCAAATTCAAACTCTGCGGTTTGAGTTTAAATTCACCGACAAATGCTGTCTGCGGTCCTGAAGTTTGCTTCAGGACCGCGGACAGCATTACACTCACACGCACCACACACAATTATGCAGCACACTCGCGCTCACACGCATACAGCCATGCACACTCACCCACATGCACCACACTCGCACCACACTCACTGCAAAAATGCACAACACTCATATCACTGTCATGCATCAAACAAGCCTTTAACCTAAAAAAGAGCAGTAGAAAAACGCCCAAATTGACATGCTCATTCTTGGTGAGCCAAAAGCGGATCCTCTGAATTGTGTCTGAATAACAAATCTGGAAACCCATTGACTTTGTTGGAATGCTCAGCAAATCGCTGCAAAAAACGGATCCTCAAAAAAAAATGCACCAAAAATGCAGTGTGAATGTAGCTTTAGATACTACTACAAGTCGCTCTGAGATGGTTATAACTACTTGTCGTACCTGTGACACATGAAAAAACTTAATAGTGTTTTATATAAATATTATTTAAGCAGTTTAAAATAAAGAAATAATAATGGCATTGTGTATAAATTGGTATGATTTTCTTCTTTCAGACATTTTTCTTTAAAAAGTGTCTACAGCAGTCTGTCATCAGGCTAATTCAGTTGGATTACTGAGGAGGAGACTGTTGAGGTAAGAATATCCCTTCCCTAATCATAACGTGATCCTAATATTTTTGTACCTAATGAGCTGACGACACTTAGACATAAATATCTAACTTTGCCGACTGCAACGTTTTATCCTCCTGTCTACAGTTTGTAAATCAGTGGATGTTATTAAGTAAAGTAAGAACAATTTAGCAGAAAAAAAACTAACAAAAAAATCTGGTCAACGGCATTTGGAAATTATTTCCTGATTTTATATTTGTTAGGGGTGTTTTATAGAGAAATGCCACTACGCTTATGGCTGCAGGTTTTTTTGGTTGAAGCCAGAAGTGGCAGTGTGGGTTGTCCTTTTCTCTTCTTCTTCTTTTTGAATCCACGTCTAGCTTTGGCTCAAACAACTGTGTGAAAAATTCCCAGTAAAACGGCAGCAAAATGACTTTGGAAAAATAGTTAAATATGCAATTTCTTATTAATTTGTTTTTAGTATTTGCTTTTAGTTTTCACGAAACATGTCTATTAATATTGTCAGGGCCGGTGCTGCCGGGACCCTGGACAAATAGGGGGGGGCACTCGATGTTGTGGACACCGTTCGTGCCTCTTGCCGGATACTTAGAGACGTATGCTGGGGTAACTGCCTCTTCCCTACCTTTGCGCTGTCTCTGTGCGCATTGTTCTCCCCCTGTGCTGATTGTCATGATTATGAATATTAATAAGCAGGTAGCAGAGATCAATAACATTACCTGTGGGGTTGTGCTGATCTCCTGCATCATCATTGCACAGCGCAGAGAGAGAAAAGATAGTGGGCAGAGAAAGCGCACACAAGCACAGAAGAAGAGAGAACATCGGGGGAGAAAACAGAATAGGGGGAGAGAGTGCACAGGAGAAGAGAGTACAGAGGGGAAAAAGAAAGTGAGCGGGGGAGAAGACATCACACAAGGAGAGTAAGATACTGGAGGGGGATTAGAGAGTGCACAGCAGGGAGAGCACTCGATGGGGGAGACGGCGCATAGAGAGACAGAGCACAAGGGGGGTGAGTAGAGTGCACTCATGAAAAGAGTACACAGGGGGAGAAGAAAGCACACAGAGGAGAAGAGAGTGCACAGGGGAGAAAAGGGCACATGGGAAAAGGTGAAACACAGGGGGAGGCAAGAGCCCACATGGGGGAGAGAAAGCACATGGGGAGAGACAGCGCACACAGGGAGAGAGAGCACATGGGGGTAGACAGCACACAGGAAAAGAGCGCATGGTGAAGACAGCGCACAAGGTGGAATATATATTAATATGAATATGAATAGCTTACAGCCTCTATATTATAATCATGAATTGTGGTATGTGTTTAAGGAGCCCACTGAGGCTCCTTCACCCGGGGCCCAGGAAAACCTAGAGCCGGCCCTGAATACTGTGTATAAATAATTTTGCCATGTTTTCTACAACATATTAATTTAGAAGTTCAGAAAGATAAAACCCAAATCTACATTATTAAAGTGCCTGATTTTTAAGTGTGAAGATCGCATCTGTGACTTTAACCTAATGTAAGTGTTGGCAGGGTTCCCCCAGTGTATTTTTCAATATTCCCATAACCCCCCATAGCAAAAAGTGCCTTGGCATATTATATACTGTATCTGTATAGGAAAGTGCATCAGGCTACACTGAAAGCCATCTTAAAGTTTATTCCACGTGGTATACTTTTTTTTTACTATTTGTGCCTCGTGGATACAAGTATGCATCCTGACTGTGGCCGTTGAAGGATATGTCTGCCCGAAGGTGGCCATAAATGTAGTGTGTTCCTAGTAGAGATGATTGTAATTGAATAGTAATAAATAAAAGTTCAGATTTGACCAAAGAGTGATTTTTTTTTTGGTATTTGACTTGCACAAATCCAACCAAATAGATGTAAGAAAAGATAAGCTAAAAATCAAATATTATACTAACTTGTGCTAGGCCACCTATCTCTCATCCAAAGCAGCACCTTCCCATCTGGTGCTAGATTCAGTTCAGTCTTCAGTGTAGATCCTCCAATGCTGACTAGGTCTCATCTGGTCACACAGGGCTCAATCCATGTCTCTGATATAACAGTATCATATTTTATAATTTTTATAATTTTTTACCCCCATCCTAACCCTATAAACTGTCCAATAAAATGGTGGACATCTGCCTGCCATATCGCTATATTTGTGTAAAATTTGTTCTCAAAAATTTTTTGTGAAATTTATAAAGAATTTTATTTGTCCAAATTGAAAAAAAACCTCTTTTGGGAGATTTGCTCTAGTTTCTAGATTTACTAATTTTTTATTTTACACTATTCTAAGCTTTCAAAAGATTTAACAACAGCTTAAAAAAAGATCTGTCACTAACATGGCTACATATATTATTAACCAAACCAACGTAAATACCAAAGGTTATAAATCAACTTAAAAAACACAAATACCTTAAAAAATATTTTATCAATATGAATTAAAGTAAACCCACCAGATCACACATATAAAAAGAAACACTTGATGAATGCAGACTTAGATACAGTGAAGGGGTGGGCAATTAACTCTACTACTTTATATCCTACCTGACTGCGGAGGCCGGTGCCTTATGTCAAGCAAGTAATGGCGCCCCTGATCACCGATGGCTTGCCCTCATTAACCATCCCCTTTATTTATCTGTGCAGCTAACTATAAGGGTACCTTTACACGCGGCTACATTTCTAGGGTGGCTACAGGTAACTTACTGGTTGCAGTGAAATCATGGAGACAAGGTTCTATCTTGTTGCTGTGTACAAATGGAATAATCTCTCCATGATTTCACTGCAACCAGTAAGTTACCTGTAGCCACCCAAGAAATGTAGCCGCGTGTAAAGGGGCCCTTAGTGATGAGGAACACTAGGTTGACCAGAGATGTGCAAAGATTATTAGCAAGCAGTCCAAGATCGTTATTTATCATGTCCGCATGATTAGCCAATGAAGTTCATGATATTAAACATCTATCCAAGTTCTTTATCTGAGAACCAATTTGATCCCACAGAAATATATGGTGTTAATTAGTGGTGATATATACCAGTTGACCACAGAACTCACCCTCACCTCCACGAACTTATATAAATCCCACATAATAGTACAGTTCCTCTTATGGGTCCACAAGTGTGACCACAAACCATAGGAACACAGATGGTAATTGATCAAAAAGTCCAATTTGCCATAAGGCTAGGTAAGCCTACTGAAAGTCCTTTAAATTCCAAAGAAAACCCTTATTGAGATAGTCATAGACGAAGAAACATCCTAGACCCATGCGTTTCCTCCCTTTATTCCGGGGTTCATCAAGGGCTTTGGTGATGTATAAAACCACATTCAAGGATAAGGACTCTATGGCCCAGGTATCCAAAACCCAAACAGAAGTACAGAAAACATTAGTTCAGGTACTAACCATTGGTCCACCATTTACCATGCTAAAATATTTACATCTGCAGATTACTCATACCAGAGAAGTCCCTTATGTGAATACTCCAAGGACTATCCTCATGATTTTCAAAACTCTGTGGAGGGAAAAATGGCCCAAAAATTACTGGGCCCTATTATTCCAAAAGCGATAATAGTAGAAGATAACATTCATAGATACCAAACATTTATATTTATTTTAGATAATTGGTGAAAAAAAATAATAAACTTGTCAAAAAATATATGGTGCATTTATCGTCACTTTCCAAGAAATGCCATTTTTGGGTAGATGTGATGTTTTGATAGCCTGTTATTGCAATGTTGCGGCCAACAAAAAGTGTAATTCTGGTGTTTTAAAATTTTATTTATTATGCAGTTTTTTGATCAGACCAATTTATTTAATATTTAGATAGATTGGGCATTTCTGAACGGCAGTGATGCCAAATAAGTGTTTTTTTTTCAATCGGGCAAAAGGGGGGTGATTTGAAGTCTTGCGATTTTTTTATTTGTTATATACTTTTAATAACTTTTTGAAAAACATTTTATTGTTTTTAATAATCTCACTAGGGAACTTGAAACTCCCGATCACTTGTACATCAACTATTCTCTGTAGTTCACAAATGATTATCTCCTATGAATGCCTGTGCTCAGCTGCTGTTCACAGGAAGTTCTTAATGACTGTGACACTGACTCCTGGTTATCCTGACAACCCATCGGCGCCCCGCGATCACATCACGTTGGAAATGGGAGCAGGGAATAGTGCACCCCAAGCCAGCACATTAAATTGCGCTGTCAGAGTTTGAACTATTTAGCTAGTTAACAGTCATGCGAGGATCTACGCTCTGCCCACCGCTGTTAGAGGCACATGTCAGCTGATGAGATCAGCCGACTTGTGTGGGGAAAGATGCGGGCTCACATGCAAAGGCAGGGAGGCCACCTTGGATGTACCAGTATGTCCAAGATCGTGAAGAGGTTAACACACCTCAAACATGTGTCTGCAAATGGAGTTTTTTGTTTAGCTTCATATCCTAAGACATGTGGCAAGGCCCTATATAGGGTCGATATTGACGTTTAGAATTGCTATTTCCAATAGGTGACACCAAGTTTCTGTTTTCTTCCCTCTGAATAGGCTATTTGCATAAAAAAACACACATAGGAAGTAATCAATCTAGGAGTGTGGGGTAGGGAGAAACCACCAGGGACTTGCCTCAGGTTAGTCATCTGAGATGCATAGTTCCTGGCCGGCTATTCAAAGTAAGCTTTCTCTGAAACTCTGTAACATATCAGAGTAAGGCTGGAGTCACACTGCGCGAGAGGCATCCGAGATACTCACCTTGCATGGCTGCTGGCTCTCCGGACAGGAGCGTGTCAGCTGCATATATTTCTATGGAGCAGCATACTCCTGTCCGGAGAGTCAGCGGCTGTGCAGGGTGAGGTATCACTGACTCGCATGAGTATCACACATGTCTCTTGCCCAGTGGGCAAAAACATACACAGCTCAATAACACAGGCAGTGTCTGCGGCCAACCTTCACATCACGTTTTGTTCCTGTCCATGTGGATCCTGTTTTTTGAAGGATGAGACGGACAGGAATGGATTTGTATAAAGAGAAGGCAATTAACATCCTGTTTTTTAAGGATACATTTTGTGTATGCCAATCAGTCCAGCCATAGGAAATAATGGTAATGTCGTTTCCGGAGAAAAAGAGAGAGAAAGAGAAAATGAATATGTCCGGAACAAAAATTGGGCTTGCAGGAGAATTACATTTGTTCTGAGCATGCTCAGTAACTAAAACCGGATCCGAGAAACTATCCTTTTTTTTTTCCTGGACCGAAACCATAGACTACCATTATATGTGATCTGATCATGCCGGATTCATTTCTGTCTGTTTTTGTCTGGTGTGCCCAAAAACGTGCAGTCTCCCATTCTGGGTCCTAGAAAAAAACAGGACTAAAAACCGAATCCCGCACTGAATTCACGTAAATGGATGGTCATATATGACCAATCCGGCACCATAGGGATACATGGGAGGCAAAACTGGATCCCTGCCTATCGTTTAAAAATGAATAGCCCAGATCCCCAAAACCGTGGTGTGAATCAGCCTGAACATGCTACCGTTGTTTTGGCAGATTGAATCTACTGTCAGGTTCCCTTTAATGTTAGAGGTAGACTTTAAGTTAGAAATTATTTTTTTTATTATTAATACGTTGAATAAATGTACATAGAGCTGAGATAGCATTGCTTGTGTTTACCTAAGCTCTCTTTTCACAATAACTATATTTAGTATATTCTGGGTGAATTGCTGTATACAATTATATTGGAGCCTTAGCATGTTCTTATAATTCTGAATATACAGTTGCATTTCTAGTCCTTACCTTTTGCCTGAGTGACAATGTCGCCGGTTGCCCATTATTCATTAGTATTTTATTTGTTTCCATAAATGCCCAGACAGTATCACTCCCCAAAGATCCCAGAGTTCTGTGCTCTGCAGATAAGAAGCTGGTTCCTACCATTTCTTCAAGTGACATGTCTGAATCAGCCTGCCTATAAATCACAGGAATTCCTGCTTTATAGGATGACACCTGGACAGTCTGAACCTCATGAATTATAAGATAAGCTTCAGAGAATTCTTCTGGGTGTAATTAGGTGTGGGAAATTCCGGTCCTCAGGGGCTGCTTACAGGATATCAGTAGTAATGGTAATAATGACTTTGTTTTATTATTATTGTGTGAGGACTTCTCTGAACTATTTAAAGGGAAATCAAGTACTTCCTTGATTCAATAATTGCTTATATTTTTTAAATTGTTGCACCAAAAATAAAGCTTTGAAGAGGACCTGTTAAGGCAATCTTGCCTATTCTACTTCACCGTGACATAGTGGAGGCCATTATAACGTGCATGGAAGGATATGACAGACGGCAGATTGTTTCTAAGTCAGCAAATTCCTGGGGTGACAATCCCAATAGGATTTATTTATAGGCAAATGTTAATACAAGTAAATACAACTTCAAAGTTATTGGTTACACCTAGTTTGTTTACTACTTGGTGATTGGATCTATATGGTGGTACTATATGGTGCCGCAATACTTACAATAATTGGCAGGATGGATGAGGTTATTGAGGGATATGAAAAGTCCCCCAAACTCCAGGTCTATCTTATTTTAACCAGATTGGGTTATTGAGGGTCATGATCAAAACATGTGTACGAAGCTGAGATGTGGTAACACCTGCGGAGCAGCAGCTCTCACACCACAAGAATCCTACTGACAAATCTGCGGAAAACACCACCCCAACACAAGAGAAAGGCGGGCTACCACCAGCTCCCACTCCACACCACCAATAAAGGTCAGACACTTCAATCCTGGATAATTTCTGAGATCTGGAGGGTCTTGTTACCTGCTGCTCACATGTGCATCCATTGGCTGCACTGGCTGCTATGCACACGGATAAAATCCACTGCCGACTAAAGGTATAATCCTACAAGCCGAACATAGAACCCCTCTTCCCCCCCATGGAAACACCAGTGGGATCTACTTATCAGAGATCAGGGCAGATTCTACAGGACTTCTCTCCTTCTCTCCGGTTCCTGGTAAGTCTAAAGAGGCCAGTGAAGGGGTCCCTAAAATTGGGGCTGTGGTCAGTCTAAGCAGAGAGAAAACAGTGTCTCCAGCAATGACACACAGAGCCCCAGGAGGGGGGTTTAAGCACAAACGACTGGTCATTTCTCTTGGTGCCAGCTCAAAAGGAAAACTGGTGATATCTGGTGGTCGTTATAGTGAACAGAGGCACGGAATAGCTCTATTGCCACTTAGTGGACAAAAAAATAAGCACACAAAAAAATAAATAAATAACTGCAAGTGCTTACTGTGTACTGCAGCACGACATATTTCCATAGCTGCCAAGAAACATAAGCACTGATAATCTCAGGAGAAAGACCAAACGACAGCGACAGAGGGACCTTACCCTGACTCCATCTACGTCACCACTTCAGCAAATAGATTGCTGCGTGTTATGCAGCTCACAGAAGCCAGAGTGTCCCAGCAAACAAGCAGCGGGAACCACAGAGTGGAAGAGGGCACCGGGGACCCATGCCCTGCGGGAGAGGACAATCCTGCAACAAACTCGCAACAGAAAACCTCAAATAAGGAGTACATTGAAGACCTAAATAAGTGTAGCAGGAAAGACCCTTCAACATTGATATCAACAAACTTTAACAAACTGGCGGCTGACGTGGCAATTAGCATCATGCCAGACATCCAAAAGAACCTGGAACAGGCTATCAAGAAGGACCCCCAGCATCTCCAAGACGAAGTGAGCAAACATAAAGAATGGATAGTGGAGCTGGAGCAGAGGGTCTCACAACTGGAGGGTGCTAACATGCAGCTCTCCTCCCAGCTGAAAGAGACAACGGCGGAAACAAACTGCCTGTCTGAGAAGGTCGAGGACCTGGAAAACAATTCAAGGCTAGTGGGGCTCCCCGAGTCAGTCCCTGCAGCTGAACTACAAAGACTTTGCGAAAGAGACCTACCAATGGCCCTGAGAATTAATCACGGTTGTAGGGTAAAAAGGGTTCACAGAGTTGGGCCAGATCTACGATCTCACAATCAAGGATCTGATGACCAGATATCCAGACCACGTCAAGTAATCATGAAATTCCTGGACCATAATGATAAGTTTGACATAATGAGAGCATATAGAAGATGTCCCCAGCCAGTGACGTTCAGAGGGACAGAAAGTCCTATTATTTGAAAACTATTCTGCGAAGGTGGCAAAATGCAGGAGAGCCTTTAGTAAAATATGTGCAGCACTCTATCAAGCAAAGAAATGTTTTGCACTGCGATACCTGGCGACACTGTGGTTTTTCCAAAATGACGATGATAACCTCATCTACAAATTGGCAAGCGATGCAGAGAAAGACATGGAAAAAATACTGTGCAATGCAAAAAGCAACGAATGAAGAAGAGGTCGTGAGGAAGACAGCTTCCCTTCAACACCAAAGCCCCAGAGGGAATGTGGCGGCCGCAGATGACGCAGCATTGAAATGGACTGCATCACATACATCTTGCTCTTGATGGGTCTCCCCCAAGGCACTTCTTCTACAAACAGGACAGTGTCTCCCCAAGGTGACTGGATGCTGTTGGTAACATGTTGAGTACTGCCAATTGATATATTTTGCGCCTTAATGAAGATGGGTTTTGGTGGGAAGTGCCCATCTGCCCCTTATTTGGGGAAGGGACCCAGGTTCTGGAGGGGTGGAGGGCAAAGAGCTATGCAAAGGTATGGATCAGGGTGAAGGAGAAGATGCAGATGGCATTTTGACAATTATTTATAATGTGTGGTGTGGGATATGCTTCTTCCCACAGGTTTTTCTTTTTGGTAGTCCTTACTTCCTCAGAAAAAAGCAAAGTCCACAATGCTATTAGTGGGGTAAGAAGCTAGAAATACACTACAGCTTATTGACAGCTCACTGTTTATTTGTTTTAAAGTTTAAATCTTTATCCCCTTTCATATCTTTAAGTCTTTTTTCTTTCTTTTCTACCCTTCTCTAACCACGTGAGGATCTTCTTTTAATCACTAGAACCCTCAGAAGGAAAACAAAGAGGTAATAGGCTGTAGTGACAGGGACTATGAATGTCATCTCTTGAAATGTGAAAGGCCTAAGATCCCCGAATAAAAGAGTAATAATACTGAGACATCTGAATAGGTACTCTTCCGATATTGTATTGCTTCAAGAAACCCATCTAAAGGAAGAGGATTTTTTTAGGCTAAGCAAATTGTGGATGGGGAAATTAGTGAGCTTGTCAGCTCAAGGTAGACACACAGGGGTAGTGATACTGTTCCATCATAATTTTGTATTTAATCTGCTGTCCCATGAGTGTGATGATCAGGTGAGATGGGTTTGGGTCACCATAGAGCATGGAGGAGAAGTCCATTCAACCTACAATGTTTATGGACCTAATGGTTCAAACAGAGTCTTCTTTGATGCCCTGGAGAGGAAGATTGTCTTGGACAACTCACCTCTGATAATTACTGTGGGAGACTTGAACACGGTTCACAATGGGGAGCAGGACAGAAAGAGCCAGAGCCTGACTCCTCCAAAAACAGAGATTCTTCTCCCCTCCTTCCTTGAACAAACTGGATTGAGGGATGTTTGATGTTCTCCCATGCCCACCAATCCTGGTCAAGGATAGACTATCTGCTGACCTTGGAGAGACTGTTAAATAGAATGAAGTCAGTGGAGATCTATGACCTGGTCATATCTGACCATGCTCCAGTGGGTATGGAACTGGTGGATAACCAGATAAAAGGAACACATTATATGTGGAAATTTCCATCTCATCTTACAAAAGATGAGGGATTTAATGACAACTTACGGGGCTAGTGGAAGAAATTTGAACGGGACAACATGGAACATGCAAACCAACACGCGTTGTACTGGAATACGGCGAAAGTGGTGTTAGGAGGCAAAATTATGGTGTTTGTGGCCTCACTCAAGAAAAGAGTAGCAGAAAAATACTCAGATTGTAGTGCAAAGCTTAGAAATATATATATAGAGTTCCTGCAGTACCCCACAACTCAAAACAGGGAAAAATGAAAGCTGGCCAAACAAGAGCTTCAAATCTGGATTGATAGGAGGGAACAAATGTACTGCTCTAGACAGGAGGTTGAATTGCTGAGATATGGGAACAAAGCAGGGAAATTTCTGGCAAGACTGGCAACAAGGCGTCTGCAGGCAAATCCTATTGATAAACTACGAGACGGCCAGGGAACTATAACCTCCAACCCTAGGAAAATCAATAAAATACTACAAAACTTTTACAAAGAATTATATAAACCCTCATATACTAATTTGGCAGAAGGTAAAACATTCCTCCAACAAGTCACTCTTCCAAAACTAACACAAGAACAACAAGATGCAATTAATGCAGAAACAACAGAAGGAGATGTGAGATAAACCTAAACCATAAGTCATCTCCAAAATGGGAAAGCACCAGGCCCAAATGGATTTAGCAGGGAGTTTTATAAGGCCCTCAGGCAACATATCTCCCCATTGCTAACAAGTTATTACAACACCATCCTCTTAACGGGGGCCATAGCAGAATGATCTAAAGAAACATATATTAAAGTCATAACTAAACTAGGCAAGGACCCCCTGGAGGCCTGCTCTTATAGACCCATCTCCCTTATTGATGTAGACCAGAAGATTATGTCAAAAATAATGGCGGACAGATTGGCAGCAGTATTGGTAAACCCTGCACAAGTAGGATTTGTTAAGGCAAGGGCGGCGGTGAAAAACATACAAAAGGTACTAACTGTGTTAGATGGAGTGGGTCGCCGCAGCCAGTCCAGAGGGAGAGGGAGAAAGCTTTTGATAATGTTAGCTGGGACTGGATAGGGGTGACTCTGGACACATTCAACATAAAGGGCAACTTAGAATATACCTGAAGGGGTTGTATAGGGACCCGACAGCTAGAATACACACGCCAGGCTTCCTCTCAGAGCCATTTCACCTATATAAAGGGACCAGGCAGGGATGCCCAATGTCTCTATTGCTGTTCAACTTGGCATTGGAGCTCTTTGCTCGGTATATGGAAGAGTCGGATCTATTTGAGGGAATCAGGGTGGGCACTAGCAACACTAAAATAGCATTATTTGCAGATTATGTCATCTTCTCTTGTCCCAGCCACTGTAACAATTAGGAAATATCTTTCAGTTTATACAGAAATATGGGGAATACTCAGGCTATAAGGTCAATACCACCAAGAGAGGACTCTTAGAATTGGGGGAAAAAACGCATGCGGATCAATGGAGGAAACTAGGCCTAGAACTACATATTGCAAAGACACATATCACCTATCTGGGAATTAAGATAGGCAGGCTTCCGGCACAACTATATTATTAAATTATACACCTCTGATCCAAAAAATATCGGAAGAACTTCAGAGATGGCAGAATCTGCCACTATCTCTTCTGGGAAGATGCCATTTAATTAAAATGATCAGCTTTGCCAGACTCCTATACCCATTACAGACATTACCACTGATACTCAAGCATCTAGATATAAACAAAATAAATAGAGCTTCCACCCATTTTATTTGGGCAGGTAAAAGGCCAGAATCGCATTGGGAAAACTGATGCTAAGGAGAAGTGAAAGTGGATCAATTTTCCAAATGTCAGAGCCTACAACATAGCAAGTCTTTTTAGACATGTGATAGATTGGCTACAGGACACTAACTGCTACTCTAATATCCAATTGGAAAGACAGTTAGCAGCGCCGTGGGGGAATTACATACCAAAAACAAGCCAATTTCCCCGATGGAGCGGAAATCAAAAAAGCGATATGACAAGCAGGTGATAGCATGAGGAAAGCGGGGGGATATTATGCAAACGGAGGTTAAACGATGGCTGAGCCCACAAGAAATCATGTTCAAATTCCATATAGACAGCAGACACTTTCTACAGGTCATGCAAGTACATTTTTTTGCCTATCTAGACTTCGCAGGTTATTTAATGAAGTGGGATACATAATCTAAATAATAGAGTAGATCTGAACATCCAGAATGCAAGCATAGCCTCAATACACAATACTGTAAGGTAATAAATTCCTGAAGTTAAAGCAGAACAAGCTGTTTAAGACTTGGGAGAAATGGACTGGGGATAAAGATATTGCAGAAACAATTCTACAGGGGTGGGAACAGATTCAAAAAATCCATTCTTTGCGAAAGATGGAGGGAGACCTATTTTAAGCTCATGCACACAGCATTACTTTTATGGTTTCAATAGTCCAACCTCTCCTAGATTCCCTGACAGGATTACAGCATGCCCTAAGAGCGAAACCCCTTCAACGAATCTCTGGCACGGGGTGTGGGAATGCAGGGCAGTTAAAGAGTACTGGACACAGGTTGGGGAACAGGTTCAATCATGCTGGGAATCCAACTCCCACAAACACCACAAGCCATGCTCTTCCAATAGTTAAGACCCCCGGAGACTCAACCCACAGGAGTTAAAGTAAAGATCCCTTAAAACATTCACACATCTTAGTTGTGCCCTATGGTTTACTGGCGAATTGCTTAAACCAAGCATCACATCGATGGTGATGATAATGTCCCAGATTAAACACTTACTGGGAATTGAATTAATAGAGGCTGGAAAGGAGTAAGGAAAGGAAAAATTTGCAGGGAAAGTATTTCCGCTCTGGAAAACATTCATTGGTGTTCACTACAGCCCTCACAAAATATCGAGAATGATCAGTCGCTTCCGCCCCACAGAATGGTATTGTCTGGAGGATCTGAGCGGAACGTTAGGGTCCTTGGGAACTATTACAGAGGTATAATGTCTGTTAAAGATACAGCATATATTAACATAGAACAACATGCTTGACTATGCAAAATACAGTAAAAGAGATTCTCTTCCTTTGCCTATTACCCTTCTAGGCATTCAGCCCGTCTTTTCTTTCTCTCATTATTTCCATAAAATTTGTGTTCAAGGATTGATGAGATCGATCTATGTATCTACGTATATACTATTATAAATGCTACGCAGACATGTTGCCTAACAAGAAGGATTTGTATATCTACTTTTGGTAATTACAGTGTCATTGTGGATGTTATATCCTATGCTATGTTATCATATCCAATGTTATGTCCTAAAATCCAATTAAAAAAACAAAACATGTTTACATGGTTTAAGAGAAAACCAACTTCACCAAAGGTTTCATGTTGATTTGGACAACAAAGTGCTGCAAAGTGAAATAAAAGTGTGCTATCGGCCAATTTTCCTTGGGGATGTATTTCTTCTTCCTACATGATTCTAAGCAATCACAGGCAGACTGCAACACTGCAATGATAGAAGAACACATCCCCATCGTAGCTTAGAGCAGATTTCTTAGCGTGATGAAATGATACAGCTCTGATCTCCTGGTCTAACCTCCTGCATGTGTGAGGGGGAAGGACAGCTGAGTTTAGCTGTGTCACATTACAAAATCTTCTATCAGCTTCCTTGATAAATGAGTGTGCTAATAATCACACTTGTATCTGATGTGCTCAAGGAACATGTAATTGCTCTGTAGTGGGAGCAAGCTGTCATTATTACTCACACAGGAGTAATCTGCCTGTTCTGGACCATGTGATGTAATGAATCCCTACTCTGATAACACTGTGGAGCAGTTATATGTTGAGCGCAGCATACATAAGTGTAAGGACTCACTCACACAAGCGTATAACACAGACAAGTACAATCCGATGATGTTTTATGAGATAGCACTCGGCCCAATGCTATACTATGAGCAGTGCTGATCACCAATAAGTCTATGGCTGGGAGAAATCATCAAACTGCACTTGGATCTCATCCAAGTGAAGTCCGATTATGCTGATACAGGCAATAGAGAAGACAGAGAAATTAAATTCTTAGTCTTCTCACCTGTGCTCCAGGTCTCCCATGCCAGAAAATCAGAGCACAGTGAATGACACTTGTTTCAAACTCTGAATGAAGTTTGAGCCAAATGTCTTTAGCATAATTGGGCTGATTCTCTCCTATGAGTGAACATAGTCTGTGTAAGCCCAGCCTAATACTGGCGCTTTGAGCTCTCATCTGAAGACAGACAATGTGGTGGGAGAGGCATAGCTGAGAGTGCTAGTAGATAAGACTAAGTTCACACTGGACATTTCTGATTTGTTTTTGGAGCTGCGCTTTTTTTTAAACTGCACCAAAAACGTTCAATCAAAACGTCTGGCAACAAAGTGAATGGATTTTCAATTTGTTGATGTTTTTTTACAAAAAGAGGATCCTTTTTAATGCAGAACTGATCAATAAAAATGGAGCACAAACGCTCTGTCTGAACTTATCCTTAGTAATGTGACACAGCTAAAACCCAGCTGTGTTGCAATCCACCTACATATGATGTTAGGCCCCTTTCACATCAGCGGTAATCGCTGATCGCGGCAGTTGCAGTGAAAAAAAACGCAACTGTCGCGGTTACCGCATAATGGCCGGACTTGCGGTTCACTTGCGGCAAGCCCCATGCAATGTCTATGGGGCTTGCGGTAAGTGTGTGGCAGGCGCGGCAAGAGCGGTTTCAGCACTTGCAGCAGATGTGGCCGCGAAAAAGTGCGGCTGACCGCGGTTTTTTTTGTGGCCGCATCTGCCGCAAGTGCCGAAACTGCAACTATACCGCATTTGACGCACCTGCCTGCAAGCCCCATAGACATTGCATGGGGCTTGCCACAGGTGAACCGCAAGTGCGGCCGTTATGAGGTAACCGGTCAGTTGCATTTTTTTCACCGCAACTGCCTCAATCAGCGATTACCGCTGATGTGAAAGGGACCTTAGGCGGCCGTCACACGGTTCAATATTGTGAACGATATCGCTTAAGCGATCTGCTTTTTGATCGCTTAAGCGATATCGTTTGTGCATTGCTACGTGCGATCAAGCGATTTTACAATGTCAAATCGCTTGATCGTTACATCGCAGATATGTGAGCCGGAGCTCATATCAAGCGATAAACGCTTGTTCAATCTGCTTCATCGTGGTGTGTGACACCACGATGAACGATCTCCCAGCGCAGAGCCTATGCTGGGAGATGGTATCTATGGTAAACGTCGGGTTACTAAGCGCCGCGCGGCACCTAGTAACCCGATGTGTACCATAGTTACCAGCGATCTCGCTGGCCCACATCGCTGGTGAGTCTGTCTGTGTGACATCTCACCAGCGATGTGAACGATATTGTTAGCGATCGCGCGTGCACGTGATCGCTTACAATATCGCTCACGATATTGTAGCGTGTGACGGCCGCCTATGTCATACATGTATTCTAATCATGCAGGAGTATAGACCAAGAGATGAGGCTGTGTTACATTACATCTCACACCGAAAAGCCTGCTCTAACCTATGGGGGGCGTGTTCTTCTTTGTTTCGAGTGTTGCTAATGCTTAAGATTGCTCAGCATCATACTGGAGGGGAGCATGAGTTATGTGCAGGTACCTTAGATTAAAAAAAACACTCCAAAAGAGAAAAAAAGAATGCTAGAGTGGTGCTTTTAAGATCCAGACTGTATTCAGAGATGTTTGAGTGCCATACCTGGAAATTGTTGTGGACCAAATCCAGAGACAAGACTAGTCCAGCTCCACCCTTGTCCAGCTCTTCCAAGCACTGCAGCAGGTGATTGGCAGTCTTAATGAAGTAGACACAAAATTTTGAATTGGAAAAATTAAGCATCGACCACAATAAAGATAGACGTATTTATTAAAACAGAATATTACACTTGAAAAGCATAAGGTGTAAATTAATGATTAGCTCAAAAGGAAATATATGTCAAACTCTTGTTTATTATCTGTATATGGCCTAATAGAAATAAGAGAAGAAAATTCTTTATATGCAAAGAAAATGGGAATAGATCATCTGGAGGGGGAAGAAGTAAGTTCCCAGACAGCAAGTTGTTATATGTTCTTATATACCTCAATACAATTACTTTTGGGTGGATTTTTATTTAAAATAAGTCAGCAAAGCCTCATTACAGCACCTTGAACACATAAAGTACATTTACCGATATGAGTAATGCTCTGTCTTTATCTACCAGTTAAGACAACACAAGAATATATGAGAACACACAGCACATGACTAGAAATAGATAACTCACACTAAGTACATTATATGAAAATGTCACGGTGATGATGTATGTTATATTAATACTGATTATTATATTATAATGGAAAATAATTATTAGGTGCACTGATAAATGGGGCAAAATGGAAACGTGTTGTGATCATAAAATACATCCTCAATCGAAGCCTGCAATCCAGGACTATAATTCAGTTACATTGTGGGTGTTCTTATACCACAAGATAAATTATGTAAATTGCAAATAATTTTCTAGTTTGTGATTGTTTCTTGAGGTTTTGTAGGGGTCAGATATATGTAATTAGGATTTTTTTTACTCCTATATCGCCAACATTGAAGTTAACATGTTAGAACCTCTTCAATACTTTTTCTCGTTACCTGCTGTCTAAATATTACTTCTGCTCAACTAACTATAATTTTACCGTACATAGTTTATAGGGAGTGTGTCATAAAAAAATAACCACTGCTTAAATCAGGTTTTTATGTTAAATGTATTTAAAAAAATTTTGGTAATGTTTTTATTTTTATATAATGATTTAATTTAAAAACAAAAAAATACAGAAATCTTACAGTGTTCAGAGCTATTTTTACTCATACTCCTGTTTACAGATAACATTTCAACAGTCTCATTATCATCACAGCTAGAGTTACAATGGAAGGTAAGACCTATACACACAGCTGATAACTCAGGATCCACCATTCCTATAAAGATGATATCACAGCTCCTCCTGATTCCCCCCTTCACAATAACCTTTTGTCACATTTCCAGAGTCTTCTCTTGCAACTTCTGCATCTGCCACCAGGTGCTGCTGTGTTCACTCTAAAGGTGGGGCTGGTGATGTAGTAGTCTGACTTGTGGATGTGTTGTATGGCTGCCCAGCTGCAGTCATTAACTCGAACTTCAGCCAATTAGAAAATACTTCAGTCTATGTGAATCCTCTGTTTGCTCCTGCTCATTGCCAGACATATTCCCTGGTTCACTTGGTATTCCTGCTTTGTATTATTGATTTTCCAGATTGACCTTTTCCTAATTTTGTACTGTTCTCCAGCCTAACAATTTTGTACTTTTCTGACCTCTCTGCTTTGAGCCTGCTTGGCACCTTTTCTATTCCTGGACTGCAACTCAGCTATTGGCAGCAACCCCCTGGACCTTGCAGTAATGCCAGATCCCTGTATAGGGGTTAAAGGGTGTCTGGGTATCTCAGGGTTCTGCCTGACAGTGCAGTTTCTATTCAGTCTGTCCGGAATTCCTCTTTTTACCTGTAACTCGGAGAGACATTACAGCTTTGCACTGGTTCAAAAGGTAGGATAAATCTGTTGCTGCTAATGTACATGTAGATTTCCTGGAAGAACAAAAAATATGAGTCTTGCATGAAAATGTAAATATTTCTATTTTTTTTTAATCATATGATACAAAAATGTCCATACATGTTTAAACATTGGACAGTAGAGGTGAATTGGGATCTGGCATATTTCGACAGTGGCTGGATGGAGGGACGCTTAAAACATTTGAAGAGCTCAGGCATCCACACACCTTAGCTCAGGGAATTAATAGGTTACTCCATTGCCAGGAAGCCAGCGAGAGGCTCTGTTTCAGAAGCGCCAAGGTAGTGAAGGAGAGAGAAGTGAAGTTAAGGACAGATGAAAGGGATTGAAAGGTACATCAAAGAGGGTTTAACTCTCTAACCCCTGGTGACTACCCAGGTCAGTTTAACCCATTGACTGTAAAGAACTGTTTATAGCCCAGTCATCAGTAAAACCCGTGCAGAACTTGAGCAACGTGTGGTGTTTTATTCAACGTCACCTGAGGCACTGCCTCTATGTGTAGAAATCTTCTATTCATCATCCATCTCTGCCCCGGGAATTCCGCTCCACCTACGGGGAGCGTCTCCATTTAGCTGCCCCATAACTCATCCCCGGAGGTCTGTAGCAGCACCGGTATCATTACCGGACTCCGTGGGTGGCATCACGAAGACTTTTACGTTTCTTTTAACTCTTTTTCAGTGACTAACAGGGCCATGGGTCCAGGCACAGGCCACCCAATACCCCTTTAATTAATGCCCGGGACTGAGTACCCCGCGGCCCTGGGATGGGTCAGCATCATGGGGTGCCAATATGTTGCCATGACAGTGAAGGGTCGGATAATGATCCTTGTTGCCTGAGCGGCGTTATTCGTGGGAGATGATCATTTTTACAGTGCGGAGCCATGCATCAGCACGGGTCTGTGCGGCACCCCAGGGTTCGGTTGACACAGATACACCTGGGACAGAGAAGGATCTCCACATCAGGTAAGCCCTCACACAACACCTTCCACTCCAGACCTGAAGGGGGAGCTGTACCAACCGAGTTCAGGCAAGGTCCCCTATAAATTCAGTCTAGGAGGCAGAGTTAGGGAGCTGTGTTCCAGGGAGGACTGTGAAGACAGTCCTGGTGACGAAGCTGTGCTAAGCCTGTACCAGTGAGCACTACTAATCTGCGTGAGGGACCCTAGAGCAAGGGTTGGAGGCAAGGAGTAGTAGTAGCAGGGGGAATGGAGCCATACTGGTTCACCCCAGGAGGAACAGCGCCTGAAACCGGACACCAGAGTCCGTGACCCTAGGGGGAGCGTAACCATCTTGCTGCCTAGACATCACCCTGGAGGTCTGATCCACAGCACCGGTAACCATACCGGAACCGCAGGTGGCGTCATGAAACACTTTTATTTTAATTTTTATTATTTTTCCATTGACTCTTTTAGGCAACCACCAGGGCCACAGGACCGGGCAAAGGCCCCAGTGACATCCCCCATGAACCGACGCCCGTTACCGGGTACCCCACGGTCACGGGGTGGGTCATCTGTACTGCAGTAGCGATCAGACAACACAGTGTTGAGGCACCCTAAGGGGCCCAGTAAAATAAGGTAAAATTGAAAAAAAAGCTAAAAGTTCAAATCACCCCCCTTTTGCCCCATTGTAAATATTTTTTTTTTTAAATAAGCATATTTGGTATGGCCAATGCCCGATCTATCAAAATATAAAATTAATCAATCTGATTGGTAAACTGCATACCAGGAAAAAAAGGTAAAATGCCAAAATTACGTTTTTTTAGTCTCTGCAACAATGCAATAAAATGCAGTAACAGGCGATCAAAACATCACAACTACCCAAAAATGGTCTAATTAAAAACGTGATCTCAAGACATAAAAAAATAAGCTGTCACACAACCCCAGATCCCCAAAAATGGGAATGCTGCGGGTCGTGGAAAATGTACAATTCTATTTATTTTTTTTTTACAAATTTCAGATTTTTTTTTAACACTTAGATAAAAGTAAAAGTATACATGTTTGGTATCTACGAACTCATACTGACCTGGAGCATCATACTGACATGTCAGTTTTACCATATAATGAACATGAAATTAAAAAAAATGAGAAATTGCACTTTTTTTTGCAATTTCACTGCACTTGGAATTTTTTTTCTAATTTTCCAGTACAGTTGTGGCCAAAAGTATTGACACCCCTGCAATTCTGTCAGAAAATACTCAGTTTCTTCCTGAAAATGATTGCAATCACGAATTCTTTGGTATTATTATCTTCATTTAATTTGTCTTCAATGAAAAAACACAAGAGAGAATGAAGCAAAAAGCAAAATATTGATCCTTTCACACAAAACTCCAAAAATGGGCCAGACAAAAGTATTGGCACCCTCAGCCTAATACTTGGTTGCATAACCTTTAGCCTAAATAACTGCGATCAACCACTTCCAGTAACCATCAATGAGTTTCTTACAATGCTTTGCTGAAATTTTAGATCATTCTTCTTTGGCAAATTGCTCCAGGTCCCTGATATTTGAAGGGTGCCTTCTCCAAACTGCCATTTTTAGATCTCTCCACAGGTGTTCTATGGGATTCAGGTCTGGACTCATTGCTGGCCACCTTGGAAGTCTCCAGTGCTTTCTCTCAAACCATTTTCTAGTGCTTTTTGAAGTGTGTTTTGGGTCATTGTCCTGCTGGAAGACCCATGACCTCTGAGGGAGACCCAGCTTTCTCACATTGGGCCCTACATTATGCTGCAAAATTTGTTGGTAGTCTTCAGACTTCATAATGCCATGCACATGGTCAAGCTGTCCAGTGCCAGAGGCAGCAAAGCAACCCAAAAAAATCAGGGAACCTCCGCCATGCTTGACTGTAGGGACCGTGTTCTTTTCTTTGAATGCCTCTTTTTTTCTCCTGTAAACTCTATGTTGATGCCTTTGCCCAAAAAGCTCTACTTTTGTCTCATCTGACCAGAGAACATTCTTCCAAAACGTTTTAGACTTTCTCAGGTAAGTTATGGCAAACTCCAGCCTGGCTTTTTTATGTCTTGGGGTAAGAAGTGGGGTCTTCCTGGGTATCCTACTATACAGTCCATTTTCATTCAGACGCCGACGGATGGTACGGGTTGACACTGTTGTACCCTCGGAGTGCAGGGCAGCTTGAACTTGTTTGGATGTTAGTCGAGGTTCTTTATCCACCATCCGCAAAATCTTGCTTTGAAATCTCTCGTCAATTTTTCTTTTCCGTCCACATCTAGGGAGGTTAGCCACAGTGCCATGGGCTTTAAACGTCTTGATGACACTGCACATGGTAGACACAGGAACATTCATGTCTTTGGAGATGGACTTGTAGCCTTGAGATTGCTCATGCTTCCTCACAATTTGGTTTCTCAAGTCCTCAGACAGTTCTTTGGTCTTCTTTCTTTTCTCCATGCTCAATGTGGTACACAAAAGGACACAGGACAGAGGTTGAGTCAACTTTAATCCATGTCAACTGGCTGCAAGTGTGATTTAGTTATTGCCAACACCTGTTAGGTGCCACAGGTAAGTTACAGGTGCTGATAATTACACAAATTAGAGAAGCATCACATGATTTTTCTAACAGTGCCAATACTTTTGTCCACCCCCTTTTTTATGTTTGGTGTGGAATTAGATCCAATTTGGCTTTAGGACAATTATTTTTGTGTTTTTTCATTGAAGACAAATTAAATGAATATAATAATACCAAAGAATTTGTGATTGCAATCTTTTTCAGGAAGAAACTGAGTATTATCTAACAGAATTGAAGGGGTGTCAATACTTTTGACCACAACTGTACATGATATGGCAAAATGAATTACATCATTAAAAAGTACAGCTCAAGAAACAAGCCCACATAGAGCTACAGTTAGGGCCAGAAATATTTGGACAGTGACACAAGTTTTGTTATTTTAGCTGTTTACAAAAACATGTTCAGAAATACAATTATATATATAATATGGGCTGAAAGTGCACACTCCCAGCTGCAATATGAGAGTTTCCACATCCAAATCGGAGAAGGGGTTTAGGAATCATAGCTCTGTAATGCATAGCCTCCTCTTTTTCAAGGGACCAAAAGTAATTGGACAATGGACTCTAAGGGCTGCAATTAACTCTGAAGGCGTCTCCCTCGTTAACCTGTAATCAATGAAGCAGTTAAAAGGTCAGGGGTGGATTCCAGGTGTGTGGTTTTGCATTTGGAAGCTGTTGCTGTGACCAGACAACATGCGGTCAAAGGAACTCTCAATTGAGGTGAAGCAGAACATCCTGAGGCTGAAAAAAAAGAAAAAATCCATCAGAGAGATAGCAGACATGCTTGGAGTAGAAAAATCAACAGTTGGGTACATTCTGAGAAAAAAGGAATTGACTGGTGAGCTTGGGAACTCTAAAAGGCCTGGGCGTCCACGGATGACAACAGTGGTGGATGATCGCCGCATACTTTATTTGGTGAAGAAGAACCCGTTCACAACATCTACTGAAGTCCAGAACACTCTCAGTGAAGTAGGTGTATCTGTCTCTAAGTCAACAGTAAAGAGAAGACTCCATGACAGTAAATACAAAGGGTTCACATCTAGATGCAAACCATTCATCAATTCCAAAAATAGACAGGCCAGAGTTAAATTTGATGAAAAACACCTCAAGAAGCCAGCTCAGTTCTGGAAAAGTATTCTATGGACAGATGAGACAAAGATCAACCTGTACCAGAATGATGGGAAGAAAAAAGTTTGGAGAAGAAAGGGAACGGCACATGATCCAAGGCACACCACATCCTCTGTAAAACACGGTGGAGGCAACGTGATGGCATGGGCATGCATGGCTTTCAATGGCACTGGGTCACTTGTGTTTATTGATGACATAACAGCAGACAAGAGTAGCCGGATGAATTCTGAAGTGTACCGGGATATACTTTCAGCCCAGATTCAGCCAAATGCTGCAAAGTTGATTGGACGGCGCTTCATAGTACAGATGGACAATGACCCCAAGCATACAGCCAAAGCTACCCAGGAGTTCATGAGTGCAAAAAAGTGCAACATTCTGCAATGGCCAAGTCAATCACCAGATCTTAACCCAATTGAGCATGCATTTCACTTGCTGAAATCCAGACTTAAGACGGAAAGACCCACAAACAAGCAAGACCTGAAGGCTGCGGCTGTAAAGGCCTGGCAAAGCATTAAGAAGGAGGAAACCCAGCGTTTGGTGATGTCCATGGGTTCCAGACTTAAGGCAGTGATTGCCTCCAAAGGATTCGCAACAAAATATTGAAAATAAAAATATTTTGTTTGGGTTATGTTTATTTGTCCAATTACTTTTGACCTCCTAAAATGTGGAGTGTTTGTAAAGAATTGTGTACAATTCCTACATTTTCTATCAGATATTTTTGTTCAACCCTTCAAATTAAACGTTACAATCTGCACTTGAATTCTGTTGTAGAGGTTTCATTTCAAATCCAATGTGGTGGCATGCAGAGCCCAACTCGCCAAAATTGTGTCACTGTCCAAATATTTCTGGCCCTAACTGTATATTGAGGGATAAATAAAAAGGTATGGCTCTTTGAAGAAGGGGAGGAAAAAACAAAAATCGGAAAATTGCCCGGGGGTGTAGAAAGGTAACATTAAGTTGAGTGCAATGTGAGATTTTTCCCGTATTGCACATTTGTGAGTCACGCAGTAGTTTGACTTTGGTCTAATGCAGTGTTGCAGATTTTGCTGCATATTCAGTGAAGGAAATAATTATCCATTGCTGATTTTGTAAGTCTAACAAAGACATGAACAGTCTATAATTTCAAGGGTAGGTTAATTAAAAAAGTGATATAGAATATCAAAAATAAAATCCAGGAAATCACATTGTCTACATTATATAAAATTATTTTGCAGAGAGAAATACGTTTTTGATCCCTCTGGGAAACAAGACTTAATACTTGGTGGCAAAACCCCTGTTGGCAGCACAGCAGTCAGATGTTTCTTGTAGTTGATGATGAGGTTTGCACACATGTCAGGAGAACTTTTGGTCCACTCCTCTTTGCAGATCAACTCTAAATAATTTGTGAGGCTGCCGCTTGGCAATTTGGAGCTTCAGCTTCCTGCATAGGTTTTCTATGGGATTAAGGTCTGGGGACTGGCTAGGCCACTCCATGACCTTCATGTGCTTCTTTTTGAGGCACTCCTTTGTTGTTTTGGCTGTGTGTTTTGGGTCATTGTCATTCTGGAAGACCCAGCCACTACTCATTTTTAATGTCGTGGTGGAGAGATGGAGATTGTGACCTCCAACACATAATGTTTCCACCCCCATGCTTGACTGTGGGGACGGTGTTCTTTGGGTCTAGGCAACATTTTTCTTTCTCCAAACACGGCAAGTTGAGTTAACGCCAAAGAGCTCAATTTTTGTCTCATCTGACCCCAGCACATTCTCCTAATCACTCTCAGAATCACCAAGGTGTTCATTGGCACATTTCAAATGGGCCTGCACATGTGCCTTCTTGGGCAGCGGGACTTTGTGGGCACTGCAGGATTTTAATCCATTACGATGTAATGTGTTACTAATGGTTTTCTTGGTGACAGTGGTCCCAACTGCCTTGAAATCATCAACATGTTCCCCCCATGTAGTTTTAGGCTGATCTCTCACCTTCCCCATGATCCTGAATATCCTATGAGGTGAGATTTTGCATGGAGCCCCAGATTGATGTCGATTAACACTCATTTTGTATTTCATCCATTTTCTTACTATTGCACCAACAGTTGTCTCCTTCTCACCCAGCATCTTACTTATGGTTTTGTAGCCTATTTCAGCCTTGTGCAAGTCTAGGATCTTTTCCCTGACATCCTTATGCTAGGGTCAGGCTAGGGTCACACATAAGCCCTTGGTCCGTTTTTGGCTTCATTTTTGTCATTTTTTTTTCTAAGTCCAAAAACTAATAGAAAAACGGATTCGATGTAATAAACACCCTGTCCGTTTTTTTCTGGACCTCAAAACATTGCTCTCTCCGTTTTTGAGCCAAAAACGTTGCTAGCAACGTTTTTGGCATCAGTTAAAAAACGCATGCGTTTTTTTAACATGGGGCCCTATGGGAAACGCATGCGTTAATGCATGGCACATATAGGCACCTGCGTTAACGCACATGCGTTTTTAATAAAAAAATGACTAAGTCCAAAAACGTTCAGGGGTGCAGGAGGCTCAAAAAGCACCCTATAAAAAACGGATTGGTGATGAAAATCACTTCCAAAAACAGACTTCTATGTGTGACCCCAGCCTCAGACTGCCTTTAATAGCTGATTTTAAGGACATGCGCTTAATACTTTCCAGAAGCGCATAGCGTTAATACTATACGCTTCTGAAGAACACTGCCCTTGGTAACCTGATGTGTTCCATGGTTACCAACCACACACAAAGCCGCTCGGCTGTGTGCTCAGCAAAAGCGCACTCCGGGCTTAAAAGACAGTGAGTGTGAATGACCAGTTCCTAAATACACACGTTCCCTGGTCGTCTCCTGCAAACACAATATAGTAACCCTGAAGAATGTCGACTGGATGTAAATTACAAACTGTTAACATTTTGCAGCCTAGATACAACATGAATTATAGCAAAAGCCTGGACAACCCCTTTAAATTGTATTTCGCAATACATGAAGGCTTTATAGATATTTCGGTAACCTTCAAGCATTGTCCCTGTTGATATTGCCTTGTCCTTATGCTCTGTGTCTATTGTATGTGATGCCCCAGTATGTCTGACTGATTCATTGTTAATCGGCACTTGTACAGTAGGAACGACCTGGATGTAATAGATCAGCCTTGAATCTTGCTCATGCTCAGAAGTTGGACAAACAACTTTACATCCTTGTGCCCTGGGCTATAAATGACAAATGAAAATTGTTAAAAGTGACTGGAATGTTTTATGAGCATTTCGGTATACAAATCAGTGCAATAAAATGATATTAATTATTGCTGTAGCAGACATTTGTTTCCTGATATTGTCTCAATGACTTCCCATTATTGACCTGGGCTGATATTTACTAAGAACACATACTCAACTCTGAAGATTGTGACATATTACACAGTGCTGTTACTCTATAGTCACCTATCTACAGGACAGGTGATACGTTTCTGATTGCCGGGGGTGCTACTGCTAATCAAATGATGGGGTTCACTACAATTATGTTGATAGCAAATATACTAGTGAATCTCAATGAATTAGAATATCATCAAAAATCAATGTAATATTGCTATGTTTCAGGGTGCTTCTGGGAGCCCTGAACCGCGTTGACTAATTATTAATCAATATTATATTCACCCTTTGATGTCTCGTGGAATACGGCAGCGCATTTTTTAACCCTTCATCCTCCCTACCTTAATTTTCTGAAATAATGACCTTTAGGTTTTCATTGGCTGTAAGCCATAATCATCAACATTAACAGAAATAAACACTTGAAATAGATCACTCTGTTTGTAATGACTCTATATAATATATGCATTTCATAAATGAACTTTTTGATTAGATTCTAATTCATTGAGACGCACTAGTATATTAATGTTTTGACATTTTACTACTTTTGTGTTTAAAAAGAACGTTTGGAAAAGATAATCTCTTGTTTTTGTTGCATGTTTTATAGATGAGTTGGTTTTCAGATGGGAGCGACCATTTACCCACTATATGTACTTTTTTTCTTCAAAAATTAGACTATATAGTAATAAAAAACCTTTTTCTCTTCTATATTTTTAATGGGAATGTGTCAACAGGTTTTTGCTGCCTCATCTGAAAGCAGCATTAGGAAGGAAAAGAGACCCTGTTTCCAACAATGTATCACTTAGTTTACTGGGTTCAGCAGTTGTGACACAATCACAGTTCTTATATGCAGTATGAAGCACAGCTCAGAAAGCTAACGCACCCACACCACAGCTCTCTGTACATTGCATTGTCTATTGACAATGAGCTGCTTATCAGTGGAGGACAGGGGCGTAACTACCGGCATAGCAGACGTAGCGGTCACTTTGGGGCCCGGCGCTTGTGGGGGGCCCGGACCCAGCGCCGCTACGTCTGCTATGCCGTACAGCTGCAATACAGCGGTGTAACTACCGCGGTCGGCAGGCCCCGAGCTCCCCGGGGGGCCCCAAGCTCCCCGGGGGGCCCTGCTGCCTGTGCCCCCAGCCGCGCCGCGCGACCGCTATCCTGGAAGAGGAGCCGGAAGAGGGGCTGCAGGAAGTGATCACTGCGCAGCAGTGCCCGCCCCACCAAAAGCCGGGAGACGGGGAGAGGCAGAGCAGGTAACTGTGCGCTTCCCGCGCTTCCCACCCAGCCGGCAGCACTGTATATGGGCCTGTATATACCACCACCAGGGGCCCTGTATACCACCACCAGGGGCCTGTATATACCACCACCAGGGGCCCTGTATACCACCACCAGGGGCCTGTATATACCACCACCAGGGGCCTGTATATACCATTACCAGGGGCCTGTATATACCACCACCAGGGACCCTGTATATACCACCACCAGGGGCCTGTATATACCACCACCAGGGGCCTGCATATACAACTGGGGCTGCTGTAATACTGCTGGGGCCTGTATATACCACTGGGGAGGCTGCTGTATACCACTGGGGCTGCTATAATACTGCTGGGGCCTATATATACCATTGGGGAGGCTGCTGTATACCACTGGGGCTGCTGTATATACTGCTGGGGCCTGTATATACCACTGGGGAGGCTGCTGTAATACTGCTGGGGCCCTGTATATACCACCACCAGGGGCCCTGTATATACCACCACCAGGGGCCCTGTATATACCACCACCAGGGCCCTGTATATACCACCACCAGGGGCCTGTATATACCACCACCAGGGGCCTGTATATACCACTGGGGCTGCTGTAATACGGCTGGGGCCTGTATATATCACTGGGGAGGCTGCCGTATACCACTGGGGCTGCTGTATATACTGCTGGGGCCTGTAAGGGGGTGTGTCTTGAAGGGGTGTGTCATTGAGGGCGTGTCTTGGAGGGGCGTGTCATTGGGGGTGTGTCTTGGAGGGAGCCCCGTTCAAAAGTTTGCTATGGGGCCCTGCCAGTTCTAGTTACGCCCCTGGTGGAGGAGCATGGTTGGATGACTTAGTAATGATAATGTACTCATGATAAAACCTTTACTGTAAGTAAACAACTGCACACAGCTTAATAAGTGACACATTGCTGAAATATATAATTCAGCTCCTATCATCTGCTGTGTTCCTATTACATGACAAAAACCTGATGACAGATTCCTTTTAAACATTTTAGTTCACTTTTTTTTTTCTTTTAATGTTTTTAATCCATTAGGGAATTTGACTATATAACAGCCTAATTTCTTATAACAAGCTACAGAAATTTTCTATACCGCAGTGAATTATTGTCACTTCAGTGCGTATGGATACCAAGTATGTGGTGCAACACAGGGGTGACAAGGGGGACAGTATAGAAAGAAGGCCCTGGCAATAGGGAGAGGGGAGAGAGGTTTCCTCTTGACACTCACCAGTGTCTCACCCTGAGCTCCCTAACATCAGTATACCGGTCCTTTACCCTGTTGCTGTCACGTGCCTAGGCCCTGTTCACCGGCCTCTCCGCTTCATCCCTTGCACCCCTCCAAACCATCCTCAATTCCGCTGCCCGACTCATCCACCTATCGCCCCGTTACTCCCCCATCTCCCCCCTCTGCCAAGCCCTCCACTGGCTCCCTACTTCCCAGAGATCTCAGTTCAAAACCCTAACCCTGACATACAAGGCATCTACAACCTGTCCCCTTCATACATCTCCGACTTGGTCTCCCGATACCTACCCTCATACAATCTGTGCTCCTCTCAAGAACTCCTTCTCTTCTCCCCCCGCATCTCCACCTCCCACAACTGCATACAAGACTTCTCTCGTGCATCCCCATACTCTGGAACTTCCTCCCCCACCACATCAGACACTCCCCTACCCTGGGAACCTTCAAGAAAAACCTGAAGACCCACCTCTTCCTTCAAGCCTATAACACACACTGAGACCTAATCCGCTGCACCATCTCAGCTCTCCCCCTCTACTGTCTCCCACCCATGCCCTATAGACTGTGAGCCCTTGTGGACAGGATCTCTGCCCTAATGTACCTGTATGATTTATTCGTCGTTATTTATGTTCTCGCCCTTGTTCTGCCCTTACACATGTAAAGCACCATGGAACCAGTGGCGCTATATAAATAAATAATAATAATAATAATTAGGCCCTGCTTAATTGGTGTACTAATATAGCAGAATAGAGGGACATTATTAGGAAAATGCAATAGTTAAAATAACCTCTGTCTAACCCCTTAGATGCCACAGTATTAACCATTGCATCTAAGGATTTCAATGTCAAGATTAGGCCATGCTCCCATATTTAGCATGTGGTAAATTTCCTTAGTATTGCTGTAGGTGATAAATAGTATTGCTGTATTGCTGGTGATGATTGCAAACATTGTGCAATACTTAGGCCGGCTTCACACCACGATTTTTGGGATCCATGGCTGACCAGTGTGAACCGGACAGCCCCGGTCAAATTTGGCCCCTATTATAACCCTATGGCTCCGGATGTGGCCGGATGGCAACTATTTGCCATCCGTTTTTCTGTCTGTCCGGCTGGATCTGGGGGATTTTGTATTTAGCCCCGGACACAAAATCGAAGCTTGCAGCATTTTTTGTGTACAGGGCAAAAATCTGACAAAATCAGATCCTCCTGAACCTGGCACGATCTGGCGCCCCATAACATGGGAGTCTATGGGTGCCAGATCGCACCATATCCGACATAAAATCGGACAGGTTCCTGGACTCCGGGTGTTGAAAGAGTGGCGGCTCTAAAAACAGCCGCCGCTGAATTTCAGCACCTGGAGAGCTCTCTGGCTGAAATTTCAGCACCTGGAGAGCTCCCCTCCAGACGCTATGCTGAAATGTCTGCACTGGACAGCGGCACCTCTATTCTGGCAGAAAACAGGATCGGAGGGCATAATTGCCCTCCGGTTCTGTTTTGTCCGGGGATGTCAGGTTCTGTCCGATGCTTCCTGTAAAAGACCGGATAGAACCTGACAGCAGAAAATCGTGGTGTGAAACTAACCTTAGGCTAGGGTCACACTTGAGCCCTGGATCCATTAAAACCAACAGATTTTCAACTTAGAATTTAAGAAAAACTGATAGTTTTAACGGATCCATAGGCTCCCATGCAAAAAACGCAGTGTCAAAAGTGCACTGAAAAAATGCTATACGTTTTTGAAACAGCACAAAAAACGCTGCTAGCAGCGTTTTTGGGTGCAGTAAAAAAACACATAGCGTTTTTTTAACATGGGACCCTATGGGAAACACATCCGTTAACGCATGGTACATATAGGTACCATGTGTTAACGCATAGCACTAAAGCATAGCGTTTTTTGGATGCAAAAATGGCAATTTCCAAAAATGACAGGTTTTGAAAATGCAGAAAAACTGCATGCCAAGTATGACCCTTGTGTGGCGCCCCGCCATGCAGGCGTCACAGAGGGGTACTGCACCCATAAAAGCGGTGCAGATACTACAGCTGCAAGAAGATTATAGGATGGTGGGTGGAACCCATAGACCAACACCCCACACTAGATCACACGGTGGGAGGTACCCGGGAGGGAATAAAACTACTTCCAGGGGGAGAAAGGAGGTCTTTGGCTGGAGGCCTGTTGGGTCCCTGGTCGTCGTCTCCGGGTCTTTAATCTTGGGTCTCTCAGCTGAGGGACCAGGAGAGTGGCAGAGAGAATAGATCCCAGGTGCAGACAGTTTGAAGAGAGCGAGGAACTTGAGGAGTTCGTCCCAGGAGAAGCGCCGGACACCAGAGCCCACACCTGTGGGATCCTCCAAGGACCACAGAAAATCTGAAGACCTGGGGAGTATATACATGCTACCCCTAGGCTCTTAAGCGACCAAAAGAGGGTACCAGGCAACACTTGATGGTTCGGCGGTCGGCCAGCAGAGAGTAACCCGACGGGAGCGAAAAGAGAGAGAGACAGCGGGAGGTCAGGTCCGCTTTATGGGATCAGACTTCATACAAATTACTGGGAAGCAGGAAGGAAAGGACGGGAGAAAAGGCACACACTGAGGGTTTCATCCAACCACCTGGGATCCGCTTGCAGCCACCCATTAGCTATTTGTCATTTAACATCTTGCTGAACTGAGAACTGTAACCATTGCTGCTAAAGTTCCAGTAAAGTACCCAGAGTGAAGTGAACTCGACTCTGCTGCATCTTCTTTTCCATGAACTCATTCTTTCACAGGATTACTGCCCCGGAGGTCCCAGTCCTGCCTGTGGAGGACTAGACCATCTCATCCGCAATACCACCAACCTCCGGCGGATTGTGGCGGCGCTGGTGCTACTTCACCAGAAACTGCAGGTGGCGTCACGACAACAAACTGTAAATAATCCCCTTTACATAAACCCCCTTTTCAAAGAGAGGCCCAGGACACGGGATCAGGCGCAGCCACCATTCCCCGTGACACCCTTAAGCCCTTGCCGCCTGATACCCGAGTATCCCAAAAGCCTGGGCTCAACAGTAGCCTTAGGCTAGTTTCACACTGCAGTTTTTTCCTTGATCAGGTTCCACCCAGTTTGTGTGCCAAAACCAGGAGTGTCTCCAAAACCCAGAACAGGTGTCAGTTTTTAAATGATAGTTTTTCTCTGCAAGTTCTTCTCCTGGTTGTGGCACACAAACCGGATGGAACCTGATCAAGGAAAAAACTGCAGTGTGAAATCAGCCTAAGGACTTTTTCAAAACCTGATTCCGTTTTTGGAAATTGCCATTTTTGCATCCAAAAAACACTATGCGTTAACGCATGTTACCTATATGTACACTGCTATTTTTTCCTTGATCAGGTTCCATCCGGTTTGTATGCCAAAACCAAGAGTGTCTCCAAAACCCAGAACAGGTGTCAATCTTTCAATTACGCTGGCTTCACACCACAGTTTTGTGCATCAGGTTCTGTCTGGGTTGAACCGGACAGAACCTGATCCGATTTTGCCTCCCATGTATCCCTATGGTGCCGGATTGGTCCTATTTGGCCATCAGGTTTTCTGTATTCTGTGCCTGATCCGGTTTTGCTAGGTTTTTCACCGTCCCCAAAATCGGAGCCTGCAGCATTTTTTGTCTCCTGTGCAAAAATCAGACAAAACCAGACAGAACCGGATCCTGCGCACTTTAGTTTCCATATCACGGGAGTGTATGGTGCCGGATCCGGTAAAAAACCTGATTCGTTTCCCTGATCCGAATTTTATTACTGAGCATTCTGAGAATGCTCCTTCAGCACCATGGACAGCGGCTCCACCCATTATAGCCTATGGAAAAGTAATTCACAATACTTTTCAATGGAGAATGAAAGAAATGAATCCTGCAAAGAACAGGATCAGGGTGCTTATTTGCCATCCGGTACAAGCCATCAGGTCCTTTCCAGTCCTGTCAGGATGATCCTGCAAAAAACAGGATTCACCCTGACAGACAAAAACCATGGTGTGAAGCCAGCGTTAGGAAATCCTGAAAACCTTGCACTGTGTGCGGCTCTTGAGGCGTGGAATTACTTACTCCTATTCTAAATAATTCTATGTTCACATGTTCAATATTTGGTGAGATTTTTACCTCAGTATTTGGTGAGATTTTACCCCAGTATTTGATGAGATTTTACCTAAGTATGTGTGGCGCCCCTATTGCAAGGCGCCACAGGGAGGCCGTGAGAGGAGGGCAACTCTGAGGAGAGAGGTGACCCAGACGACGAGAGGGGCCACTCCAGGACTGGTCGGAGCTAGCTGAAGACCCAGGTCATCATCAGCACACCGGAGCCGAGGCAGTTAGTCACAGTTTATCCCTGACCGCAGACCAGCAGGCTGTGGGCCTAATAAGTAGGAGCCGCAGCACCACAGGACTAAATCCCCACCTCTGTCCCAAATTGGCTCCAGGACACTAATAGGAAAAAGGACTAAATACCGGTGGAGGGAAGGTTCGCCTTACACAGCTCCTGTCCGTACCGGAAAGGGCCAGAGGTACCTTTTAGTAACAGACCTGGTGACTGGCGAACAGGCTCTTTAGTGTGGTTGAGAGCAGTGAGCCAAGAGCACTGGGAGTAGGACCAAGAAAGCCATTAGAAGAACACCTTTGACAGACTCTGTAAAAAGCCTCTGAATCCATGCTATGGCCCCTGTTAACCCAGACTCTACCACGTACCGATTTCACCTGGTGCCAGTAAAGAACGGTTTGAGCTGATCTGGTGTCTGGTCTCTTTCATCCGCCATCCTGGAGGGCCTCTACAGCATCACAGAGGTGAGGACTACTATCCCATCTTCAACCCTGCTGCCCTGAGGTAAAGCTCCACCTGTGGGGAGCTGTACTACCAAAGCTGCATTCCCATCACCTCAGCAGCCGGCCGAGTGCTGTAACCCTATTGCCAGGTACCACAGGTGGCGTTACGTTACAAATCCCCCATCATCATCACCCCCACCCCACCACTGAGGGTCCAGGGCACGGAACGGGAACCGACCAGCCGTGATCCCCACTGAAGTAACCCCATGTCCCGTATCCGAGTACCCCTACCCTGTCTACGACTCATGTTGTAAGACCAACCAGGAGTGGAACAATCAGAGAAAAATATCACCTTCTGTATTTTACACCCACTCCAAATTACTGAGTTAAAATACTCACTAAATACCGGATATGTGCACCTGGCCTTAGAAAGGGATGTTGCCTTTATTATACAGTTATGGCATGAACACCTATCATCATTTACCATCACTATGAAAAGGTATTAGGTCACGTTGTGAAAACTGCATAGTTCTTGTGAGGTAATAAATAGTATGTTATGGGACATAAAATATATTGTTAACATTTTTTTTCAATTTCCTATTCCTACTTCATTTTTTAGGAGCCACAGGCCTATAAACAGATTATATATACAGTATGTAGGAAACAGTTCTATTAATCATTGATGATGTCAAAATGTCATGAGATGCGTTTATTTATTTTCCATACTCCACAATGCGGCCGGCTCCGGCGATCCCGAGTTCTCCTGTATTTTTTCATCTTCATATTACCTGATCGTATCTCACTTTATAGGCGAGAAGTACATTTGTTATTATGGCCTAAGTGCGTAACCTTACATTTATCCACATTAAGCTTCATTGGAAGCACTAAACGATAGCACATCGTATATACTCCAGAGTCTTGTAGTTACAAATGATGAGTAGTGTTCACCAAGGGAGACATTTACAACCATGGTACAATGCTAATTTGATTGGTACAAAAGGGTTTTTTTTTTATATAGAAGTGTGCACCACCTCGAAAATATTGATAAGTGCTCATCACTAGACAATGGATGGGAAAAATATTGACTCAATGCTGGAATTACACAAGAAATGAGAAAAAAAAATCAAGAAAATCTAAAATGTAAGTCAATGAAATTTGCTAAAAATATGTGTATTACGTTTTTTGTAGTTGTTATCTGGACTGATGTGCACAATATCCATATTATAATATTAAATTTGGGAATAAATAATTGCAGGTGGAGAGGTTTCCTCGGCCTTTGTCATCCTCCTTTGTTCCCCCGTGGATGATACTTGAACATATCCCATCATCTATACATCTTATTGTATTATAGGTCAGTGTTAGTTTCAACAGTGAGCTAACGCACAAGCCCTGAGGGATATTAAAATCCTCAGACTCACATTTATCCCATGCTACTCTGCAGCCCCTGTAATAATGTCCAAGTTATAATCTGTCAACCTGCCACCCAATCCATGTTTTATGTTAATCAGGGGCGTCTTATTAGCTCGGGGTCAGCCTGTGACCAGGTCAGACCTGTCCTGAGGCCACCAAGGGGTCAGCAGGTCAGGGGTGAGGAAGAGAGTGGCTCCTCTGTATGGATTTTACAACAAGGACACAATATTGTGGGAATTCACAGCGGCCCAAATTGCAGAATCTAAAATTGAATCAGATTTGTGTTCGCTGGGGCATTGGAGACAGTAGTCTGTTCATAGACAAGACAGTCCAGTGCGAACAGTGGGAATCAGCATTGTCCTCACCTCTAGCCAAGCCAGACAAGTTCGAGTGGGGTTAAAGGGGAGCAATTAGTAAAGATAACATTGGAAATGTCCCTGAATTGCAGGAAATTGTTTCCGTATTTGGTGTAAAATGAGGAAATGAGCTCATATGTTTCACTTTGTCATCTAACTCTATTGAATCTGCAGGCATTCCTAGGACTGTGTCTATATACAGCATTAGTGCACTCTATGTACATACCTGAGTACCCATGCACCTTCCGGGAGCCTTGTATTGGCATACTAAACGGACAAGGTTTATGATAGTTATTACTATGGAGTACAGCAGATATCCTCGTAAACACAGGCCAAATAACATTTACTTTGTGAAAATAGAATATTGAAATTTGGAAATCATTTTGAGTTGCATTGTAATCAATAATGATTCAGGTATAATAACAACAATAATAATAATAATAATAATAATAATAGGCACCTGTGTAGTTATAGCTTTATTAATTTATTATAAATTTCCTATTTGTATATGAGTGTGAGAGCTCACTGGTGTATATGGAGAAAATCCATCTAAACATGGGCAGAACATGGAAACTCCTGGCAGATGGTGTGCAGGGAGGGATTTGAGCACTGAGTCCATCGATGCAAAGCAACAGTGCTAAGTATTAGATAAGGCTGGCTTCACACCACGGCAGAGTCCGGTCCGGGGCTGTCCTATGGAGCCGGATGGCAGCTCTCTGCCATGCGGTTTCCATCTCTCCGGCAGGAGCCGGGAGAAATCTGATTGTCCGGGGAGAAAAATCTCCCCAAATTGCAGTAATCCGGATTCTCCCTAATATGGGAGCCTATGGGGCCGGATTGCATCGGCCCGGGAGGATCGGGGAATCAGACACATGTGGCTGCACGCCGCTGTTGTTTCAGGACCGCAGCTAGCTCCCTGCGAGCCGCGGTCCTGATTAATCAGTGGCGGCAGCTGCGTCCTGTGTGCTGATCCGGTCCGGGGGCTGTCAGGGTCATCCTGGACAGCCCCGGATCAGATCTTACCGTGGTGTGAAGCCAGCCTTAGCAGATAGTACTCCTTCAATAAAGGGATTTTTCAAGTTATAAAAAATAATTAAAAAGACAAAGAATACTATAAGTATGAGCTAGCAAAGTCCATACAATGGATCCATGAGTAAGGACTGAGATTGGGTTCGAAACAAGTCAGAAAGCTCTCAAATTTATTATTTTTTTCTATAGTACTGGGAATGTTCTGTTTTACTCAATTGTCCAAATAAAAAATGTTTGCAAATTTTTTTTATCTAACAATATCCAACTGGATTTCCCTATTTTTCCTTATTTTTCCCTATTTAAGGGTAATTCAAAGCCTCTGTGGTCAAGTGACTAAAGAAGGGGATGTAATTGTTTCCCATTTTGGCGGAGACGACCAGGGCCATGGGGACTAAAGTTTGGGGTCCGTACTGAACACCTAGTGTTCAGGCACAGATCCCGAACACAAACTTCCCTGGGAAGTCTGTGTAACAGTTCGGATTCAGGGGCGGGGAGCTGTAAAAATAAAGAAAATTGTTATTAAATAGCAGTATCCTAGTTACTGCGTCCTGCCACTTGTACTTCCGGGGTCACTCATTAACTTTCTGGATAATTACTGCGGAGGAACCAACAGCCAATCACATATACCCATTCTCTGTGACAGTGTCTGTGATTGGCTGTTGGGCCCCTCTGCAGTCAATATCCAGGAAGTTAATGAGTGGCCCCAGAAGTACAAGCAGCAAGACAGTATGATGCTACTTAATAACTATATGCTTTCTTGTACAGCCCCCTGCCCCCATCGTATACCTTTAAAGTGCAAGTTTGGTGTTCAAGTCATGTCAAGTTCACGTTCAAGTTTTAGTCACGTTTGGCCACGAACCCAGACTGTAAAAAAAGTCCTCGCTAGTCTGCCGAACCCAAACATCGCCAGGTTAGTCCATCACTACCAGTGACTATATCTACTGTTTTTTTTTTTAAACTCCTTCCTGTCTTTAAAAAATATTTGTAGCTTGAAGGAACCCCTATAACCAGTGGATCATAAACTTGGTTGCGCTGTCATGTGGCAGCATTAGGATTAAGGGTATGAATCTGCTCATATGCATGGAATTTGCTTGTACCTTTATGGCATATACACAGGATATGTTATAAATATATAGTAGTTGCGAACCCACCTCAATAGTTCTTGTATCTATCTTGAGAATTGGCGGAGTCAGAACTCATTAGTATAAGGATTCTGACCATTTCCCCAATGAAAGAAGCGCGGGTCGACGCCCTGCTTTCAAACTAGACGTTGGTCTCCTTGGTAGGAGGCATATCTTCTATATGTTTATGGCATGATGTGCCATACATTTATGATATAGCAAAAGCCCTTTAAATGGGTGCAAGGGGTTAACTACATGGAGTTTATTTGTAGACATGCAAGGTTTTTACAGAGCTTTTATTAATATAGTTTAGCGAGGTAATAACCATAGGTGTTCTTCATTGAATATATTGGCATATTAAATTTGGGTCATGCAGGCAAACATTGCACTGTCTAAACCACTCTTGCCTATATCAAAACTTTGGAAGTGATCTAAGCTGTGTGAAAACTGCACTGTGTTGTCTCACCCCAAAATGGTTTTCTGGCACTGTAGGTTTGATCTGTTTAGGATACATCATTAACTACTTCCTGACAAGTGAACTACACCTAACACCTGCCATTGGTAGGTCTTTATAATTGCTATTTTGACCATATGCAGGAATCCTGAAGAATACTGTATCCCAGCCCTGGCCTGTCTATAGGACTTGCATGAGTTTATGCTTGGGTTAAGTCCCAGAGCTCTTGTGCTATTCTCCATGCCCCTGCAGGTATTCCTGCCACTAAGTTCACAACGTGCTCACACTAAAGACTGGGAAAGCAGAAAATGATGTCTGATACTCATTTACTGGCCACCACTGAAAGTTGCTCTCTGAAAAATGAGATTGCACTAGTGGGCCCTGGTTGACATCCCTGATCTGGATTTCTTCTTGGAGGCACAGTTTTCATTGCTCCCCCAAACCACAGAGGTCTCTGGTGATGGAAGCAAGAGGACCACAAAGTAGGGGAATAATCACACCCCAAGCACAGTACCTCGAGTGTACCAGGGTTGTTGAATTCATTTTTTCTTCCATTTAAAGAAGTTATCCATGTCATTTTTACTATGGGTCCTGAAAAGTAACAGGCAGGTAGTTGCTAACAGAGGCAATAAGCTGCCTGTTGTACTCCGGACCAGCTCAGAGTGGTCCCTGAGCAGTCCTGCCGGCGATTCAGCTGCTTCATGTCAACAGAACAGCTCTTCTGGACTGCTCTGTTAATGGGTATAAATGCTGGCGTCATGCTGATTTACAGCCGAGTCTCCACAGTTAAGCAGCGGTGATCCAGCTGTCAATCAGCATGATGTTGGTAATCACACCACATCAGCAGAGCAGAAGAAGAACAGCTGTTCTGTTGATATGAAGCAGCTGAATTGCCGGCAGGAGCGGTAACCGACCACTCTAAGCTGGCGCTGAGTACAACATGCAGGGAGATGACTTTCTTAGCAACTACCTGCCTGTTCTTTTTTATGCCCATTGTAAAAAAAATGTTAAACAAAAAATCAGTCTAATGGAGCGCTACAAGGAAAGAACAAGGGGGGATTCATATGATATTATCCAAACCTTTTATTAGTGGTCCCTTATATGCCACAACGTGTTTCGACAACCAGTGTGTTGTCTTCCTCAGGTGATATATCTTTATATTCTTTACATTGTAAAAAAAAACCATGGATAACCTCTTTAACCTTCTGTTGATGTACATCAGCGAAAACTGCTGAATTGCCTGTGGCCCCCTCTGTGCTGGCAGAGATCAGGCCCAGGTAGAACAGGCAGGTAACTTCCAATAACTTAGTAACTTCCAGTGCTTGGCCACATTGTAAAAATAATAAAGTCCTGCATAACCCCTTTAAGTGTTGGACTTATTAAACTTTAGGGGGAAGGGGTTCATCGAAAGTCAACAAGGAAAAGACTACTTTGTCAATTATATAATACAAAGCTTCATGTCTTAAATTGATGATTGGCTTCTGTGTTTTTTCAGTGTTGGAGCATGTGAATAGTCTGTCTATGGAGCTGTTGTGTGATTTTGCAAAACTAGTGATTAGAGATGAGCGCATTGTAGTGAAATATGTATTTGTAGGCAATGTATGACCGGCAATAAACTAGTATCTGTTCACAGGCTGCAGCTCTACACAAAAGGTTATAACTAGAGATGGGCGAACCCGAACTGTACAGTTAGTGTAGAACACTAAGGCTGCATTCACACATTGCGTATTTTGCCGCGTTTTTTTACGCGCGTTTTTCAAAATACGCAATGTGCCTTTTGTCTGCCAGCAAAGTAAATGGGAAATTCACTTTGCAGTGCAGACATTGCGTAAAAATACGCAGTGCGTTTTCCGGGAGAAAGTGCAGCTCCGTAAAGAATTGATATGTCAATTGTTTACGCAGCTACTTCTGCGTATTCTCCCAGAGGGGAGGAAGAATCCAGCTTCCTCCTCCCCTCTGTGACAGCTGTGGCCGCCCATTAGATTTCACAGTGTATTAATATACACTGTGAAATCTAAATTAAACAAAGGCAAGTGTCTGAAAAATAAAAAAGAATCAATACTTCACCTGTCCGACGCCTTCTGCCGCTGTGCGATCCCCGGTTCCAAGTGAGATCTCTTCTGACAGGACCTGTGGTGATGTCAGAGGGGCGTTCCCGGGCACTCGCGGTCATGTGATACATATCACATGACTGCGAACAGCCAATCAGAGATGGGAACGCCCCGGGAACGCCCCCCCTCTGACGTCACCACAGGTCTTATCAGTACACCTCTCACTTACAACCGGAGACCGGACAGCGGCAGAAGGCACCAGACAGTGGGAGAAGGCACCGGAGAGGTGATGTATTAATTCTTTTTATTTTACATACATTTGCCTATGTTTAATTAGATTTCAGTGTTATTAATACACTGTGAAATCTAATGGGGCTGTCACAGAGGAGGAGGAAGCAGGATTTTCCTCCCCTCTGTGACATCAACTGCCTTCTGGGTAAAGAATGCGCAGTGTGTGAAAGCCCTGCGTATTTTGCTGCGCCTTTGTGTCTGCGCGGGCCGAAAAACGTGGCAAAAAGCCGCGCAAAAAGCGCAGCAAAATACGCAAATGTGTGAACGTAGCCTAACACAGCATTCTGGGCTCTCCTTCAGGATCAAGGGGATAGAAGCTTTGTTCGTCCCCTTGGTCTTTGGATGAAGTAGAGTCGAGGATGTTCAGCACAGAGATGAGGAGGGTCGATGGGTTAATAAAGATGCAGTCCCTAGTTTTTTTTTTAATGAACTGTTAAAAAAATTTGACTCTTTTAAAATTATTTCATGAAATAATTAAAAAAACGACATGGACTTAGCCCTATTTTTTGGTCCAGCAAGGTACAACTAGGAAGCTGAGAGCTGGAATCCGCCCAACCTTTCTGCCCTCCCCCTCCCCGTGCGAATTGCAGTCCGCAGCCGCCACAGAAAATGGCACTTTCATAGAAGTGCCATCTTCTGACGCTGTATCCAACTCTTCCAGCGGCCCTGGTGCCAGTTGGCTAATTGGGTTAGGGCCAGTTTTGTATTATTAGCTGGCCCTAAACCCGAAATTCATGGGGTCACGCCAATATTAGACATGACCACCATGAATTTCTAGCAAAGATTAAAAAAAAATGACAGAGAAAATTTTTTTTATTAGAAATAAAACAAAAAAAAACATTTAGAGACTCCATGTTTATTATAAAAAAAAATCCTCCGTCCGACGTAGTCCACATGGATAGCAAAGCAATGTCAGCTCTGCTACATCGCTCTGCATATGCAAGCTTCTATGCAGAGTGAGAAGCAGGCTGATACTGACAGGGACAGTCAGAGTTCACCTGAACTTGGGCCATGAACGCAGGTGAACCCTGACGTCACCGCCTGAACACTGCCGACGACGGCCGAAAATTGCCAAGCAATAGAGTGAATAAACCCGGAGGTTAATGAGCGGCCCCAGAAGTAGATGCGGGAGGCAGCGAGATGGCAGGACCGGTAAGTATAATTATAATGTTAATTAATAATTTTATGCTTTATTTTACAAGCCCCATCCCATATCTGTAAAGTGCAAGCTCAGGGTTCGGATGCAACTTCACATCATTTCTAGCTCCTAGCTCGAACTCTACAAAAAGCTCTGGCGAATCTGCCGATCCCGAACATCGGGGGGGGGGGGAGTTCGCCCATCACTAGTCATAACTTATGTTATCTTAAGCACAAAGGTAGTTTTCCCAGGCACAGGGTCTCCAGTCTCTCAAGGGGGTCTTCCTGAGGAAGCACAGAGTGCAACCATTTCACACCTCTTGTGCCTTTGAAGACTTCAGCAAATGGGACCTAGTTCAGAGTGACATTTTCTATTTACTGTGGGAAAGAGAATGTGTTAAGACAAAGAGCATTTTAAAAAATAATGTATGCATGGTTTATTGCTTTTGCGTGAACATTAAAATTAATTTCATAGAGTTCGAATTTAAGTGAAACGTAAATTTCTGGAAATTCAACTTGGACTTGATCCTCCCCAATTTGATCCACTCATCTGTAATAGTGATACATCCTAATACAGTGTAGCTGAAGTTATTTTCAGGTTATGTGAATCCTAACTTATTGTCTCCAACCCCCGGTTACTTGTAGTTTCCTCTTTGATGTTCAACTTTATTGCTGGAAAGAGAGAAAACAGTTTCTGCAAACTTTCTGGCAGCAGAAAAATAATTGTGATTTGTGACCTTTGGTTCGGCAGCTTTGTAGTTTCTAGTATTAACAATAAGCACAAAGTTAACTGAAGTACACTGACATCTTTCTCACACATAATTAATGATAATTATTTTTACATTTTACTTTGATAGGCTTCATAATGAATTCTCCCTTTGACAGGCTTATTTGCCATATTGTGAACATATAACCCTGAATTGATATGTATTCTACTTAGGAAATCAGAAATGACCAATTGTACTAATTTGTCCTAGATTGTGCATTTCTTTATTATAATTCTTTAATATCATTATTTATTATCTATCGTTTAGATGTCTTTCTCATGAAAAATTCAATTTTTGATGCAAAGTAAATATTTCCTATTATGTTCTGGGGTCTCTCAAGACCCCAAAACATAGTAAATAAAGAAGGTAAAGAAAAATAAATCTAACAGTTCACCTGTCCCACCACCCCCTCTGCCTGCCATCTAGTCCTCCATGCCTCTTCTTTTCTCCCTACTCTTATGAGAAACAAGTGTTTTACCACTGAGATGCCATGACATGCGTCACAACAGCATGGTACGCAGTGATATCAGAGGCATAGTTGTCGCCTCTCGAAAGTGTCCTAGGAGCGTTTTTTCAACATGACAGTGCCTGAATGGCCTACACCTAGTATCATGACCTAGAGCGCCTCTAGACTTCTTTCCCATCGACCACATCTGGAATTCCATTGCTCGGCAATTGTGAAGGTAGCTGCCAGCGGCAGATCTTGATGATTTCTGCGCCCAAGTGTCCTCAGTGTGGCCGAACATTCCTCAAACAACCATTAATAGGGCAGCACGATGGCTCAGTGGTTAGCACTGCAGACTTGCAGCGCTGGTGTCCTGGGTCCAATTCCCACCAAGGACAGCATCTGCAAGGAGTTTGTATGTTCTTCCCATGTTTGCGTGGGTTTCCTCCAGGGACTCCAGTTTCCTACCACATTTTTCAAAGGCATACTGATGGGATGTGGATAGGATTGTGTGCCCCAAGAGGGATATTGTTGCAAAAAAATGTATGTAAAGCACAATGGAATTATTAGCGCTATACAAATGAATAAATATTATTATATATATATTAATAATCTCATTGATAGCAGCTAAGACTTATAAGTGCAGGGATTTCTGCTTGTGGCGCCCATACTGTATACTATGTCTGGAAAATGTCTCCAATGTGTTATCATTTGAATATCATTAACATTTCTATCGATCCTGTGATTTCCATAACATCACAACTTTTCCGTTTTTGATGTTGCAAATTCAGTGTTGAAGAGTGTATATGTACAGGGTCGGCCATTTATATGGATACGCCTAAATAAAATGGGAATGGTGAGTACAACTTCCTGTTTGTGGCACATTAGCATATGGGAGGGGGAAAACATTTCCAGATGGGTTGTGACCATGGCGGCCATTTAGAAGTCAGCCATTTTGGATCCAACTTTATTTTTTTCAATGGGAAGAGGGTCATGTGACACATCAAACATATTGAAAATTTGATAAGAAAAACAATTTTGTGCTTGGTTTTAATATACCTTTATTCTTTCATGAGTTATTTACACGTTTCTCTTAATTAACCTCTGTGACATGTCGTTGGCTGTAAACAAGTGAGAATCGTATAGAAATTATGTTGATGTCTGGTGAACGCAGTACCCGGGTCATTGCAGCAGATTTCAATGCAAGACACCCTATGAGACCACCCATCTCCCATGCCACAGTTAGCAAACTGCTTGCCAAATTTAGTGAAATAGGTTCAGTGTTGGATTTGAAGAAACATCAGTGACTATCCTAGCTTCATTTAGCAAGTGCCCAGAGCGTAGCATTCGCCACATGTCACTGGAGAGTGGCATCAGTCGAACATCCCTTTGGCGGATATTAATAGTAATAATAATAATAATATTTATTCATTTATATAGCACTATTAATTCCATAGTGCTTTACATACGGATATTAGCTACTCACAAATGGCACCCTTACAAAATCCAGCTGATGAAGCATCTCAACGAGGATGACCCAGATCGGCGCACTGAATTTGCAGAATGGGCAAAACAAAAATTGGGACAGGACTCTCAGTTTACACAGAACATTGTGTTCAGTGATGACGAGGCAAACTTTTTTGTGAATGGTGAAGTTTAACAAGCAAAACCAGCGCTATTGGTCTGACACTAACCCACAGTGGATAGATCCCACCAAGACTGTTGGAACACAAAAATTGATGGTATGGTGTGGTATATGGGGAAAAAGATAGTGGGGCCATTCTTCATCAATAGAAACCTCAATGCCACTGGATATATGAAATTGCTACATGATGATGTGTTGCCCTTTTTATGCACTGAAAATGGCATGTTCCCTGAGTTTTTCCAACATTCCTACATGAACAGTTTTCTTGAAAGTGGATTGGTTGTCATGGGCCAGTTGAATGGCCACCAAGGTCTCCCGATCTGACCCCCTTAGACTTTTATATTTTATGGTCATCTGAAGGCAATTGTCTATGCTGTGAAGATATGAGATGTGCATCATCTGACACAACGGATACTGGAAGCCTGCGCTAGCATTTCTTCTGCGGTGTTGCTATCAGTGTGTCAAGAGTGGGAGAAGAGGGTTGCATTGACAAGCCAACACAATGGGCAGCACTTTGAACACATTTTATAAGTTGTCATAACTTGTAAATAACTCATGAAAGAATAAAGTTATGTTAAAACCAAGCACACCAGTGTTTTTCTTATAAATTTCTCGTTAAGTTTGATGTGTCACATGACCCTCTTCCCATTGAAAAAAATAAAGTTGGATCCAAAATGGCCAAGTTCAAAATTGCCACCATGGTCATCACCCATCTGGAAAAGTTTTCCCCCTCCCATATACTAATGTGCCACAAACAGGAAGTTGATATATCCAAACATCCCCATTTTATTTAGATGTATCCATATAAATGACCCACCCTGGATTATCTTTGGAAATCCTTGTTAGGACCTATGTATAATGCAGAAATAAAAAATGAGAATTTTATTAATTCTACTAAATACCTAATTGTTCTTCTTACTATTAGGCAAGGAAACTTTCAAAAAGAATTATACTGCCTTTTTTATGTGATTCTTTATAGTAAGTACACTGGCCTAATCATGACTAGCCCAGGGTATGGGGACTCGGGTAATTTGGGCCCTTCACTGCGGTAGGGATGTCACTGGTGGCCTGCCCAGACCCGTGGCTCTGGTGGTCAACTAAAAAGGGGTAGTTGAAATGGGAGTAAATGTTTATACGTTTATCGTGACGCCACCTGTGGTATCTGGTGACTGCACCAGCGCTGCATGAGGCCTCCAGGGAAGATGGATGAGCAACTGGGTGTTGAAGCTCCCCACAGGTGGAGTTGGATCCCTGGGGTATTTGGTGATGATGATGAGGGATGGAGCAGGGATTTGGCCAGGTTGCTAGATAACGGGACAGTATCTGTGGATGGCAGGGGCGCGGGTAAGGAACTGACACACACACAGCTGGTTGTTTCTTTACCTTTTACTGGTGTAGTTGCAGGTAAGCGTCCAGAGCACTGCGGGGGGTTCAGGATTCACTTCTGGGTCTCCACAGTGAGTGGGTATAAGGCCTCCTTGTCTCTTTCCCTGTGTGTGTGAAGCCCCTGCCCTGTGTGAACCTTGGCTGACTTCCTCTGCTCTCTCTCTCCACCTGTGCTGTCGGCGGGAAACCTTCTATGGAATACCGCTGTTCCTGTCTCCACGGTGCCTTGCTCCCTTGTGAGTGATTGCGCAGGTGCCTGGGAGACTGAAGTCTCCACGGTATACTGGTGTTATCTACTGGGCCGGGTGCTTTCCAGTAGACTCGGACTCTGGTCTCCGGTGTGCTGTGTGGGTGAACCTAACGCTGGCTCCTCGGTTCCCACTTTGTTCTTTTCTTTCTCCTTGCTCCTTTCTCCTTGCCTTCCGACCCAACTCTTGGGCTTTGCAGGATGGCTAGAATGCTGTTCAGGGTAACTGGCTCGGGCCTAATGTAGCACCGACCACCAGCACGTCTTCACAGCTCTTGTAGCGTCTGCACACTGCAACTAACTCCTCCCCCAGCACCAGAATTTATAGGGGATCTTGCCTAAAGGCAGCAAGTTGAGCTCCCCTACTGTGCTGGGGTGTAAGGTGTTATTTGTGTCTATGTACCCACTGTGGAAACCATCCGTGCTTTAGGTGAGTCTGTGGTTACCTGCTTGAGCAGGGCGCCACAATTAGGTCCAGAGATCTTTTTAATAATACCTACAGCTAGAATTGTGATCTACTGGAGAACTAGGTGTTATGACTCTAATAGTCACTGAGCTGCGGTCACACTACTGCCTAAATTATTCTATTGTGATCTTACTGCAGATCAAAGCCTGGAAACAAAAATCCAGTCTTATCAGAGTGATGTAAGAAAAAGGATTACAGCTTTGTAATGCAGTGAAATTTGTCTGAGACGGTTAATGCACTGGAAAGTGTGAGTAAGCAGAGGTGATTATGGATCGCTGTGCGGAGAAGTAGAAGGGTGACCGGTGAAAGTGGAAGTGAATTGATTGCTCATCAGTCTTGGAATATAGAAATGCTACAGTACCTTGTGCAGTGTTTTCTGCTGTTAATAAACTATAGGTTGATACTTGGAGAGTGAATGAAAGTAGCAATATTTAGATGGTAATGATTTCAGGTTTTTTCCAGAAGGCGAACTATAGGGAACCTAACAGCCCTAGGTAATTTCTTAATACAGGGTAAAAGGATATGTGCAGACAACATCTTTTTCCGACGGATTCAACCTGAAAAAGTGCAAAAAGAAATACGCCAAAAAGAATGAACACATGCATTGCAATGTAAAAATGACTTGCTGTGTACATTTATTGTTTTTGTACTTCTTTTATCTGCTTAAAGGGTTGTGCCACAAACCATTGTACATTTTAATTAATAGATTTTAGAATAAAAATAAATTCCACAAATGGATGTGTTAAAACAAGTGTACCTGTCTAGAGATATTCTTATAAATGTGTCCCTGTATAATGAATGTGACGCAGAGGAAAAACTTTGCGAGTACGCTGTTGTCTATGATACGGTAGCACATACCCTGACAAGGTTTTTACCATCTCATTTTTTCATGGGTGAGATTAGGGAAACCTCCTTTCAGGAACCGACTACAGAAACAGCAGAGAGTGACTAAACTCAGCTTTTTCCAAAACTCTTAGGGTACTGTCACACGATTTAGTAGGCGATGCTGGGGCGTGGCCTACCGCCACCGACATCGCCAACGGATCGCCTAATGTGAATGGGCGAGGGAGACGCATTTGAGTGGTCGCCTGGTTTCAGAGCAGCGCATGTAAATGGGGGACGGCGATCTGCCAGGCGATGGGAGCCACAGATGTTAAGGCATCGCCGCTGGGGTTTTCAGACACCCCAGTGGCGCCGCCGCCCGTCAGATCGCCGGTGCATCGTCGGAGGTGTCGCTGCATGTAAACATGTGACGGCGATGCTGGCGGGGCGCAAAAAACGTGCGCGCTCCTGCCTGTCGCCAGCGACATCTCCGGTGACGTCACCTGGTGTGACGGGCCCCTTATAGAAATTAATGGGAACAATGTAAACAGTGTACCTCAATTGCTATCTGTTGTTTCCATATAGCTACCTGCTGTGGTCGGCACCTGGATGGGGATTCTCATCCAGTAAAGGCTATGTTTGGAATAACTATTGAACAAACCATTTTTTCCCAGGAACCTTGTAAGGAATTGCCTAGAAGACAGAATCATCAACAATATGGATGACAAATTGATTGACATCGAGGCAGTCAGCCAACGTTTGCCAGAATAATGAAATAAAGAATTCTTTATCTAGCTGCTAATCTTCCTAAAGGTGCTAACAGGAGTAGGGGGTTTCTTCTGAGTGGACCCAGTGGTTTACCAAAAATAATAAGGTAAGGAGTCCCTGATAGATCATATTTCTTCATTCAAGCTTTGGCACTCTCCTTTGCTAGTTGTTTAAACAGGGAGAGGGAAAGGGATAGCAGCTCACCGATAATAGCACACCTGTTTCCTAGGTGTAGTCCCGCACAGTGCAGTCCTGGTACCAGACTGGGAGCAGAATCAAAGGCAAATCCAGCGACACAGCAATCCTTTTGAAAGAATGCTTTCTTTTATTGCACATAAAAGCTTCAGTACAGGCAGGAAAGTACAGATACAAGGGCCAATGTGTTTCAATGCTCAGGTCTTAGTCATGGCTACTGAGTGGGGGTCATGGGTGAGGCATAAATACCCACTCCCTCACCAGTGCACAGCTGCATTGATTAATTAGAACAAATAAAGAAATAATCAAACACTATTCAGATACAAGGAAAATGTATCTTTTTTAATACTGGAGAATAATGTCTTATCTAACATTTAAACCATTAGGTGTACGGTAACCGACATGGAATATCCAATGGGATTCTTTATGTAATAATTTACGTCTCAGGTCCCCGCCCCTAAAAGAATTGGTTAGTTTTTCGATACCTTTAAAACGTAAAGAGGAGGTATCACCACTGTGAACTGTCAAGAAATGCCGTGACACCGCAGAGATATTAAAAGCGGTAGCATCAGAAGAGTCAGAGTGGGCGCTTTTCTGGCGCAAAAATGAACTGGGCATTCGCTTAAAACTTTAGTCAGCTTACTGTCCCTATTCAGAATTGGAAGGAATTTCTTGATGATTTTGACAATGTCATTATATTGGGGCCCAGGGCGGAACTACACTGGTGCAGCTGGTGCAGCTGCACCAGGGCCCGACCGGCTGGGGCCCCTTCAAGCCTGGAGGGGGCCCTCAGCCGACCCCGCAAGCCGCCGCCAGAGGAGAGGAGGGTCAGGCAAGGGAAGCAGAGAGCTTCCTGCTTCCTCTGCCTGATCCCGCCCCTCCTCTCCTCTGCTCCTCCGGCTCCTAGAACACTTCCGCACGGCTCCCAGGTAGGAGAGCATCGCGCCTGCGGCTCAGTGCGGCTCAGTGCGGCCCCGGCGGCACCCTCCCCCCCCTTTCCGGCCGCGCCGACGGCCAGCGGAACCCCTCCCACCCGGGCCGCGCCGACGGCCAGTAGCCCCGCCCCCCCCGGTCCTTTCCTGCACCAGGGCCCCGGGAGTGACGGTCCGCCCCTGTTGGGGCCTGAACATAGTGGAACTCCTTTAGCCTCCGATTAGGCACCATTTTGATGGAGGTAAAATTGACTTTTTAGATGTCACTTGTTTAGATGTCAGATGTTAATTGGAGACTGCATAAGAAAGGAGGTCGAGGTAAGACCTTATAGAAAACCTACTGCCACCAACTCCATCTTGGCAGCTACATCATGCCATATATCTCATGTTGTTAAAAAAATACCTGTGGGAGAATTGATACGCACAAAGAGGAATTGCTCTAATCCCACACAATTCGAGCTGAAGGTGTCTAAGGTTAAAGAGAGACTCCGATATAGGGGCTACTCATATAATGTCCTGAAACGTGCCACTACTATTGTCAATTCTAAAGATAGGAAGGATCACTTTTAATAAGCCAGCTTCCTTTACATCTGGTGGAGAAGCGATTACTTTTTCCACTATGTTCAGTCCCCAATATAATGACATTGTCAAAATCATCAAGAAATACCTTCCAATTGTGAATAGGGACAGTAAGCTGACTAAAGTTTGAAGCGAATGCCCAGTTCCTTTTTTTGCGCCAGAAAAGCGCCCACTCTGAGTTCACTATTGTCTCCTAGTTTTTTCTCAAGCTTGTTGAAAAAAACTAGTGATACCTGTTTAACTTTATGTGGCTTCTTTAAGTGTGAACACAGTAGATATATAGCCTGCGGATACGCAGCGATGGTAAGGAAGATCACATTAAAACATTTATTAAGTGCTGCAGTACAAATGTTGTCTATCTTCAGGGCCGGCCCTACCGCTGTGCGAGTTGTGCGGTCGCACAGGGCGCCGCCTGCCATGCTTCAAAGGGGGCACCAGAGAGACGGATATTTATGGTCTCTCTGCGGCTCCGCCGATTAAAGGGTTAATACTATTATTTCCTGCAGTGCCCCCGCCCTCCTGTAAGTGCCCGTACCGCCTCCCCGCCGTCCGCACATTTGAGTTACCTGTCCCGTCCTCCTTGTTGCTTGTACCGCCCTCCCTGAAGTGCCTGTCCCGCCCTCCTCCTGTTGCCGGTGCCATGGCAACACAAGCAGTTTGATTGGAGCAGAGAGAGCAAGTTAAGTTACACCTGCTGCCCCTGCTCCAATCAATGTACAGCGGTCTTATCACCCTGGTTCCCGCCTTGTATTGCAGGCAGCTGTAAGGAGTCACTGAAGTGACTATTTTCTGTCACACATGGCAAGACCTCGATACCAGTAAGATGATTGGGCCCTCTCTCTCTGTGACCACAGTCAGTGAACAGGTGTGTAGTTTCTAACACCTAATCCTAACTATTGACCCTAATCCTAACCACTGACCCTAACAACTAACCCCTGACCCTAATCCTAATCCTTGACCCTAGCACCTAATCCTAACCCCCTGACTCTAACACCTAATCCCTAACAACTAATCCTAACCCTAAACCATGACCCTAACACCTAATCCTACCCCTGAGCCTAACACATAATCCTATCCCCTGACCCTAATCCTAATCCCTCACCCTAACACTTAATCCTAACCCCGGGCTCTAATCCTAATCCCTGACCCAAACACCTAATCCTATCCCCTGACCCTAATCCCTGACCCTAACACCTAATCCTATCCCCTGACCCTAATCCCTGACCCTAACACCTAATCTTATCCCCTGACCCTAATCCCTGACCCTAACACCTAATCCTATCCCCTGACCCTAATCCCTGACCCTAACACCTAATCCTATCCCCTGACCCTAATCCCTGACCCTAACACCTAATCCTATCCCCTGACCCTAATCCCTGACCCTAACACCTAATCCTATCCCCTGACCCTAATCCCTGACCCTAACACCTAATCCTATCCCCTGACCCTAATCCCTGACCCTAACACCTAATCCTATCCCCTGACCCTAATCCCTGACCCTAACACCTAATCCTATCCCCTGACCCTAACACCTAATCATAACCCCTGACCTTAAAACCTAATCCTAACCCTGACCCCTAAGTATGAATTACGTAGTGTTTTGGATGTAGCAAAAATATGCTACATCCAAAACGCTGCTAACACTGATTGTGGGTACAGGCCCTAACGGTTCATGCCCACCATTAGGATTAGTAGCGTTTTGGATATCCAAAATGCTGTATTGTACAGTAGCTGCACAGTGGATGGATTAATTAATCCCGTTTCCACTGTGATTCTTCATTACGCAGCATATCCTGACCTGTGGTGTGGTTTCCAGAGCTGCAGCATGTTAATCTATTCCTGCAGAGATGCTAGTCCTCTGAGTGGGAGAACGTAGCGTCCGTGTCATGATTAGGGTTCTTGGTGCAGCATCCTTTTGCTGTATGCTCCCGCTCAGAACACTACCTTCTTTGCAAGCATAAATTGACATGCGGCTCAGGAAGCTGCCACCACTGCCACATGTCAGTTTACACTGAGTAAAATAGAAGCACAGTGGAAACGGCATTCATTAATCCATCCACTGCGCTGGCACTGTACAATGCAGCATTTTGGACGCAACAGAAAATATGCAGTGCTAGAATGCTGCTAATCCTGTTCAAGGGCACAGGTCCTAAAGGTTTATTATTTTTTAATAAACATATATGTGCTATTGTTACCATCAAGGGTGTATGATTATGTTCATGGAGCTGAGGGGCATCATTTTAATGCAAGGTGTGTTGTGTGTATAAACACATGCATAGTAGTATATTCACATGAACCCATTATTGTTAAAAGGTTCCTTGAAGCGTAATCTCTTATGGTACCGGCACACACCGCAATCTCGCCTGGCGATATGTGGCGATCTGACATGTGCAGTCACGTTTCTCGTGCCCGCCTCAGATCGCCGATGGCGGCTTCAGAATAAATGAGAGCTGCTGTTGTTCCCTGATTTCCTCGGGATGTCAGTTTTATGTGAGGAAAGAGTGAAGCTGCCACTGATTGGCTGCATGTGTCATGTGACATGGTCTGGGGGCACCAAAGGGGAAGTTTGCACAGGGCGCAATTTAGCCTGAGGCCAGCCCTGTCTATCTTATCGAGTACACGGCGTGTCATGTTCAATATGTGGGCTGCACTTCTGGAGAACTGAAGAGGAGGATCTGCAGGCATATTTCTGACTCTTTTAAGGCTACCGCTTTTAATATCTCTGCGTTTTCACGGCATTTCTTGACAGTTCACAATGGTGATACCTCCTCTTTACAATTCAAAGGTATCAAAAAAGTAACCAATTTTTATAGGTGCGGTGACCTGAGATGTAAATTATTACATAAAGAATCCTATTGGATATTCCGCCTCTGTTCCCGTACACCTAATGGTTTACATGTTAGACAAGACATTATTCTCCAGTATTAAAAAATGATATATTTTCTTTATATCTGAATAGTTTTCATAGTTTGGTGCTTATTTATTGTATGTACACTTTTGTTTTTATTTATTTTGTATGTTTGATTATTTCTTTATTTGTTCTAATTAATCAATGCAGCTGTGCACTGGTGAGGGAGTGGGTATTTATACCACACCCGTGACCCCCACTCAGTAGCCATGACTAAGACCTGAGCGTCGAAACGCATTGGCCCTTGTACTTTATACTTTGCCTGCCTGTACTGAAGCTTTTATGTACAATAAAAGATATCGTTGTTTCAAAAGGATTGCTGTGTCGCTGGATTTACCTTTGATTCTCCCTTGCTATTATTTAAGGAAAAAGATTTGAAGGACCATGGTCTAGCGAAGTCAAAGATCTTTAGACAGAAGACTTTACAACACACTTCACTAGCAAGATTGATCAGATCAGACAAGTCTTTGCTGCCCAACCACCACAACCCGCATGTATACCAGACCACTCCCCTCCCCCACTAACCCTCCTTCCCTCCATCACTGAAGGAGAACTTGCACAACCCCTCTCCAGATCGCACCTCACCACTTGTGCACTGAACCCCATCCCACTTCCTCCCCAACCTCACCACAACACTTATCCAAGGCCTAACCCACCTCTACAACCCATCACTAACTTCTGGTACCTTTCCTTCTGGTTTCAAACATGCAACAATTACATCTATCTTAAAGAAGCCATCCATCGACCTCACTTCTACATCCAGCTACCGGTTCATATACCTGCTCCCGTTCGCCTCCACACTTTTCGAAAAGCATGTCCACACTGTAGTCTCATCCCACCTCTCATCCAACTCTCTCTTTGACAACCTTCAATCTGGCTTCCGCCCACCCCACTGAAACTGCCCTGACCAAAATTACTAACGACTTACGGCTAAAGCTAACAGACATTTCTCTGTCCTCCTCCTTCTCCTTCTTGTCCTGTCCTCTGCATTCCGCAAAGTCTACCACAGTCTCCTATTACAGATCCTCTCTTCCATTTGTATCACTGACCTTGCCCTCTCCTGGATCTCCTCCTACCTTTTCAACCACACATTTAGCCTCTCCCACTCCCACACAATCTCTCCGTCCCATCCCCTCTCTGTCAGGGTCCCTCAAGGCTCAGTCCTCAGGCCCCTCCTTTTTTCAATATATACCTTTGGTCTGGGACAACTCATAAAGTCCCATGGCTTCCAATATCACCTGTATGCTGATGACACTTAGATCTATCTCTCTGGCCCTGACATCACCTCTCTGCTGTCCAGAATCCTGGAGTGTCTATCAGCCATATCCTCCTTCTCCTCTCGCTTCCTAAAATTCAATGTAGACAAAACTGAACTTATCTTTCCTCCATCTTGTTTAGATTGTGATCCCCAATGGGGACAGTATTGCAAATGTATGTAAAGTGCTATGGAGTTAATAGCGCTATATAAATGAATAAATATTATTATTATATTATATTAATATCTCACACATCTTCCTTAGCAGATCTATCACAATAAATTACATCACTGTTTGCCCTTTACCTGACTTCCGCTGCCTTGGAGTAAGCCATGACTCTGCCCTGTCCTCCAAACCGCACATCAAAGCCCTTGCCACCTCCAACTCAAAAATATTTCCTAGGATCCGTTCCTTCCTCAACCTTCAATCTACTTACCTACTAGTGCATGCCCTCATCATCTCCCATCTCGACTACTGCAACCTCCTCCACTGTGGCCTCCCTGCTAACACTCTTGCACCTCTCCAGTCTATCCTTAAGTCCTCCTCTCTCCTCACTATTCCTCCACTTCTCCTCTCTGCAAATCCCTCCACTTGCTTCCAATTCACTAGCGTATCCAATTCGAACTACTAACACTGACAAAAGGCCAGGTTACACATAACGATGTGCCAGTGACCTGACCAACGATCGGGATCGCTGGCATATCACTATCACTATGTGATCGCTGGTGAGCTGTCAGACAGGCAGACTCACTAGCGAACACCAAGTACTGTGCCGACACCCGATGGTCGTTATGAGCGTTCAGGGTCTCGGGCACAGGCTGGGGATCACTGGTTGTTGCCCCTGTCACACATGCCAATGCAGGCGTGACAGCGGCAGACCAGCAACCGAAAAATGGTCCTGGCCATTCTGCAGCAATATGCAAGCTCATTGCTGGCCGCTGCGGCATGTCACGTAGCGACATTGCTGCAAGGTCGCTGCAAGTAATGTAACAAAACCTGTGACGTTGCCGCGATATCATTAGCGATATCGCTTCGTGTAACGGAGCCTTAAGGCTAGGTTCACATTTGCGTTCGACACTGCAGCATATGGTGCGCATACGCACATGCAGTGCTGAATGCAGACACTTTTATGTGAACGCAGCACCGCTTGTCTGCATGCGATTACATAATAGCATCCATAGGAAACCATTGCAATACTGGCCAGTCATAGGAAATGAGAGAGAGAGGCTAGGGTCACATTAGCGTCAGCCCTTAGGCTGACGGACCCGTTAAAAACGTAGATTCCGGGAGCCTGAGTGCATAGCGTTAACAGAGTGTCACACTGCGCTCAGGCTGCCTATTCATTGCTAATGCTTACCCCCCGCACAGCGCAGACGGCTGCTTCACTGACAAGGGCCGGATATGCGCTTTTGATCTGCACACTGGAAAACACTGCAGACTGCGGTTTTTGTGCACTGATCAACAGCGCATATCCAGCCCTTGTCAGTGAAGCGGCCAGCTACGCTGTGCGAGGGGTAAGCATTAGCAATGAATAGGCAGCCTGAGCACAGCGTGGCACTCCGTTAATGCTATGCGCTCAGGTTGCCAGATTCTAAGTTTTTAACGGGTCTGTCAGCCTAAGGGCTGATGCTAATGTGATCCTAGCCAGAGAGAGAGGTAAAACACCAGGACAGGATTTACCCAGGGAAGACCTCGGAATGACGTCACCTTCCGCTGCGTTCGTGCGCTTGCCAGCAGAAGGCACTGATCACACATTCACTCTTACTCATTGTTTGTGCGTGGCTGTCTGCGTAAAGTACAAGCAGCCAGTCACGCACAATAAAAAACAACAAGTTGCGTTCGGCAGACACACAAATTCTGCACAGCTGAACGCAAACGCAACAGAACACAGCCAAAAGCAGGCACTATGTGTCCCCATGTTAAACATAGGAATGCAGTGTGCATGCATTTGGCTGCGTTTTCTTATGCTGCGTTCATCATCCAACTCATAATCTTCAATCATCCCAAGACCTCTTCCTTTCCTCCACACTTGTACGTTCCTCATCTAAAAGCCTGAAAGACTTCGCCCGAGCTTCCCCCATCCCCTGGAATTCTGCACCCCAAAACATCCGACTGTCCCACACACTCGGAACCTTCATGTGGAACCAGAAAACCCACCTCTTCAGAACAGCCTACAGCCTGCAAGACAATGCCACCTCACCACCACTGGACCGCGCTCACCACCACATGGACCCGGCGCTACACCACCACTGGACCCGGCACTCACACCACTGGACCTGGACGCCTCCAACACCACTGGACCTGGTGCTCCAACACCACTGACCGGTGCTCACACACGGACCTGGTGCTCCACCACCACTGGACCCGGCGCTCCATCACCACTGGACCTGATGCTCCACCACCACTGGACCTGGTGCTCCACCACCACTGGACCTGGTGCTGCACCACCACTGGCCCCAGCACTTCACCACCACTGGCCCTGGCACTCCACCACTACTGGACCTGGTGCTCCACCACCACTGGACCTGGTGCTCCACCACCACTGGACCTGGCGCTCCACCACCACTGGACCTGGTGCTCCACCACCACTGGACTTGGTGCTCCACCACCACTGGACCTGGTGCTCCACCACCACTGGACCTGGTGCTCCAACACCACTGGACCTGGCGCTCCACCACTGGACCCGGCGCTCCATCCCCAGAGCAGACCCAACCTACTGTCTCTCTCCCCACTGCCCTGGAGAATGTAAGTCCGCAAGGGCAGGGTCCTCTCTAATCTCTGTATCAGTCTGTCACAGCTTGTTCGTTGTATTTTTAACTTGTTTGTATGTAACCTTTTCTCACGTACAGCACCATGGAATCAATGGTTCTCTATAAATAAATAATAATAATATAGACAAGAGCAATGCAAATCTCTTACCTTCCAGCATTTACAGGTCTGATTAGTAGAACTGGTGCAAGGTCATGCATAAGTCACGCTGCAATAATGATTTTGTATCCTGCCAATCAATCAGAAAAGTGCAGGTAACACTGGGAGGCCATTGGAAGTTCCTAGAACTCTGTTCCAGTGGCTGTGACCTACTGACATAGCAATTGGACCGGGGTTATGCAATTTTTCACCCAACTCTACTGGGCTATTATATCTTTCAAAAGATACACACACCTTTCATGTTTGTTGGATGGCCCCAATAATTTCAGAGAGTACTACTCAAAATCTAATTTTCATAAAATCCTCATAATATTACAATCGCTTCATAATGGATAAAAGGTTAGTGAATCTCATCTATACCCAGTGGATGTAAATACTTAAGTCCCCAAAAAAATTGAGAAAAGTATTCAAGGAGTGATACCTTTATTGACTAACCAAAAAAATGATGTTTGTAAGCTTTCAAAGCTCAAGGCTCACTTACTATTCCGAGGGAGACCCCCAGAATGACAGCAATGAAGAGATGGAGACCCCCAGAATGACACCAATGGAGAGGTGGAGACCCCAGAATGACGCCAATGAAGAGGTGGAGACCCCCAGAATGACACCAATGGAGATGTGGAGACCCCAGAATGACACCAATGAAGAGGTGGAGACCCCAGAATGACACCAATGGAGAGGTGGAGACCCCAGAATGACACCAATGGAGAGGTGGAGACCCCCAGAATGACACCAATGGAGAGGTGGAGACCCCCAGAATGACAGCAATGAAGAGGTGGATACCCCAGAATGACACCAATGGAGAGGTGGAGACCCCCAGAATGACACCAATGGAGAGGTGGAGACCCCCAGATTTGCATCAGTGGAGAGGTGGAGACCCCCAGAATGACACCAATGGAGAGGTAAAGACCCCCATAATGACAGCAATGACGAGGTGGAGACCCCAGAATGACAGCAATGGAGAGGTGGAAACCCCCAGAATGACAGCAATGAAGAGGTGGAGACCATCAGAATGACACCAATGGAGAGGTAAAGACCCCCAGAGTGACAGCAATGGAGAGGTGTAGACCCCATAATGACAGCAATGAAGAGGTGGAGACCCCCAGAATGACAGCAATGGAGAGGTGGAGACCCCCAGAATGACAGCAATGAAGAGGTGGAGACCCCCAGAGTGACACCAATGGAGAGGTAAAGACCCCAGAGTGACAGCAATGGAGAGCTGGAGACCCCCAGAATGACAGCAATGAAGAGGTGGAGACCCCCAGAATGACACCAATGGAGAGGTAAAGACCCCCAGAGTGACACCAATGGAGAGGTGGAGACCCCCAGAATGACAGCAATGAAGAGGTGGAGACCCCCAGAATGACAGCAATGAAGAGGTGGAGACTAGTGATGGGCGAATCCTAAATTACTCGGAATCGCTTGACTCTAGCGAGTCCGAGCCCGGGACTCGCTACTCGTTGCGAGTCTAGCGAGTCCAATGTTAATGAATGGGGAAGCGAGTAATAGCGAGTAGTGTGCGATTTACAAATCACAGATGCGTCTCGGAAGCTTCAGCTGCAGCAATCCTAGTTTTGCCATTGATTTGCATTGGACTCGTTTACTGTGCAAGTAATCGCTGGGAAACTCGCACAGATAAGAGTCCGGCTGTCTCCTCTGTGCTGGCTGCCGCAGCTCCAGGGTCCTAGAGCCCGCCTGCTGCCTGATGTAGCAGAGCTGAGATTGTTCTCAGTCTGCTCATTCCCTGTGCATAGACATCTATATCTATGCAAAGGGATGTAGCAGAGAGGACATCGCGTTTTGGACTGCGTCGGACGGAAGAGAATTTTTTTAATTAAAGATGGAGTCCCTAATGGCTTTTTTTTTTTATTTCTAATAAAAATTTTTCTCTGTGTTGTGTTTTTTTTAAAACAATTTAATAGAAATTCATGGCGGTCATGTCTAATATTGGCGTGACCGCCATAAATTTCGGGCTTAGGGCCAGCTGATAATACAAAGCTGGCCCTAACCTCTTTATTACCCTGCATGCCACCGCCACCAGGGCCGCTGGAAGAGCGGGGTTCAGCGCCAGAGGATGGCGCTTCAATGAACGCTCCATCTTCTGGGTGGCTGCGGGCTGCAATTTGCAGCGGGGGGTGCCCAGAAAGCTTGGGCATCCCTGCGCTGCGGATTCCAGCCCCCAGCTGCTTAGCTGTACCTGGCTAGACATAGAAATTGCGCGGAGCCCCACGCATTTTTTTTTTATTATTTCATGAAATTCATGAAATAATAAAAAAAAATGCGTGGGGCTCCGCGCAATTTCTATGTCTACCGAGGTACAGCTAAGCAGCTGGGGGCTGGAATCCGCAGCGCAGGGATGCCCAAGCTTTCTGGGCACCCCCCGCTGCAAATTGCAGCCCGCAGTCGCCCCAGAAGATGGCGCGTTCATTGAAGCGCCATCCTCTGGCGCTGAACCCCGCTCTTCCAGCGGCCCTGGTGGCGGTGGCACGCTGGGTAATAAAGGGTAATAAAGGGGTTAATACCAGCTTTGTTATACAAGCTGGTATTAAGCCCGAGATTCTTAATGTCAGGCCACGTTTGACCCAGCCACTAAGAATCTCCAATAAAGGGTTAAAAAAACACAACACAGAGAAATTTTTTTATTAGAAATAAAAAAAAAAAGCCATTAGGGACTCCATCTTTAATTAAAAAAGTCCTCTTCCGTCCGACGTAGTCCAAAACGCGATGTCCTCTCTGCTACATCCCCTGTGCATAGATATAGATGTCTATGCACAGGGAATGAGCAGACTGAGAACAATTGCAGCTCTGCTACATCATCTCTGTGAGCAGGCAGGCTCTAGGACCCTGGAGCTGCGGCAGCCTGCACAGAGAAGACAGCTGGACTCGCAAAGTAACAGCAGTTACTTTGCGAGTTTCCCAGCGATTACTTGCACAGTAATGAGACCAATGCAAGTCAAAGGCAATCCTAGTTTTGATTTGCATTGGACTCGTTGCTGTGCGAGTAATCGCTGGGAAACTCGCACAGTACCGAGTCCCTTACTACTCGCCGAGTAACGAGTCCTAGCGAGTAGATTCGCCCATCCCTAGTGGAGACCCCCAGAATGACAGCAATGAAGAGGTGGAGCCCCCCAGAAAGACACCAATGGAGAGGTGGAGACCCCAGAACGACAGCAATGAAGAGGTGGAGACCCCCAGAATGACAGCAATGAAGAGGTGGAGACCCCCAGAATGACAGCAATGAAGAGGTGGAGACCCCCAGAATGACAGCAATGAAGAGGTGGAGACCCCCAGAACGACAGCAGTGGAGATAAGAGTAAAAGTAAGGATTATTTCTTTATTTTTTCAACGACTCTTTTCTTTTTGGCTTTTGTTGCAAAAAAATGCAACGTTTTACTGTCCCAGCATGGTGGATGACATTTCTGAGATCTCGTGCACATGGTGGTTATTTCTTCTTTGCAGATTTGAATATTTCATATCTGGGGCCAGTCAATTCTCTCAGCAGTTTGCAGCACTTTTCATCTATTCTATTATGGAAAATAGCAGAAAAATGCATAATAACACTGGAAAAACTCTGTTTTTTTATGCAGTGTTTTTCCTGTCCAGACACATTTTTGATGCAGAAATATCCGCATCAAATAATATGTGCACATATCCTTACAGGAAATAAGACCCGCTCCGTACATCATATTTTCTTAATACATGTGCTATCCGTTATTCTTGCAGATGGATTGGACCTATTACAATTAATATGCCTTTTCACATTCTTTTTTACAGAACAATTATTTGCACAAAAAAATTAAATAACTCAGACATGTCCTACATTGATCCAAACCCACTAATGAAAGTCACTGGCACCATGAAAAAAAGGATGTCCGTTATTTACTATTTAAAGGGAATCTGTCACCAGGTTTTTGCCACCTAATCTGAGATTAGCATAACGTAGAGACAAAGATCCTGATTCCAGTGATGTGTCACTAACTAGGCTGCTCAGTGTAGTTTTGATAAAATCACTGCTTAAACAGTTGGAGATTATCATTACAGGACTATGTGGCCTGCTGCAAGGTAGTCCAGCATCTTGATGAGCTGCTAAATCTGCAGCAGAGAAAACAGTAATTTTATCAAAATGACAGCAAGCAGCTCAATAAGTGATATATACCTGGAATCAGGGTGTCTGTCTCTACATTACACTGCTCTCAGATGGAATGGCAAAACCTGGTGACAGATTCCCTTTAACCCCTTCCAGATATGATGATTTTCAATTTTTGCTCTTTCATCTTGTTCTTCCAGAGAGAGCAGCATCAAAAACTGATGTTAATACACAAGGAAGTATATAAAAAAGCTACTTTATTTAAAACATGACACACCAAGAAAAAACAAAAACAGAAGACAAATGATAAAAATACATTAAAAAAAGTAAAAAAAATGCAATAAAAAGACCCGCAAGTAACTTAATTGCTGCAGAAATCTGTCCAAAAGCTCATTGTGGGAACGTAGTTAAATTCAGTGGCGTAACTTGAAACTCATGGGTGAAAGCTCTACCTGGGCCCCCAATTATTGCAAATATTTTATAGCATTAGTCTTTTCTATAAGTCAAATGCACTTTTGGGGCCCCCCTAGGCTCCAGGAACCGGGTGCAATTGCAACCCCTGCACCTGTTGTAATTATGCTCCTGGCTAAATTCTTTACATGAGGAAAATGGATCCAATAAGGATTGTAAAAAGGGATACACAATCCAAATATGGTTCTAGATCATTGAAAAAAATTTGGGTTATTTTTTAATGTATGAGAAAAAAATCCGATGCCATAAAACCTCAGGAAGTTGGAGCTTTCGTTGCACTGAGCCAACAGGTGCCGAATCGGATACATGTATTTTGTTGTAAAACAATAGATTCGGCCTTGGCAATGCGAGCATGGAGCAGCATCCTCGGATCCCGCCAACCTTAGGCTCAGGCTTCTCCACCTGCAGTTATTTTCCTGTCCACTAGATGTCAGCAGAACATTTTAGGCTTTGGCTGCCTGTAAACTTTGTTAACCAATGAGTGTCCAAAATGGGTCATGTTGAGGGACCAAAACAGCCAAATTGGACGTGTAACCAGAACCGGAGCCATGGATGACCTAGGACACGTGTTCCCATAGAAGGGGCCCAGGGGCTCCCTACTCTCCTGGCCCAGGAGAATGGCGACTGGAGCGGTCTATGGTGGGGGAGGGGAGAGACAATGAATGAGAACAGTGAGCTGGAAAAGCAGATAGAGGGCAGAGGAAACAGCAGAGGATAATGTAACAATGGGAACACAGCCTGGTGACTGAATCATTTAACCTTTCACGTACCAGACACACCTGCGCTGCACCTCACCTAGAAAAAGAGCTCCTGAACCTGCCATATATTACATTGATTATCATGGATTTCTGCCTATAGGGGAAGTATAATGTTTATTCCAAGAATTTGCAAATATAACCATATTTTATTAGATTCAATGTAGCAGTATGGATGATTTGCTGTTATATTTTCACAAAATATCACATTTTTCTCTACAGCTGAAAGACAAAAGAAAGGTAAAAGGTTTATTTTAATAAAAAGGGTGAGATGTATGAAAACCTGTCCAGTCATCTATGATGCTACAAAAGCAAAGCAGTGATGACTATGACTGTATATATTGGGGTTTATACATTGCAAATTTCTATTATTAATAGCTAATAGTGGTCGCCTTCATAGCGATGTGTCCAGGAGAGATGAGGTTAATTGTGGATCAAGCATTTGGGTTAATTCACACGCAGCAGATTTGTTACAGTAATCTCTGCAACAGAAAATCAATTTCATTTATCCGAACAAAATATTTATGAATTTGGTAGGAAAATCTTCCCACACATACACCCCCAACGTGTGTGGACACAGGCCGGAGAGGGCCCCTCTGCAAGAACAATATATGGGCCCTTTGCAGTCCAAAAGCTCATCATAATGCACAATTTCACCTTCTTTGGAGGTGGTAGTGGCCCCCTTCCCTCTTGGGCCATGTGGAGTTGCACAGGTTGCACCAATGGACCACCCCTGGACACATCCACAGTCTTTAAAGGGAACTAACCACCAGGATTTAACCAACCCTACGTCAGTGCAGCAGGTGATTGATGTGTGAAGCATGCCATTACTATTTCTTTTTATTCCTTCCCTGTGGGCTTGTCTTCCTGCTGTAAGACTAACTCCCCCCCTGATGAGTCTAGATGAGAGGGAGGGGGTTTGGCTTACAGAAGGAAAACAAGCCCACAGGGGAGGAATAGAAAAGAACTCAAGTAGTGATGTCATGCTGCACATGTCAATCACCTGCTACATAGCACTAAATACTGATGGTTGGTTCCATCTAAGTTGCTAACGATCAACAGCTTTTCACAGATACCGCCATTGGACCTTTCCCTATGGTGCTGTTGAATTAGCTCAGCAATGAGTTGGGTGCTTGAATCTATGAAACAGCCAGGCACTACAGATCAGCATGAAGATTTAAAGGGCCCTGATCCAGCAGCCATGTTGGTGGTCTGTGGTCACCAGACCAAAGCCCTACAAACCTCCTATAATCTGCCAGGACCCCTTACACGTCTTCGGGTTAGTAGGCCCAATGTGACATCATGTGTGTGTTATGTTACAATGATATATGCAAATTGTTTCTTCAGGGAGGAAGTAGACTTGAACTTTACTGCCAACCTTTCGACGTAGAACTCATAAAAGTCTAAAATGATGCTTTAAAGAGCCTCGTCATATAACTTTCAATTTATACCAGATCAGAACCTCTCTGTGTCTGCAAATTGAGGTTCTGGCATAAATTCTAACTCATATTGGAAGGCTCATTAAAGGGTCATTTTTGAGTCTTAAGATTGCTACATCCAATAGGTGACACTAGAGTTCGTCTATTTCCTCTCTGAAGAGACAATTTGATTTTTTTTTTTCCCAGAAGAGCATTGCAGCTTTTAAGTCTCCTTATTGCTGGCATGCCAGATTGGCGTGTCACTCTCCAGAAGGGGAAAAGCTCACCCCTTAGACCCCATTAAGCCTCTCATTCAGCCAGATTAGATCTCATACTTTGCATTGATGAGAGAGTACGCGATGTGCATGATGTGAGGCTTCAGATGTCTGCAGTCTTATAGAGAAACTGCAGACTTTTAGTCCACTCCACGACAAACCCTTTAAAGAATTGCAATAAATCTATAAAAATAAGACACTATGCAGTTGATCCATCTGGGATTCTGCGCCATGGATGAAAATAGGCAAGTCTCATTGCATGCTGCAATTTTTACACATTTGGACACTGGCACTTACCTCCCAGCTCTGCATTTTTAGGGCCCACCTATGCAGCTCACCTTACATTAATTACCCATGCCCATAATCCCATTCATCCCACTTAAAACTTAATATTCACTCCTTTCTGCACCCACCCCTCTGCCGGCATCAGTGATTGATGATGGGAGTGATGGTGTGTCACGGTCCGCGCTGCTTCTGGATAAAAAACTCACCAAAGAGCCCAGCAAACTTTCATCCTCTTTATTCCTTATTCCAACGCGTTTCAACGCCACAACCCGGCGTCTTCCTCAGGGATATCCCTGAGGAAGACGCCGGGTTGTGGCGTTGAAACGCGTTGGAATAAGGAATAAAGAGGATGAAAGTTTGCTGGGCTCTTTGGTGAGTTTTTTATCCAGAAGCAGCGCGGACCGTGACACACCATCACTCCCATCATCTTTCTTGGAACATACCACGATCCAGTGGTAGGTGGAGGTCCTGCAGCAGCTTGGAACAGTGATTCCTAAACGCAGTCAAACCAGTTGTGGGGACCACAACTGGACCAGGTGAGCGGCCACACAGCACCACCATCTACATACTAGTGTCACTAGTGATAGGGCACTATTGCGCCTCTTGTCCCCTCCCTTTATATTTTGCAGGCATCAGTGATTGGAACTTATGAAATAATGAATATTCATTCTCTTCCCTCCCATCAGTGATTCACTCAGATTGCTGCATTACTGTCAGAGAATCATAGTGCAATGCTGTAAATGGTCAGTAACTCTCCTGACCCGAGCATGTCAGTGTGTATTTCTTTGCAGCTGTCAGACTCAGGTGAGGAGAGCCGCTAGCCAGTGTGAGCATTGCACTGCAAACCCCGGGCAGTAATATGGCAGTCTGAGTGAATGACTGAGGCTGGTGCAGAGGGTGGGTACAGGAAGGAGGTGAATATTCATTTTTTCATTAACACAAGTTGCGACCACTGACTCCATTAGAGGGGTGGGCGGAATTATGGGCGGGGAAGGGGCGAATATTCATTGCATTAACCAGCTGGCATGTGTGCAAACGTCTGGGGCTTACAACAATACAATGGGGCAATATACATCAATAAAAGTTAGATATCCTGAAAGGGCTGCCCAAGCCCCATTTCAGAATTCTATTAGTATGATGATCCGCAACTAAGGCTTATATTTTAAGCATACTCCTAAAAGGCAGAAAAAACCTGCTAGGTCTTATTTTCAGGGTAGGTCTTATTTTTGATAATATTAAGTATCTGCCTAATCATTTAAAAAAAATATGTTAAAATAAAATACAAGAATTTTCAAGGAATTTCCTTAGGAAGAAGTGGGGATACGCTTGAAAACATATTGAGTAAATCACTATTTGACCATATTTATTTCTAAACCTACATTATTTAGTAGCAGCGCGACTGTGTCTACGATTGTTCCTGGTTCCTGCATCTCCAAAATACAAGACGTAACATTGCCACATCAGCAATAAAATAAAAAATTAGAGCTTCTAAAATGTGTTGAGACGAAAATGCAAAAATGTATAAAATGTATTTAGTATACAGCAGATAAGATGGAAACTGGCCTTCTGTTGTGTTTAGAGTGAACATTACAATCCCATAATATGACCATGCACAAAGGCGAAAAACACCTAAAATGACTTTTTTATGATATCCAATTTTATAGTCTCCAATCAGTGCTGGAAATTTCAGACTGTATAGGGACAGACCCATTTCACAAAGAGAATAGTAATATACTGTAATTCCAGGCATAATAACAGACAAAAGTACAACCCAGAAGAAAGACATGCGGCAGAATAGTTTTTTGGGGTGTTGGTGCGTAAGAGTGCAAATAAATTAAGGAATAAAAAGGACGGGCGGACACTTCTAAGCCCAGCTTACAGACACATAATTGTTCACTTAGAATTTTTATCCTGATTATGATCATCCTGAACCGCAATAATAAAAAATGAATTTTTAGTAATGGTATCCTTCGCTCGGCTTTCTAAAGGAAACATTGCTAATATCATTACCCCTTATTTATGAAGTGCTAAGCTGGTGCTTGTATTCTGCAACCCATCATAATAAGGAAACAAGGCAAATGATTCTGCTATGGGGTATTATGTGCAAATAAAAGAGCTATTTAAAGGCAATTTAGAAAGCAAAAAATGAATGAAAACCCTTGTTTTCAAATAACGCATTATCCTAGGCAGTGCGGTATAGGTGCCATTTACAACTCTCCGATTAATCCGGGTTCCTGGCATCAGAGTGGAGTTATAACAGCATGGCATATTTTATGCAGTATACCTTTATTACTTTAAGTGTACAATATGGGCCTGAGATAATGGGCCATAGATCTGCTTTACCGCTGTAAATGTTTACAATTCTATTAAACTGGATGAGGGCTGTTGTCTCTCCCAAATGTCTGCAGCGAGGGGGTATTACTGTATATGAAGCTTTTATTTAACATCGGAAGCCACAAAGTAAGCTGTCACCAAATTTCACAAGAAAACTAATTAATAGATATGTAAGACCTGATGAAACTGGTGTAATTACTTTTCAAACCCATGTCGAAAGGGCTGTAAAGATGAACAGAGTCCAGCAATAGAGTGAACTCACGGGTCCAAGAGTATTCAGTAGAGATGAGCGAATCTCACGAGTTATCAAATCAATTTGTATCAAAGTTATACAATGCAAATGGTGTTCTGAGGTTTCTCCAGACTGCAAATCATAGTGTAAATAAATATATCTTAAAATTATTACTCACCTTGCCACTTACCTGCCCACAGTCACCGCAGTCCATGTCTTTCCTCAGTCCTCTGCTGTGCCACATCCACTATGGCCACCTTCACATAGTATCGGACCTTCCAGGACAGAGTAGACCTCTAATGTCACAACACACGGGTTAGTCAGTACCTGGGGCGAAGAATATTGTGATGTCAGAGGCCTACATGGTCCACACCAACCACCGAGTGAGGAAGACTGAAGAGGACATCACATGCCAGTGGAAGAAGAACAGAAGAGACAGGATAGGACAGAAGACCAGGCAGTTGGCTGCGGTGGCATCGTTACAAGAGACCAGTGATGGGGCTATTCTTTTATTTAATTCCTTTCCCGACTCTATAATTCAGTAAAATGGCAGCCAGCTGTCATGGAAATTCACCAATATCCTGGTTTGGGGATGCCAGTGGCATGTAAGAAGTTACAGCTTGGATCAAAGTTATCTCTGTTCCTAGCCACTGGTATATCTGATTCTACACCCATTGTTGACCTTTGTTCCCCGCATCATTCCTCTGTTGTACCATTGGCAAGCACAATGTGGACACTAAATACAGTACAATGAGATACTCCCAAGTGGTGGCTATACAACGCTATCATTTCATCTTATATATTGTTGCAAAATATTTAGAGCTTTCAATCAAGCTCAGATCACTTGGCTATTGGCCTAATGGAAGTGACAGTGCTAGTTATGTGTGGTATAGTCTAAAGAAACTTCAGTTAACGCAGTGGTCTATCAGTAGAGGTGTAGCTACAACAAGCAAAGGGATTGCAATCGCACCCAGGCCCTGGAACCTAAGGGGCCCCATAAGTTCCTTTGACTTATAGGAAAAGACCAATACTGTTAAAGATTTGAAATAAGTGGATGCCCCGCTGGAGATTTTGCATTGGTGCCCATTAGCTTCACCACTGACCATCAGAACATGTCTTCTGGACTGGAACACAATTGGAATAAAATGTATAATACGTCCATGCATTTAATATATAAAGTCAGCATGCAAATAAGACATGGAGGTTGTATTGAGAGGAAGTTTATTGTAATGTTTTTAAAGTCAACAAATCCCAAATCATATATGTGGGGAAAAATATAAGAATCCTCTCTAGTAATTTAACAACATGGTGACAAATCAAAGCTGGTCACATGACCACCAAAACTCCCATCCCACAAAATGGAGTTGCTGCTAATTATTTCTTTAATATTTTTATATTTTTTAATTGATATAAAATATCTGTTTTTAGAATTTTTTTGCAGCCATTCAGAAGGGTGTTCACTAGAGACATCACATTGATAAGATGCAAATCAAATTCAAGTCAAATTTTATGAAATTCATGGGTCATCATGGTGAATTTGAACAATTAGATTAAATTCATCCGAATTGCACAGAAAATCCTGCCGCTTTATATACAATGCAATTGCATCAATTATAACAGGCTCACATGACCTTGCAGGCTTCCCCATAATAGCTTTGCAGCCATCCCATCACATGGCATAGCGCAGCCAATCAGGAGGTACTATCGTAGCAAGAATAAAAGCCCAGGCAGAGAATGCAGCACCACTGAAGGGTGATTTTAGGATAGTTAGAGTACATCTGAGCTCACAGATTTAGTAAAAGTGATAAGAAGAGAATGTTCTAAAACATTGAACAAATACTCCATACAGTAATATGTTGTATAACAACAGATTAATACAGAAATTAAATTGATAAGACGAGAAAGTAGAACAAAATGCCAACAACAGTGTCAGACTCAGGGTAATTAATCAGTGATATGATGTAATAATAATACATTTATTCACTTATGTAGCACCATTCATTCAACAGTGCTTTAAAAACATCAGCATCACTGTCTCCTTTGGGGCTCACAATCTAAATTCCATATCAGTATGTCTTTGGCGTGTGGGAGGAAACCATGGAACCCGGAGGAAACCCACACAAACACAGGGAGAACATACAAACTCCTTGCAGATGTCATCCTTGGTGGAAACCCAGGACCCCAGCACTGCAAGACTGCAGAGCTATCCATTGAGCCTTCATGCTGCCCCTATATTAGGCCCCTTTCACACTGGCGTTTTTGCCCGGATCCAGACAAAAAACGCATCTGCCACAAGTGACCGCTTAACGGCCGCACTTGCGGCAAGCCCCATGCATTGTCTATGGGGCTTTTGGCAAGGTACGGCAGGTGCGGTAAGTGTGGTTGTGGCCACTAAAAAAAACACTGTCAGCAGCATTTTTTTTTTCTCAGCCGCAACCGCCGCAACCGCACCTGCCGCACCTTACCGCAAGCCCCATAGACATTGCGGCAAGTGTGCCTCTTGCCTTGCAAGAGATGAGAGTTCCCCGCCCCTCACTCTGGGCTCTGCACACAAAAAGCTGCTTCCAACTTCAGTCCATATCGGACACTGGACCTGATTGGACCCTGTTCACTAGGTACATATTTACATGATCAGGTTTTTTAATACAACAGATAGGACCGCTTCGATATGGGTACACCGTGAAGAGGTGAGGCAGCTTAAAGTACATTTTTTGCGCAAAAAACGTATGGACCAAGTACCCTGTTTATTTATGTATTTTACTGCACTCGCATTTTTACTGCAGAGTACTTTATACGTTTGATGGACAAGGTTTTTAGCAATAGATTTTTGGCGGTGTGAACGTGACCATACAGACACGTTCTTTGTGTGCAGGGTTCATTAGTTTTGTGCAAGTGTGCCGCAAGTGCGGCCGTTAGGCGGCAGATGCAGTAAATCTGCGGCATTTGCCTCATTTTGGCAAAACCGCCAGTGTGAAAGCAGCCTTAGTATTATAATCACAAGTTTAGTTTTCTTCATTCTTAGTGCACCATATAGCAGAAGCAGGACAGCACAATAGTTTTATTTTATTATTATAATTTTTTCTTAATAAGTGTCAGACAGTGTGCTTGCTTGTCACAAGTGACAGTTCTGAACTTTTGCATTCCTCGTGCATCTTTATAATAAAAAGGGAACCATTGTTTGTTTGTTTTTAAATGTAAAACAAAATTAATTAAAATCCAGACGTACGTATAACTGTCTTCCTCACTTGCGCATGTTTGTTTTGGCGTTTTTTTGCCCAACTGCTTTTTACTAGTCAAATTTTACATCTGCACATGTCACACCAGTACAGGGCTCTGTGACAGGTGCTTGAGAGAGAATTTTGTTGAAAACATAAACAATGTAGACCTTTTACTGAGCATGTTTAATTCTGCAGACCTGTGTTACTAGTCCAATTTGACAACTATACATCCCACACCTATACTGCAGGCTGCCACATTTTGCTTTCTTTTTGTGTACCTTCCCAGCCTTTCTTACTATGTCCTTTTTGTGAAGGGTCAATGCATTGGGTTTGAAGTGATTGCCAAAAGTAAATTAATTATAGTGTTGTACAAAAACTAAAAAAATAAATACATAACTTGACTAAGGGTGCTTTCACATCAGCGTTTTTCGTAATTCGCGGCAGATGCGGTGAAAAGACCGCATCTGCCGCGTTTGCCGCATAACCGTTCCACTTGCGGCGCGGTTGCGGTTTTTTCTATGCAAAGTATAGGCGTACTTGCGGCAGGTGCGGCAAGTGCGGTTTTGCACTTGCGGCAGGTGCGGCCGCGAAAAAAACCGCGGCTTACTGCGTTTTTTTTCGCGGCCGCACCTGCCGCAAGTGCAAAACCGCACTTGCCGCAAGTATGCCTATACTTTGCATAGAAAAAACCGCAACCGCGCCGCAAGTGGAACGGTTATGCGGTAAACGCGGCAGATGCGGTTTTTTCACCGCATCTGCCGCGAATTACGAAAAACGCAGATGTGAAAGGGCCCTTAGACTGGCTTCACACTGTTTTTGCCTGTCCGTCTGGATCCTGTAATTTGCAGGATGAGATGGACCGGCAGGGATGTGTTAATGGCAATTGCACCTCTGGATTCAGTTTTTTGCGGGATTCATTTTCTGCATAGAAATACATTGAGCATTATTGCAGCCATCGGAAATAATTGAACTATCAGTCGAGAGAGAGAGATGCATGCACAGAATGGAAAATGGCCTGGGAGGAGCTGTGGATTTCTGATCATGCTCAGTACCAAAAACCGGATCATGGAAATTATACCGTTTTTTCCCGGATCCGGCTACATAGACCCCCATGTTAAGTGCCCAGGACCGGACCAAATTAGTTTCTGTCCGGTTTTGTCCGTTTTGCCCAAAAACGGTACAGTCTCCGACTTTGGGGATGGTAAGAAACAGGACAAAAACAAATCCAGGAATGAATATACTAAAACGGATGGCCATATATGCCAATCTGGCACCATAGGGATACATGGTAGGCAAAAAAACAATCCTGTTCTGTCCTTTTCAAAGCGGACAAGAGCAGGATGCCAAAAAACATGGTGTGAAGCCAGCCTAAGAAGGTGGGAACCACTCACGGCAACAAAAGCACTACCATTGGCACCAGCTGTATAGTCAGTGGTCCTACCAAACACAGCCCACATCTTAAGTACTGCGCAAAATACTTAGAGGGAACCTGTCATGTCTTTTTTTTTGTTTATTAAACCACCCAAATGTTCTTTAGATTATGTGGTTTTCATAAGTGACCTTTTTTTAAAATCATATTTATCCCTAACAATTTTAGATTCTTACATGTTTTCATTACCTAACTGCCCAAACAGTCAAGCAGTCATCTGGGTGTTTAACATTTTACTCAACTGCAGTGATGCTGCAATTCATCTACTGCTCTGCATAAAGGACCTGTGGTGATGTCATGACTGTGATCATAATGGCCAGAGCTAAACGAGCTAAGGCGTGGAGGTCAATAAAGACTTAGCTCCACCTTTTATCGTCAGATAGTCGTGACATCACACAGCTACTAAAGCATCATATTAATTTTGGCATTGCTACAGTTGAGTGACATGTTTGTTAACTGTTAACCACCTGGATGACTGTTTGGGAATGAAAACATTCAAGTATCTATAATGCTTTTCTGGGATAAATACAACAGTTAAAAAAAAAATTCACTTATGGACACTGTGTGATCTAAATAACATACAGGGTGGTTTAATAACGGTTGCCTTTAATGTATTCAAGCACATAACTCTTCCCAGTGTCAGCGACACCGTCAGTTTGAGTCAGTGTTCTGCACAGAATGATGTGCAGGATGACAAATGACGGAAAGATACTTTCCTAAAGCATGAGTAGTATATACGTACATTGAGTTATTAAATGGGCTGTTGGCTACTATCAGTTACCAGCCATTTCTATGGTGGGGTCACTTGGACAGTAGTACAAAGGCTATGTTTATGTTAAAGGTATTGAAAGAGATTGGACACAGTCCTGGTAAACCTCAAAGCTTTATAAGTGTCTTTTTATGGCATTAGAATACCATAACTGTGAATAGATTTGCTGCAAATTAAAGTTTTGGGAGAATTCTCCAAACCTGCAGAATTTGAATTTCAAAAGACTGAATCATGTCTACCATTCACAAATAAAGAGATACTGTTTCCCTACAGAAGCAGCCGGAGCATCTTTTGTCTTTTCTCTCATGTCCATGATGGAAATACATGAATAAATTGACAATTGGGTGTTTCATTTCACACAGGGCATTTCCATACACCGTCTGATGCTGGTTTATTGTTGGCATTATTAGGTTTTGTAGGGTTACAGCCTAATGACAAGAACAATGGTAAACTGCAGTTGCAAAATTATTTGTACAATTCATTATGAATAACAAAGGCATGACCCAATACCGAGTTCTAAGAAAGGATGTTCAATAATTGTTATTTCATGGGAAACATAAGTGTTTGCTGAAGCATAACTATTATTATTAAATGTTATTCTCCAGCTCATTCTTCAAGAGCACACCGCTCCCCAGCCTCCCTACTTCCAGTTTGCCATTTGGCTGTGTGCTCATGATGATTAACAGTTCAAACTAGTGCTTCATTGCTCTGCTAACCTGAACTTTGCCAGAATGACTGGCTACAGAACTTCATGTAGGTCATCTTGTATTTGCCACAATTAAATATAAAACTCAACTATAGACAGTACAGATCATACCCACGGGCACATATACATCAAAGCAACTGAAACACACGACCAAGCGTCCTTGTAGAACAGTGAAAAGACAGTGCATTGATTTATACCAGATTACACAGGAGAAGTATACATAGGAAGAGCAGCACTTCAACTGAAGAAGGTAAAGCCGAAACGTGCGTAGGAGTCGTTGGCAACCTATTTGGAGTGATCAAAACTGACCATTATAGGTATTATGTGGATACAACATTGACTTATGCATGCTTGTTAGCTGGAGGTTCATGCCTCTGTGGCTATATTCAGCAATTGTGTGGGTGTATTTCCCTGTGTATGCATTTTTAAATGCTAACTGACACTATGCACTTTAACAACCAGAGACCAGTGAGCCATGGTTGAGCTCTTTGATGTACTTTCAACAGCTAATCCATTGTGTATTGTTTGATTGCATTTAGTGTGGGGCCTGGGTAATTATTGTATATGGATTCTTCTGACTGTGCAAAGTGAATTTATACCTGTGTCCTGATCCTTGTGCTCTACATCTCCTTGCATTACTTGGATGGGTGTTGCTAGTTGATTTGTACTCCATAGGTGCACGCCCGCCATACGGTGCTGTTCTTCCTATGTATAATTTTCCTGTGTAATCTGGTATAAACCAATACAAGGACGTTTGGTCATGTGTTTTCTTTGCTTTGGCAGTACGACCAGCTGTAAAGAAGCGCTTACATGCTCTTCTGGAAAGAACTTGTAAGCACTGCGCTCCTTCACTAGAAAATTGGCCATCGCTGATAGACTATAGAGATGGCCAGTAACCTAGGCAGTTTAATAACAAAGTTGCTCATGTTTATAAGCACTTTGCACTTTTCCCCTTTTATTATGATGAGGAAAATACTTTAAGTAAAGTAGTGATCAGGGCTGTGAGCTTCTTATAAATCTCAATGCACATGGCGGTAACAGTATCTATCCTATATAGAAGTATATACTCGAATTCCCAGTACTGTTGATGCTATAGAGAAGGGTGTTTAGACTCTATAATCCCCTTTGTATTACACTAATCCCTTCTTGTAAGTATATACTACATCTACTTTCACCATTTCCTTTTACAGATACATTGATGACCTTTTCTGCACCAGTATACCCCAGTAGGGGAATCACAACAATCAATTCTATATTACCATTAGAGTGAAATATTATAATTGCCGCTTTGGTTTAATGTGTAACACCAGTGTCCGGCTGCAGCAGGATGATTATGTTCATTGTCCAGGTATTCGGTGGCCTCTTCTAATCCAGTCCTTGCCTTGTTTTTTTCTTATTCGCTGCAAAGACACGTCAGAATAACGAGCTGCTTTCTCCTGCAAAACTTGTAAGCAATGTCTCTCATTTGATAATCCCATTGATCGTGGACTGTTCTAACATTGATTGCAAGCAGTCCCATCATTGCTCTTTCTGAATGATAGCATCATCAAACCGCCAACGAGTGGAGAAGCCGAGCATACAAACCATGTGCTGGAGGAGGCGGCAGCTGACTGCTGGTGTGTAGCAGGGGGTGAAGGTACAGTAACATTCTGCCCTCTCTACAATGTCATTCCACTATTTAGATCAATGAAAACAGATTTCACTTGATCTTCTGCTTAGCATTCGGGGCACATGTAGCTGTCCATGCCCAGCTTAGCTGTAATAGGAAGAAATAGCCAAGAAAAACATCACTCACACATTTAATGGTATTACTCCAATACAACTCATTACAAGAGATCATGTAGACTTACATGTTGTTCAGATGATAGGGAAGCATCATGAGTGGTTGCAATCTGCGACTACTCACATCGCTACCTAAAACACAAGAAAAAAACATTTTTTAGAGATGTCAAAATGCGATCCTTTCAATTCCTTTATTTTTGTGAAAGAAGAACTGCCCCAAAGAACTGCAAATATCATATCTAAATACCTCATCTAAAAAACAGAGTAAATAATTGCACCAAAAATACAAACTGTCTCTTCATTGAGGACATAGATAAACTCTAGAGCCACCTATTGGAAGTAGTAATAGTAAAAGTCAAAATTGACTTTTTAACAAGCCTTGCAATATAATTTAGGATTTGTGCCGATCAGAGCTCCAATCTGCAGATGTTGCATTTCGGGGTGATTGCCCCTCATCAGTGCATTGTGTGGGATCTGATCTGGCTGTATGAGAGGCTAAGACGAGGTATAGGGCCGGCTTCACACCACGGTTTTATCAGGTCCAGGGCAGTCAGGTGTGAATACAATTTTACTTATCAACTTTTAATGCACGGAATAAAGTAAGTTTTTATGGACAATATTCTTTTTTCTTTTGCCATTTTTGTCTCTACCATTGTGGATATTTTGTCACTAGAACTGGCAAAGAGATAATGGCGATTATTATTCAGTACAGCAAATTTATGAATGTGAGATCTGCTCGGACTCTTTTTCTGTTTTTGTGTTTATCTCGTACCATTCTGGATGAAAACATGACCGAGTGAGGAATGGACAAGGCAAGTGTTAGGTGGATTCATAACTGGTTTAGTGATCAGGCCTAAAGAGTGGTGATAAATGGCTGCACATCCAGTTGGAAGAATGTCCAATTGGAGTATCACAGTGCTCTGTCCTAGGACCTGTGTTATTTAACATCTTTATCAATGATTTGGATGAAGGGATTGAGGGTTAACTGATTACATTTGCTGATGACACAAAGCTAGTAGGAGGGATATCTAATAGTATAGAAGAGAGAGAGGATCCAAAGACATCTAAATATACTGGAACAGTGGCCAGCAACTAACAGAATGGGTTATAACAGGGAGAAATGGAAAGTCCTACATCTGGGCAAGAAAAATTAAAAAAGGTTATACAGAATGTGTGGAATAAAGCTAAGCAATGCACATGTGAAAAAGACTTGGGTATACTAATAGATCACAGACTGAACATGAGTCAGCAGTCTGATGCAGCAGCAAAAAAGGCAAACACAATTCTGGGATGTATTAACAGAAACGAACAGTCTACATTATGTGAAGTCATTATCACCCTCATCTGTATACTGTGTCCAGTTCAGGGCTCCACATTTTAAAAAAGACATCAACAAACTGGAGCAAGTGCAAAGAAGAGCGACCAGAATGGTGACCGGTGCACACCATGTCCTATAAGGAACAGTTACAGGATTTGGAAAAGTTTAGCTTGCAAAAAAAAAGACTGAGATGAGACTTAATAGCTGTGTACTAATATCTCAAGGGCTGTCACACTGAAGAGGAATCAGCTTTGTTCTCATTTGTACAAATATCTCAAGGACAAGGGCTATCACACTGTAGAGGGATCAGCTTCATTCTCATTTGCACAAGGAAAGACTAGAAGCAATGGGATGAAACTGAATGGGAGGAGACACAGATTAGACGTTAGAAAAAACTTTTTGACAGTGATGTGATCAACGAGTGGAACAGGCGGCCATGAGAGGTGGAGAGTTCCCCTTCAATGGAAGTCTTCAAACAGAGGTTGGACAGACATCTGTCTGGTATGATTTAGTGAATCCTGCTTTGAGCAGGGGGTTGGACCAGATGGCCCAGGTCCCTTCCAACTGTACAAGTCTCTGATTCTATAACTGCCTTTCATGCAAGATATATTCAGGCAGTGATAATCTCCTGCTAATAAAATACTGATTTTTATTAAAAAATACAGCCTAATAAGTGACGCATCCCTGACTTTCTTGCCCTACATTATGCTGCTTTCAGATTAACCGGTAATCACCTGCTGACAAATTCCCTTTAAATGTACAATCTCTGGATGTAGCACCCCCTTTAAATATAGCAGGAAAAGTAACTATGATGTAATTGAATGTATACACAGTGGATTTATTAAAACTTACAATAAAGGCAGATTTTCACATATAGAAGGTTATTTTATTATTTTTTTTAAATATGAATTTAATGTTTTGCATTATTCATGTTAGAGCTCGTTTACATGCTCACTGTTTTATGCGGTATATATAATTTGGGTTTAATGCCTACAAGTAGGTGGGTAGATGCCCCATTAATGTGATAGAGTACTTACTGTACATGTAATTATAGTAGTGCAATAGTATCAAGACATGACAAAGAGAAGACACTTAAGTGCAACATGGGTGTGCACAGATGTAAGACAAGATCCGCTCGTGGTAATAGTTACAGAATCACAGCTTGATAACTGCTCTGCCTTTGGTTTAAAGCCATTTGGATTGTTCTCCGCTGGTAATGGGTCCCTTCTGCTGAAAACGCTAAGCAGTAACACATCACCACGGCATTGTAAATTATACGTAACGCTGCCTGGTGACAGTGCGCTATACAGTGACACCTACCAGTATTACACATAATCAAGCTGTGATGTTATAGCCGACAGATATTGGGGGCGATTACACTGATGGTCCTCCCCGGACTGGAGGGAAGAGGACAGGATTTGGGGGATGCATCTTGTATCAACAGTCCTCCTGTTGTTCTAGATCTCAATCACGATCCGGTATTGTGTATGCGGCATAAAATCCACGATGTAATAGAACCAAGTCTAGAACTCGGTCACTTTTCTAGTTGTTATTTTGGCGCCGAGCTGATCCTAAATCTCAAAAGTACAGGAAAAATAATTCATTTAGACGTGCTCATAAAAAGATAAGAAACAACGCACAATCTGTGTTAAATATTAAAGGGTTTACCCAACATTAAGACATAAATAAGGGTCAAACAGTAAGGCCATGTTCACATTGGGCATTTTTTACCTGTTTTTGGTGCTGCGTTTTTTTGAAAACTGCACCAGTCACTGAGTCTGCAGCAAAGTGAATGGAATTTTCAATTTAATGGGCAAATGCTGCAATTCTTGACTGCTCTGTTAGGCCCTTTCACATAGGTGTTTTTTTGAAAATGCGGCAGATCCAGTCAAAAAAACGCATCTGCCACCTAATGGCTGCACTTGCGGCACGGTTGCGGCAAGCCCCATGCATTGTCTATGGGGCTTGCGGTAAGTGTGCGGCAGACACGGCAAATGCGATCCCTGGCTGTAATGTCTGTATACTCTTATATTCTGTGATCCCCGGCTGTAATGTCTGTATACTCTTATATCCTGTGATCCCGGCTGTAATGTCTGTATACTCTTATATTCTGTGATCCTCGGCTCTAATGTCTGTATACTCTTATATTCTGTGATCCCCGACTGTAATGTCTGTATACTCTTATATTCTCTGATCCATGGCTGTAATGTCTGTATACTCTTATATTCTGTGATCCCCGGCTGTAATGTATGTATACTCTTATATCCTGTGATCCCCTGCTGTAATGTCTGTATACTCTTATATTCTGTGATCCTCGGCTCTAATGTCTGTATACTCTTATATTCTGTGATCCCCGGCTGTAATGTCTGTATACTCTTATATTCCGTGATCCCCAGCTGTAATGTCTATATACTTTTATATTCTGTGATCACCGGCTGTAATGTCTGTACACCTTCTTTTATCTCCTCCCCTGCCAAGGGGCTGTGGTATATCCTACCTGTGGTCATACACAAATATGAGTGGGACAGGAACATTTTTCTTTAACACATCCAATCGTGGAACTTATTTTTATTCAAAGATCTAATAATTAAAATGTGAAAATGTTTGTGGCACAACCCCTTTAATACAGACCTGTGAATTGAGATTGAATGATCAGTCGAGTAGAAGGCAGATTTCTCTGATAAGGCAGCCGTCACACGCTAACAATATCGTTCACATCGCTGGTGAGATGTCACACAGACAGACTCACCAGCGATGTGGACCAGCGAGATCGCTGGTAACTATGGTACACATCGGGTTACTAGGCGCCGCGCGGCGCTTAGTAACCCGACGTTTACCATAGATACCATCTCCCAGCATAGGCTCTGCCGCTGGGAGATCGTTCATCGTGGTGTCACACACCACGATGAAGCAGATTGTTCAAGCGTTTATCGCTTGATATGAGCTCCGGCTCTCATATCTGCGATGTCACGATCAAGCGATTTTACATTGTAAAATCGCTTGATCGCACGTAGCGATGCACAAACGATATCGCTTAAGCGATCAAAAAGCAGATCACTTAAACAATATTGTTCTAGATATTGCACCGTGTGACGGCCGCGCTAAGATATATCACAACATTTCTTATTTTCATGTGCATTATTGATTTATGGAAAAAAATAAATAATGGTTCCTCTTTAAGTAGTTAGTTATATAGTTCACTATTATAGGTCTGATTTGTCCGATGCCTGATCTTCTGGTAGTCATCTTGGTCAGGTTCATTTTCTCTGTGTGCTCGACACATCAATGTTTGTGGCGTCTGCATAGGACCGGAGCAGTGTTGATGGGGCTGAATTTTCAAATCTGAACCGGCTTCTCTTTCTATACACGAGCCATGACAAGGAAGGGGGCTGGCCCAGCTATCGAAATCAGCTAGTCAACTCGCACCCCTAGCACTCAGCCCTCGTCATGTGTTAAGTATAAATTGGGGAGTGAAGGTGCCAAGAATAGTGATCAGGGGATCGAGGAACCTCGAGTAAATTAACCTTTAGTTATATAAAACACGTTTACAAATATTTATGCTATCTTTTGTCTAGACAACATATTTAGGATTGGTAAAAGGAATTGAGAAATTTGCTGATCATAGGCAGACACGAGTTGACTTATGTTATATTATGGCATTTATTATAGATCAGTATAAAAATGAAATATTAGTTGCTATTTCAATTACTTATGAAAAAATGCTCAACTATGACAAGGAAATCAGGAGGACTTAGCAGCAGGACATTATTGCTATAACCATGCAGCCATACTATCAGCAAAGGGAAAACTTCAGCAAATGCAGGAAATTAGTGATGTTGTCCATGCCGGGTGAAATCTTCATCAAGTGCTGCAGCTTGTCGAATCCTAAAATAATACACCTGACCATCAGATTTGGTTCCTCTTGACAACTTGTGATTTTCATACTTCTTGTCGTGTACCAACTAGAGTCCCTCAATAGCACATTGCAAGACATGGCTGAGACTCTAAACACAATATATGACATAATGAAGTGTTTGACTAACATATAAGAAACTAATGCAAATTTTGAAGATGAAAATTGACATTGCAGAAACTGCTTCAGGAAACAACATGAAAAATGAGAATCTTAGTTAATGCATTGGCCATTGCATGTTAAGCCCAATAACCAAGCCAAGGTGTTCTCATATATATCGGGTGCCTGTCTTCCTTACCTTATGCCTCTGTCTGTGGTGCAAATGCTTATGAGGACACAGGTGATGATTCCAACTGTCAAATGCTAAGGATATACAGAAAACCTGCACAGTGTGCGGCCCTCGAGGCCTAGAGCTGCCCACCCCTGTATTAGAAAGTGATCCGCTGCACACTAAACACAATATTTTCCACCATCTTATTGTAGTCCAACCTCATACCACACCCATACACGTAGGTTTTAAATTGCACTCAGAGGCTAGTGTCCTCATAAGCATTTGCACCACAGACAGAGCCATAACGTAAGGGAGACAGGGACCTGATATACATGAGAACACCTTGGCGCAGGTTATCGGGCTTAACATGCCATGGCCAATGCATTAACTAAGATTCTCATTTTTCATGTTGTTTCCTGAAGTAGTTTCTGCAATGTCAATTTTCATCTTCAAAATTTGCATTAGTTTCTTATGTTAGTCAAACACTTCATTATGTCATATATTGTGTTTAGTGTGCAGCGGATCACTTTCTAATACATATAGTTTTTTTCCAGCTAGCACCTGAACATGTAGGTGTGCCAGTCTTCTCTAAATTATTATATGGCTGAGACTCTAGTCAGCTCCACAGCAAATTGTGTACTTGTGGTCACTTGTTAAAAGATGAATCCTCACACTGAAGACTTCACCAATGTAGGCAAACCCCTTTCTTGTAGATTCTGTTTCTTAATTTACTATCAAATGGCTTAATGTTATCATCCTGTGGAATTGAAGACGATAGCCAAAAATTGTTTTTTTTATCATTTGAAAATGTTATTTTGTTGAAATGTATTGTCTGAATAATAGTATCTCCATTAAACCTTCATGCAGCAAGGGTCCATTCTTCAATCTGCATAGGCCGCTTTCAAATTTTTTTTATTTTTTTATGAAAATACCTGGAAGTTCACAACAACAGCTTCCAAATACAATTTCCACACCTGGAATCAGTTCTAGTCCTTTTACCTAACTTAATTGATGATGGATTAATGAGGGGATAGCCTATGCAGCTCATTAAAGAGCTTTTGAGATAATTGTCCAATTAGTTTTGGTTCCTTAAAAAAGCGGCAGCTACATATTAAAGAACTGTAAATCCCAAACCCTTAACCAAGTATTATGTGAATACCCTCAAATTAAAGCCAAGAGCCAGCAATTTAAGCACATATTGATTATAGAACTGTATCTATAATATGTTTTGGTAAAGAGCTAAAATGTCAAAATTTGTGTCACTGTCCAAACATATATGGCCTTATGTGGCTAACATGTTGCATTCAATTTTTATCATTTGCATAGTGTGGTCAATAAAATAATCTTTCAAGAGGAGAACATCTGATGCCTTTGGTATTGGAATTTTCAACGATTTGTCAATACTGTGGGGAGTTTCACCAAGGTTGCACAGCCCACAGAGTGGTGCACAGGATTACATAATATTCAACCCTACGTTACTGCACTCATTACACATACACACATCATTACTAACAAAGGCGAAAAAATCACCAGAGTGCTCCTTTAACCACTGTGTTCTGTGCAGGATTTTTACAAGACTAACTGTTTTCGTCAGGGCTGTGGAGTCGGTAAGCCAAACATCCGACTGACTCCTAAATTTCCCTGAATACGACTCTAACTCCACCAAAATGGACACTGACTCCCAGTCCACAACTATGGCTATGAGGTCAGTAAGCCATCATCCAACTCCCAACTCGTGAATTTCCCTGAATCTGACTCCGGCTCCACCAAAATGGACACTGACTCCCAGTCCACAACTATGGCTATGAGGTCAGTAAGCCATCATCCAACTCCCAACTCGTGAATTTCCCTGAATCCGACTCCGGCTCCACCAAAATGGACAGTGACTCTCAGTGCATAACTCAGACTACCCAGCCATGCTGTGAAGTCAGTAAGTCAAACATTCGACTCCAACTCCTCAATTTCCCTGAATCCGACTACACCAAAATGGACACCGACTCCACAACTTTGACTCCACACCCCTGGTTTTTGGATCATGAGGAACTTGCACACTAACAAACAATGAGGGGAACCATATTTGTTGTTTAATTAAAACATTGATTTTTAGGTTTCGTGTTCCTTTAAGACTTCCAGGCAGTTCTCACCTCTGACTGTGCATTTTTGGAATATGTGTTAATGGACTCCAAAGAGTTTCTGCTCTTCCATTACTTGGGATGATAGGAGCCATGTGGGCAAGTGAGGACTGGATGACTTGTGACCTCACAGGATATTGTAGAACATTTCTCGCAAATAAGATATATTTAGGCAATATTCAATCATCTGCATATTTGGCAGCTCCAGCCCTTTATGATACACATAGTAACACATACTGGTACCCCTGACAGTAGAGGTGTTAATCTAATAAAGTAACTGGGGATTTTAAAGTAAAGGTCTGATGAAAAATGAAGATTTACAACCCAGAGAAACGTGTAAGTCGAACTGTTTATAACAGCGATGTTTTTCTAGCTCACAGCGGGGCACCAGAATGTGTTATTTAACACCATCCTCAAATTAAGTAGCATATAGATAAATATAATTGCAGGCTAAATTTCCATACCGAAACTGGTCTACTGGGACATATAAGCAGGGTAATATTTTCCTGGTAGAATTATTTGTGAGGAAGTAGCAGAATAAATCCTTTTGGATCAAGAGATGTATGAAGCAACTGTGGCTCAGAGCTTGGGACTTTATTGAAGCTTTTCCTAATGCCAAGTACTCAAGGACTTGGAAAGCTAAATGACTTAGGAATGAAAGTGCATTGAAAAGTGGGGATTTAATGATCTAATTTCAAAGGTACCCACACAACAAAGTCATAGGAGATAAGTGTTGATCAACAGATTTAAATGTCTCCAATATATAAGTCCACAAAATATCTGAAAACTATATATATGTATACATTACATATATTATATACATGCACTCATTCATTCATTCATTCATTCATATTCTTGCCATATTCATAGAGAAGCCAATAAAGGTTTAAGGGGCAAATGACTGGTCAATCTGCCCCAAATTTGGCACACAGCTAAATCAGGCGCTCCAGAAAGCTCTCTAGAACATACCATTCATAACTAAAGATGAGCAGATTCATTCATGCAGACTTGAGTTTGAGTTGATATGCTTGAAATTTGCCCCTGTGCTTGAATGCAAACACTATGAAGTTTGATTTGTAATTTGGCCAGTATAAAAAGCATTCTCTGCACCATGAACAGGAGTCAACAGTGTGATGCAGCAGCAAAAAATGGCAAACACAATTATGGGATGTATTAACAAAAGTGAACTGTCTAGATCACGTGAAGTCATTATCGCCCTCTGCTCCTCTTTGGTCACAACTCATCTGTATACTGTGTCTAGTTCTGGGCTCCACATTTTAAAAATACATCAACAAACTGGAGCAAGTTCAGAGAAGAGGGACCCAGAATGGTGACCGGTCTGCAAATCATGTCCTATAAGGAACGGTTGCACGATTTGGAAATGTTTATCTTGTCAAAAAGAAGACTGAGAGGTGGCTTAATAGTTGCCTACAAATATCTCAAGTGCTGTCACACTGTAGAGGGGTCAGCTTTATTTTCATTTGTAGAAGGAAAGACTTGAAGCAATGGGATGAAGCTGAATGGGAGGAAACACAGATTAGTTATTAGATAAAACTTTTTGACAGTGATGTGATCAACGAGTGGAACAGGCAGCCACGAGATTTGGTGAGTTCTTCCTCAATGGAAGTCTTCACACAGAAGCTGGACAGACATCAGTCTGGGATGACTTAGTGAATCCTGATTTGAGGAGGATGACCTTCCAAATCTAGCTTTCCACGATTCTATGTGAGTGAATTAAACATAGCATAATAACAAATAAATACTGTTTTGTGTGGCTGCACTTGCTTCATCACAATGCCCTGCTGTTGTGACACTCATAGGATTATTGTACCTTGTGCATTGGTAGTCAGTAATGGTACCTTTACACGCCGCTACAGAAGATTGGAAACAACCGGGTGTCTCACGTGCACAAGCACATACCAACGGTTGCAAACGTTACCCGATACCGCCTTTACACGCCGCTACAAAGTGCTCTACAGAAGGTTTAATCCATCTCTGGATACACCGCCGGGTGCCACAAGTTACCTTCTGTAGAGCACCGCCCCTCATTTACACACCGCTACAGAAGGTAATATGGGAGGACCTGGGGCAGCAGGGACAACACATAGGCGTGCCAGAGTTGTGGATTACGAGACTCTCGTACAATGATTGGACAATGCAATAGCATCATGATTGGCCAGCCAGCGCAGGAAGGCTGGCTAATACATGATGCTATTGCAATTGTGTAGTGTGAGTGGTCAGCTCCTTAAATATGCCGCCCTATGCAGCGACAACCAATCGTAACGCAGGAGCTTCCACCAATGATTGCTGAAGGGGGGCGGTTTCCCGGAGGCTGTGTCACACCCCAGGGATGTAACTAGGTGATGAAAAAACCTTCCTGTCCCTCATTTAGACGCCGCTACCATCGGGTTGAAACCAACCTGTTTTAGAGCACTGCTCTGAAACAGGTGCCGAAAGTGACGGGTGGCAACAACCTGATTTACACGTCGCTACCTCGGGTTGTTTTGACGGTACAAGATACATTTGTCTCCGACACCCGGTTGTTTCCAACCTTCTGTAGCGGCGTGTAAAGGTACCATAAGGGATTGGCATTGTCCAGATGGCACTGTTCATGGTTTGCATCTCCAGATTCCAAAGGTGGGTGGAATATATGTATAGACTGAGTTACGGTGATGTTCAATATGATTATATATTTCCTCTCAGTTGATCAAATTTTTGGGGAAAATCTTAATTTCAGAAGTTCAACTCATCTCTATTCATGAAATGTTTGCAAAAAAAAACTAAAAATACAAAGGCAAATATTAGCTGAAAGCCAAATTACTGGAACAATGTGTCCCAGATTTGGCACATAAGTAAATTGGGCACTTCTGAAATTTTTACATTGTGATTCAGCTCCGTCTCGCCATGTTCAGAGAAAAAGAATACAAAGGCAACCAGCTTTCAGATCTCTAGGACTTAGCATAGTACACATATTTGCGGGCATACAAATGACAGAGAGAGGGAGAGAGGGATATCAGGATTTACCTAGGGAGGATCTCGGAATGATGTCACCTTCCGCTGCGTTCGTGAACTTGCCAGCAGATGGCACAGCGCACAGATTCACTCCTATTCATTATTTGTGCGCAGCTGTCTGCTTGGGTAAAAAACAAGCACACAGCCACGAAGAAAAAAAACAACATTTTGCGTTCGGCATGTGCACACATTATGCGCAGCCGTATGCAGCCACACGCAGACACTATGAGTTCCCATGTTAAACATAGGAACACACTGCCCAAGCGTTTTGCTGCGTTCAGTTATGCTGCGTTCACAACGCAAATGTGAACCAGCCTTTCTCCAGATATAAGCAATTTGTCCGAAAGCAGAGAGATTGAAGCAGCTGCTGATTGGCCGCATGACGTAAGACTCCTACGCGATCGCTGTGAGAATGAGTGTTGACACTGCTGGAACAGCCCTGCCACCGGAGGTGAGTAAAAGTGTTGTCATTTTAAAAGGGGGAAAAATACGGACTGAGAAGGGGTGTTCAAATAGACCCCTGCAAATAATTGTTACACACACGTATTATTTACATATACCGTATATACTCGTGTATAAGCCGACCCGTGTATAAGCCGACCCCCCTACTTTGGCCCCCAAAATCTGGGAAAAACTATTGACTCGTATATAAGCCGAGGGTGGACCCCAGCACAGGTATACAGCCCTCAGCAGTGTGGTATACAGCAGCCCCTGAGGTATACAGCAGCAGCCCCAGTGGTATATACAGCAGCAGCCCCAGTAGTTAGTATACAGCAGCCCCAGAGGTATATACAGCAGCCCCAGTGGTAGTATACAGCAGCCCCAGAGGTATATACAGCAGCAGCCTCAGTGGTATAAACAGCAGCAGCCCCAGGGTATATACAGCAGCAGCCCCAGGGTATATACAGCAGCAGCCCCATTTTATATACAGCAGCAGCCCCATTTTATATACAGCAGCAGCCCCATTTTATATACAGCAGCAGCCCCATGTTATACAGCAGCAGCCCCATGTTATACAGCAGCAGCCCCATTTTATATACAGCAGCAGCCCCATGTTATACAGCAGCAGCCCCATGTTATACAGCAGCAGCCCCATGTTATACAGCAGCAGCCCCATGTTATACAGCAGCAGCCCCATGTTATACAGCAGCAGCCCCATTTTATATACAGCAGCCCCATGTTATACAGCAGCAGCCCCATTTTATATACAGCAGCCCCATGTTTTACAGCAGCCCCATGTTATACAGCAGCAGCCCCATGTTATACAGCAGCAGCCCCATGTTATACAGCAGCAGCCCCATGTTATACAGCAGCAGCCCCATTTTATATACAGCAGCCCCATGTTATACAGCAGCAGCCCCATTTTATATACAGCAGCCCCATGTTATACAGCAGCCCCATGTTATACAGCAGCCCCATGTTATATGCAGCAGCAGCCCGAGGTATACAGCCCCCCCCCCCAGAGGTATACAGGCCCCCCCGTGCTCCTTAAACCTGTAAAGGAAGATGATTATACTTATCGCTGTCCGGCTGCCGTCCCCGCTCTCCATCGCGCTCCTCCATCTGCATCGCGCTCCTCCATCTTCCGGCTTCCGACTTCCTGTGTTCTGCGCCGACAATGACGTCATTGTCGGTGCCGACAGGAAGCCGGAAGATGGAGGAGCGCGATGCAGATGGAGGAGCGCGATGGAGAGCGGGGACGGCAGCCGGACAGCGATAAGTATAATCATCTTCCTTTACAGGTTTAAGGAGCACGGGGGGGGCCTGTATACCTCTGGGGGGGGGGGGCGCCCGTATAGTGACTCGCGTATAAGCCGAGGGGGTAACTTTTCAGCCCAATTTTTGGGCTGAAAAACTCGGCTTATACGCGAGTATATACGGTATATATATATATATATTTATATACTGTATATACACTGTATATATACAGTCATTGGCCATTGGTCATTTGAACAACACAAAAAAAAACACAAAAAAAAGGCAATTTGGAGTTAATTTCACACAAACCCACAAAAATGGGCAGGATAGAATTGCTGGCACCTTGAGCTTAATATATGGTTGCACACCCTTTGAAATAAATAACTGCAATCAATTGATCAACAAGCTTCTTACTTCTCTCAGCTGCAATTTTCAACTCTTCTTTTGCAATCTGCTCCAGGTCTCTCATATTTGAAGGTGCCTTCTCTCAACAGCAATTTAAGATCTCTCCGCCGGAGTTCAATGGGATTTAGATGTGGACTTATTATTGGCGTCTTCAGAACGCTCTAGCACTTTGTTTCTATTACTGGGGGCTTTTTGAAGTATGTTAGCAGTCATTATTTTGACCTAGAACACTAAACCCGGCTTTCCGACACTGGGCATTACATGGCAACCCAAAATCCTTTGGTAATCTTCAGATTTCATCATGCCTTGCACACAGCCAAGGCACCCGTTACCAGAGGTAGCAAAACAACACCAAAACATCTTTGAACCTCCACCATATTTGACTGCAGTACTATGTTCTTTTTTTGTAGGCCTCATTCAATAGAACATTGTGCTTTACCAAAAATCTCTATCTGGGTCTCATCTGACCTGACCACAAGATGCTTTCCCAGAATTACTTTGGCTTACCCACATACATTCTGGCATACTGCAGTCTAGTTTTTTTATGTTTCTATCAGTAGGGGGGTCGTCCTGGGTCTTTTGCCACAGTGTTTCACTTCATTCAAATGTTGACAGATATTTTGCACTGACACTGATGCACCCTGAGCCTGCAGGACAACTTGAATTTCTTTGGAACTTGACTGGGGCTGCTCACCCACGATCCGGACTACAAATTTTTATCAATATTCTCTGCTGTCTACGTTGAGGAAAATTAGCTACAGTGCCATGGGTTGTAAACTTCTGGATTATGTTGTGCACTTTGGAAAAAAGGAACATCAAGATTTCTGGAGATGCACTTGTAACCTTAAGGGTATGTGCACATCAGTCGTTTTGTGGGCTGGTTTTGACCGGTTTCCGTCGGCGGTTCCCGCTGAGTTTTATGTTAATTTATGTTAATCCTACCCACCGGTAGGATTAACATGCTAGTCAATGGAGTTTGGAAAACGCTGTGTACATTACAACGATTTTTGTCTTGACGATTTCAGTTTATTCACCGGTTTCCGACCGGTTCTCAAAGATAGAGCAAGCGACTTCTTTTCAGCGTTTTTCCAGCGGGTCCAGCTGAACAAGTGCACCAAAGACCAGTCTGGAAATCGCTAAGGAACACGCCGGGGAAATAGCCAAGAACACGCTGTACAAACGCTAGTAACCCGATCGCAAATCGTTAGCAAAACGCTAACAAAACCAGGGACACTAGCGAGTGCAGAAAACTCAGTTTCTGCTAATCTCCACCGGTTCCCGGTCGTTCTGCAAAGATGCAGAAACGACTGATGTGCACATACCCTAAAAGTGTTGATATTTTTCAACAACTTTGTTTCTCAAATCCTCACTTTTTATTCCCCAGGCTTAGTTTGGCACACAGACACACAATGCAAATGATAAGTCAAATTCTCCACTTTTTATCTGGTTTCAGGTGTGATTTTCATACTACCCATAATTGATACTTGCCATAGGTGAGTTTGGACAAGCATCATATGCTTGAAGCAAAGCTGTTTGCTCACAATTTGGAAAGGTGCCAACAATTTTGTCCGTCCCAGTTTTGAGGCTTTGTGTGAAATTTTGTCCAATTGTTTCAGGTTTTTTGTTGAGTTGTTGCAGTGTAATGACAATTTCTGGGAGAAATACTTCCATCTCCTGGAACAATATAAAAGGTGCCAACACTTTCGACCATGACTATGCAATATACTTATTTTTTCAATTTTGTAGCTACGGCTTTTTGGCACTGATTTTTATTTGGGGCTCAGATGTCTGTTTTAAATATGGTGCAAAGGTCTAAAGCATTATTTGTCCATTGAACCCTCTGTCGTTCCAGCCCACCTCACTGCTGCTCTGCAAGGGGTGTTTGTTGTTCAGGGGCACAGTAATGATGTCATGTTTATGTCATGTGACCACTGCAACCAATCATTGTACTCAGAGATCACGACTACTAAGCTCCATGATTCTTAACTAAATATTTTATAATCTTTATTTTAAGTCTTCGAGATATAGTTAGCACTACTGTATACTGTATTACATGTTAATTTTGAGGTTTGCATTACCCAGAGCAATAATTGAAAGAATAAAAGTGAATTTTTATTATTCAGCCCAAAAAATTATCAACACCAGTGCTTTGTTTTTGTAAGTGTTGAGTCAGGGTGTGCTGGATTGTAGTCCAGCAAACAAAGAAAAAACATTCTGCACCATTTTTTTCCCTTTAGATGGACAGCAGATATTTAGCGGCATATAGACTTGGAGAATCCAGCATATAAATGTGGCAAATGGCTAACAGGTGGTGTTCACTTAGTTTAAGAGTTTGTAGAAATCATGACAAAAAAGGAAAAGTGTCACTCACCGTGTATATGCCTAAAACAACTTCTTTATTGCATGTCTTTTAAGATACAGGCAGGTACAGAAAGACGTTCACAGGATATTGTACCGGGATTACAGCTGTTTTGTGCTGATTTAGTACTACAACAGATCCTCTAGATCTTCTTGAGTCAGGGTGTGCTGGAGTAAGGGCCGCTTCACACTGCGGCGTGATCCGGTCCGGTTCTGTCCGGGAGGACTCAGACAGCCGCGGACCGGATCATCACACAGGACTGGGGGGCTATTATGCCCTCCGGACCAGTGTGCAGCGCACGCAGCTGCAGCCGCTGACAGGTCAGGACCGCGGCGCACACGGTCCTGACTTATCAGCAGCTGGTACTGCATGCGCTGCACACCGGACCGGAGGACATAATAGCCCCCCAGTCCTGTGTGCTGATCCGGTCTGCGGCTGTCTGGGTCCTCCCGGACAGAACCGGACTGGATCATGCCGCAGTGTGAAGCGGCCCTAAGTCAGTCCAAATTCATTAAAAGGTGTGCGCCTCTTAATTTGTCACATCTCTTTTATGGTGTAAATTCAGTCCACTAAACTCCACATCACTTAGTTTCTACCAATTTCACAATTTGACACAATAATTGCAAAAGTCGCAAAATGTTTGCGGAACTAGGAGTTGAGCAAACATTTTTGCAACATTTCAGTTTTACACCGGAATTTGACACAAACTGTTTAATGAACAACCTACTGTATCTCTGAAAGAGAAATAAATGTTAAGAAATCTACTTATTTGCACAGGATGATTAATCTGAAAAAATCACAGAGCAACATTAAAACAAGGAATTCGATGCAAGGTTAGTTAAATTTCCATGCTACAATATTGTACCGTTTACCTATGAAGCATACAGTGGTGACCCAAAAATTTAGCTTTTTTTTTAAGCATGATTACTTCTATCTTGGTTGCTGTGCTGCCATTTTCCTGGTGATTTTAGTAAACCATGGCAAAGACAAAGCCAAATTTATCACCATATGTCAAGAAGCTTAATATTCTGGGAATGAAGTCAGACAAAAGCCAGAATGAGGGAGCTATGGGATTTAACTGTTCTCAGAATCAAGTATCAAATGAACGAAGAATATGGGGTCAAAGTGAGCCACCAAACTGTGGTGATGGCTAAGGGCAGTGGGGTGAATGCACGGGTTCCAGTCAAGAAGACTTTCATCTCTGCAAAGAATCAGTAGGTCCAAACTTGAGTTTGCCAAAGAACATGGAAAGAGACAGATTGGTCTAAAGGTACCTTCACACGTGGCAATATTGCTAGGTAATTTCACTGGCAATTTGCTGGTTGCAGTGAAATCATGGACACATTGTTCCATTTTGTTGCTGTGTACAAATGGAACAATGTGTCCATGATTTCACTGTAACCAGCAAATTGCCAGTGAAATTGCCTAGCAATATTACAGCGTGTGAAGGAACCTTAAGGTATTGAGGTCGGATAAATCCAACATCAACCTATTTGGTAATGATGAGAAACACTATATATATACCACCCAATTGTAGTGATATAAGGTACCAAACACCAACAGTGAAACATGGTGGTGGCAATGTCATAGTTTGGGGCTGCTCTTCTGCATCTGCCATTGATTCTCTGCATAGAGTTGATGGAAATATGAATCCTACCATGTACAAGGATATATTTAAGAATGTAATGCTGCCACATGGTAAAACCAAAATAGGCAGCGGCTGGAAATTCCAGCAAGACAATGATCCTAAGCACACATCCAATTTAGTAAAAAATTGAACATCAAAGAAAAATGTTCGCCTGTTGCAATGGTCAAGCCAATCACCTGATTTACACCCTATAGGGCACCTTTGGGATGCGTTGGGGCCCGTACCCATAGGAATAAAGAAGAATTATTTGCAGATTTGCAAATGGAATGGAGCAAGATCCTTAAAAATGTCTTGAATACCCGAGGTTATGCTATAAAATACTAAGTTATGGCATTGTAAACAATAAATAACTCCCTATGTTGTGATCAGTTAACAGTTTAGTTGAAATCAGAATTTAACATGCACTATATAAAAAAACACATATGCATGTTTTTCGCACATTTTCTGACATGAAATCAGAAATACCGTATATACTTGCGTATAAGCCGAGGTTTTCAGCCCAAAATTTGGGCTGAAAAGTCCCCCCTCGGCTTATACGCGAGTATATACCGCCCGCCCGCCACCCGCATCAGTATACAGGCCCCCCCATCAAGATCCAGGGGCCCCCCTGCTCGGCAAACCTGTAAAGTAAAATCCTTATACTTATCACTGTCCTCTCGCCGCCGTCCCGCCGCTGCAGACACAGCGATCCTCCATCTTCATTCAGCGTCTTCCGGCTTCCTGTGGTCGCAGGCAATGACGTCATTGTCAGCGCCGACCACAGGAAGCCGGAAGACGCTGAATGAAGATGGAGGATCGTGGTGTCTGCAGCGGCAGGACGGCGGCGAGAGGACAGTGATAAGTATAAGGATTTTACTTTACAGGTTTGCCGAGCAAGGGGGGGGGGCCCTGGATCTTGATGGGGGGGCTGTATACCCCTGGGGCTGGTGCTGTATATACCCATGGGGCTGCTGCTGTATATACCCCTGGGGCTGGTGCTGTATATACCCCTGGGGCTGCTGCTGTATATACCCCTGGGGCTGCTGCTGTATATACCCCTGGGGCTGCTGCTGTATATACCCCTGGAGCTGGTGCTGTATATACCTCTGGGGCTGCTGCTGTATATACCTCTGGGGCTGCTGCTGTATATACCTCTGGGGCTGCTGCTATACATACCCCTGGGGCTGGTGCTGTATATACCCCTGGGGCTGCTGCTGTATATACCCCTGGGGCTGGTGCTGTATATACCACTGGGAAGGCTGCTGTAACACTGCTGGGGCCTGTATGTACCACTGGGGAGGCTGCTGTATACCACACTGCTGGGGGCTGTATACTACCACTGGGGAGGCCTGTATACCACTGGGGGGGCCTGTATACCACACTGCTGGGGGCTGTATACCTGTGCTGGGGTCCACCCTCGGCTTATACACGAGTCAATAGGTTTTCCCAGATTTTGGGGCAAAAGTAGGGGGGTCGGCTTATACACGGGTCGGCTTATACACGAGTATATACGGTAAACCATTTTAGGTCAGTTAGGATTATCATAATTATTTATATTTGCCAAATGCCAGAATACTGAGAGAGAATGGTTTAAGGCATTTATATTACTTTCTGCAAAGTCACAAATTTACATACACTAAGATTACTATGCCTTTAAACAATTTGGGACAGCCCATATGATGATGACATATGTTTGGAAGCTTCTCATAGGTTTATTGGTAACATCTGAGTTAGAGACACACCTGTGGATGTATTTTAATTCACCCCCGAAACACACTGCTTCTTTGTTGAACTTCACGGGACAGTGTAAATAAATTATCCAAGATATCAGAAAGAGAATTGTGGACTTGCACAAGTCTAGTTCATCCTTGGGTGCAATTTCCAGATACCTGAAGGTGCCTCATTCATTTGTATAAACAATTATACGCAAGTACAGACAAGATGGGAATGTCCAGCCATCATACGGCTCAGGAAGGAGATAGAATATGTATCCCAGAGATGAATGTGCTTTGGTCCGAAATGTGCATATTAACCCAATAACAAACACAAAAGTCCTCTTGAAGATGATGATGGAAGCTGGTAAGATTGTGTCATTATCCACAGTGAAATGAGTACTTTATCAGATGGGATGAAAGGCCACTCCTCCAGGAAAAAGCCATTACTCCAAAAGAAACATAAAAAAGCCAGATTCATTTTTGCAAATACACACAGGAGCAAAAACATAAATTTTTGGAGACGTCCCGTGGTCTCACAAAACTAAAATTGAACTATTTGCCCATAATGATCCCTGTTACACTTGGAGAAAAAAGAAAGATGCTTGGAAGGCTAAGAAAACCATTGCAACTGTGCAACACGGGGGGTGGCAGCTTCACGTTGTGGTGTTGTTTTGCTGCACTTCACAAAATAGATGGCATCATGAGGAAAGAAGATTAGGTGGCAATACTGAAGCAACATCTCAAGACATCAACCATGAAGTTAAAGCTTGGGCTGAAATGGATCTTCCAAATGGACAATGACCCGTAGCATCCTGCCAAACTGGTTATAAAGTGGCTTAAGGATAACAAAGTTGTTTTCCTATGAATGAAAGTACCAATTGGCAATTACTCACTAATGCACTTGATAATAGGAAATTGGATTTTTTCCTACCTAGCAATATTGATGCACTCCTACGACAGACTGACAAGGAGTTGTGTTGGAGGACTGGTGGACTTTATCAAATTTTCAACGATGATGTCACCTTTGATAATACAACATTTTTAGGAATATGGGAAGGGGAACTAGAGCTAGATAGTAAGTCTTTGTGTGAACTGTATTTTACTTATATTTTTCCAACCATCTATTCCACTATTCCTTGCACATCGCTCTTGGAGACACAGTACTGTATACAATTTTCACAAAGTGGTATCTATCTCCACAAAAATTACACCTGATTGATCCGTGTAATAGTAAGTTATGCTGGAGACAATGTGGTTCAATAGGAACAATAAAGCATATTTTCTGGAAATGTCATGTACTAAGGAAGTTCTGGTTAGAAGTTCATACAATAATACATTTGATCTCGGAAACTAAAATTGTTCTTACAATGGAACTCGCACTACTCCTGATAGGAATACATGAATTTCCGTGAAACAAACGTTTTCTAATTATAATATGTCTCCTAAGTATATTATTGCCTTCATGTGGAGAGATGACAAATCACCTAATATAGAAATTTGTTAGATAAACTTTCCTACAACGTTATCTTTTGATAAGGGACTGAATTACTAAAAATCAAACTGGAGTTATTTATTTGATGTTTTTTGTAGTAGTATTTAATGAACTTTGAGTTTTCTACTTTGTGTATGGACCAATCCTGTTTGAGGGACCTACTTATTTGTTCAATTTTTATTCATTTAATTTACCATGTCAATGTATATAGTTTTGGTTGATATATTTTTGTCTTTTGTTCTTTTTATTTAATTTTTGTTCTCTATTATTAAAATAATATTACTTGGTTATATTTTTCATGTGTATAACATTTAATGTACACATATATTTGTTATATGATCCTGTTATTTTTAAGTGTTTCAATAAAAAGATTTAAACAAGGATAACAAAGTCAATGTTTTGCATGGTCCGTCACAAAGCCCTGGTCTTGATCCTAATTGAAAATGTATTGGCAAAGCTGAAAAGGCAGGTGCGAGCAAGGTGACTACAAACATAGCTCAGTTACACCAGTTCTATCAGGAGGAATGGGCCCAAATTCCTACCAACTATTGTGAGAGATTGTGGAAGGATATTCAAAAAGTTTGACCCAAGTTATACAGTTTAAGGACAAGGTACCAAATACTAATGAAATGTATGTAAACTTGTGACTGCAAAAAGTAATAAAAATACCTTAAAACACCTCTCTCGTATTATTCTGGCATTTGCAAATATTAATAATTATGGTAATCTTAATTAACCTAAAGCAGGAAAGGTTTATTCTGATGTCATGGCAGATCGTGAGAAAAACAAGCATACGTGTCTTTTTATATAGTGTATGTAAATGTCTGGATTCAACTGTATATGCAAAACTTTTGGCAGTAAGTTTTCATTAATTAAATGACCAAACCTATATTCCAAAGCATTTTGGCTAAAATTAATAAGGTCTTGCATGATAACAACTTCATGCACTTTCAATTCATCACCAGGAAAATGGCCTTACAACAACCAGTCGGGTGTGATCACACTATAAAAAAAAAATGCAAAACCTTAGGTCGCCACTATATGTGTTACTTACAGTCTCCATATTGGTGGCAGCACATCCTTGTTTGTATGGGGTAATGTGCAGCTGAGAAATCTTGATTTAAGGGTGCTTTCACATAACGATTTTTGTGCACCATTGCTGTCCGTTGTAAATCGGACAGCCACGGATCCTATTGGCCCCCATGTTATCCTATGGGGTCGGATCGGATTTGGCCTAATTGGCATCCGATTTTGTGGGATCCGAATTTGTGGACGATTTTTTGCTGGACCCAAAATCAGAGACTGCTCCGATTTTGGGCTCAGAAAAAATCGGATCCTTAAAAATCAGATGGCAATTAGGCCAAATCCGATCCCGTGTCCTATAACATGGGGCCTATGAGTGCAGGTCTGAGGAAACAGTGATCGTTCCTCGGACCCGATTTTAGTGTACTGAGCATGCTCAGTACACTAAAAATTGCTCCAACCCTTCTAATTACACTTCTGCAATGTATAATAATATACATTGCAGAAGTGTAATTAAGTAAAGAAAAAGTTAAAAATAAAAAATCATTATGCTCACCTATCCTCGATCCACCGCTGCCTCCCAGCAAGGTCCGGGTGCTTACAGGACCTGTGATGATGTCACAGAGCATCATCGGGTCACATGACGGAGTTACCGCGGTAACTGCGGTCATGTGACTTGATGACGCTCTGTGACATCATCACAGGTCCTGTAATCACACGGACCTTGCTGGCAGGCAGCGGTGGATCGAGGATAGGTGAGCATAGTAATTTTTATTTTTAACTCTTTCTTATATTTCACTTCTGCAATGTATATTATACACTGCAGAAGTGAAAGTGCCCCGCTGTGTCCGGATCCGTGATAATCACAGACCTGGAACAGAATAGGGTCACCTTCTGTGGTGTCCTTTCCTGTCCATGGGATCCTACAAAAAGTAGGACAGGGAAAAAATCGTTATGTGAAAGCAGCCTTAAGGTTCAGATAAAAGATACAATCAACGAATATAAAGGATTTGTTATTGCCTTTCGATTGCTGGACTGGGGCCATGACCATAAACAGGCTTTTGCCCTATCAGACATTTGGGTGTTCGTTGCCCTGTATATATGGATGACCAATATACCACTTTACGAACTAACTTATCATGTGATCTTCTTCAAACCCAATAACCTAAATCCACTATTGAAATCTCTTTGCAGTTATTTGCTGGGTTATATACAGATTACAATTTCTGGCTCTAGAATAAAGTTTCCTACAATCATTTTGAAGCTTTTTTTCCACAATGCTTTGTCATAAAAGTGACAGATAAACATATCTACCTATATCAGAATACCTGAACATGAATGTAATTGATTTGTACTGCGCCCTAACACTATATATTTATACCAATCTCTCTTTTATTTCCTATATTGCATTTTACTTCATGATTTATTACAAGATGATTTCAAGCTTCAGCCAACAGTAGAAACAAACCACTTGGGTTTACCGCCATGCTTCATGCATGTGTCATGATTTTAGCAATACCGTAGTTCTGTATATGTCAAATTTTCATGTGCAAATAAAAACATGTCCAAAAATGCAATATAGTATAATAGAACATAATAATAAACGATGAGGATGGTTTACAGCGTGGTTTACAGATTATGAGCACCCATCAACGAGAAAAAGCGTCCACATACAGGCCTTTGACAGGGTTTCCCCTGAGAAACAGTGTAAAGTCTTCAGGAGCCTGAAGAGGATGTTCTGGCTGATATCAGCTGAGAGTTGGAAAGGGGCACAGGAGTTGTAAATCACTTTATGAAATAATGTACTTATGTTTTATTGATTACATACAGCCTGTAGGCAGTTCCAGAACTAATCTTTCTCTTATCTTTTCCTACATTTGCTTTCTAATCTCAAGAACTAATTAGCAAAATCACTTAATTCTTAGCACTTAAAGAATGGCAGGGGGTTAATCCTCAGCACTCACAGACCTCCTGCCTTGTCCTTTACAGATATCTGATATGGGCTTCTATTTATACAGTATTCTCTTTCTAGTATTCTCTGGGAGTTGCTGTGCCATTTTTGAAGAGACTGTGTATACAATGTTTGATCTGTGGCCTTGCTCTGTCCTCTAGTAATGGGGGCAGCTTCTACGTTGCTCATATTTAAAGTAGATTTCCCATGAGCAAAGTTCATATTAATCAATGGATACTGGAATAATAATAATTTCCACAATTGGATATGTTAAAAAAAAAATGCTCCTGTGCTGAGATAATCTTATATATGAGTCCCTGCTATGTGCTGTTATGGATGTGTCTGACCATACAGGGACATGGTCTGATCATACCACATCTCCTGTGCTGAGATAATCTTATATATGTGTCCCCGCTATGTACTGTGTTATGGATGTGTCTGACCATACAGGGACATGGTGTGATCATACCACATCTCCTGTGCTGAGATAATCTTATAATAATAATATAATATTTATTCATTTATATAGCACTATTAAATCCATAGTGCTTTACATACATTTGTGCTACACTGTCCCCTTTGGGGCTCACAATCTAAATATCCTATCTATGTCTTTGAAATGTGGGAGAAAACTGGAGTGCCCAGAGGAAACCCACACAAACACGCGGAAGAACATACAAACGTCTTGCAGATATTGTCCTTGGCAGGAATTGAACCCAGGACCTAAGCACTGCAAGTTTGCAGTGCCAACCACTGAGCCACCGTCCCTGCTATGTACTGTGTAATGGATGTGTCTGACCACACAGGGACATGGTCTGATCATACCACATCTCCTGTGCTGAGATAAACTTATGCATGTGTCCCTGCTATGTACTGTGTAATGGATGTGTCTGACCGTCAGTGGTGTAACTATGTTTCATGGCGCCTGGGGGCAAAGATCTACCTTGGCGCCCCCCCAGGGTACATGAGGAGCGGGAGGGGGGGGTGCCGTCGGACTTCAGCCCCGCCGTCCCTGCAGCTTTGGGTGCGGAGCGGGGAGTGGTGGGGGCGGTGATGTCAGCTTTCAGTCCCGCCGCCCCTGCAGCCCTGGTTGAGGGGGCCGGGGTGCTGTCAGCTTTCAGCCCCGCTACCCCTGCAGCCTTGGTTGAGGAGCGGGGGGGTGGTGGGGGTTGTGCCGCCGGCGCCCCCCTCTGAGTTGAGCCCGGGGCAAAGGATTCGGCTGCACCCCCCTAGATACGCCCCTGCTGACCGTACAGGGGCATGATCTGATCATAACACATCTCCTGGGCAAGGGAGGATGCAAAAGAGTATTACAGCATGGGATTCAATAATTTTCTTTGACAAACCATTTAAAAAAAAAAAGCAGCAGAGACAAAAAGAATCATCTATGATCCCATGCTGTAAAGTCTGTATACTTTTTTACTTGCTTACCTGCCCAGGGGATGTGGTATGATCAGACCATGTACCTGTACTGTCAGACACATTTATTACACAGTACACATCAGGGACTCAAATATAAGATTATTTCACCACAGGAGATGTGGTATGATCAGACCATGTCCCTGTATGGTCAGAAACACCCATTACATAGCACATAGCAGGGACACATATATAAGATTATCTCAGCACAGGAGATGTGGTATGATCAGACCATGTCCCTGTATGGTCAGACACACCCATTACACAGCACTTAGCAGGGACACATATATAAGATTATCTCAGCAAAGGAACATTTTTTTTAAACATCCAATATTTGAAATTATTATTATTCCAAAATGTATTGATTAAAATGAACTTTAAAAGTACCTTTGTTCATGGTAAAAGCCCTTTAAGTATCAGGACATGTCCTAGACTGATACCTTGATATTCCTAAACCAGCCATATGACTGGACATGTATGTAAAGTTGTTATGGTCACTCCAGTGTCAGACTGGGGCAGCAGGGGCGCCCGTAACATTGACTCTGGGGGCCAACTATGTGCAAAAATTACATTCACGATTTACCTATGCTTTTATATAATAATATATGGGTAGTTTGTAAAATGATTGATGAGATTATTCCGTTATCTCTACATAGTGAAACAAGTGTATTGTGCCAACTACAGATTATATTGGGGGGTAAGTGATGTGCTGCTGCCAAGGGCTCACCAGGGGATTCTCCGCTTCTCCTGTGGGCCAGCCTGGGCTTTGGTCACTCCATGTGTTTTTGCTTCATAATAATATAATAATAATCTTAATTTATAAAGCGTCATCATATGCCGCAGCACTTTAGAATTCAGAGGTTCATATACAAACAGTCATAAGTAACATAATTACAAAAAATACAATAATTACAGCAAAAATAAATCAGAGAAACCATTCTATGTCTCAATTTATTTGGACACCATCAAAATTTAATGATCAAATCTATATGAACTATCCTCTCCAAATAAATGGATGTGTAAATGAATAAGGGGCTACTGGACCAGGTGCTCCCACTTCAAACAGGGATGGGACAGTATGAGGATTTGCCCCCTGTGAATAACAGGCTATTAACCACTTTTCTATATCCACCTGTCTAGTAATCGAGAAGTCTCTATTATCTTGCAGACAACTGAAAAGTTGTGTTGTACAGATATTGATTTGGTTCCTTACTTTTGACCTATCTTGTATATGCAAAAGTATTTTCATAATATATACCAAATCGCCATACTGCCATTTCTAGCTTTTGGTTTGCTTCTTTCACTGTTATGACGACATATTTGATGATTGTCTTCGATTATGGGAGTAGTGTGCCTTCATAAATGGTTTACATACAGTAGAATTACAAATCTAACAATCTTGTAATTTAGTTTTAGTTCACCTTTAAAGCGTCATGGAATAACTGGTGCTATAATAATAAATAAAAATTATAATATTAGTAACCTATCTAGAAACAGGTATCCAGTTGTGGCCTTGACTGCATTTGGCAATAGTAGAGGTAGATCTTGAATATCATGTGGTCACTTGTAGTCGTATATACATGCAATATCCTATTGCAAGTCCCCATATATAGATTATATACAATAAAATGGGTCCAGTATTTGTACAGTGAAATGGAATAGGCTGGTGATCCATACACAATGAAAAAGTAAGTGTAAAAACGAAATAATTGTGTGATTATATATCTATATATTACAGTGATGATGTGGGACCCTGCTGAGCTGAGGCTTCTGGAATTAAGTGAAGTGTCACCTGATGGTAGGGACAATCCTATTGTGCCTAATGAGGGGCATTACCATGTGAATTATGGCTAATGATGCCTTGTAATCCCTTGGATTTACAAACAGCTACACAGTTTACAAAGACTCACTTTACAAAGGATTACACAGGATTAGCACAATGCACCCTGCTGAAGGAGATGACTATCACACAAACTTTTCTGGACCCACCCAAACACTATGAGAACTGTTATACTGAGGATCTGAGGCATTGAGCACAAGAGCTGCCTGTTGTTCTGGCACTTGGAGGGTTAAACCAATCTCCATATGCTTCCTAGACTTCAATTTAAAACTGTTGTCTACAAAGAGATCTAACCCATGAAGCTGAACATCATTACTGCCATAAAGGGAGATGGAAGTGCTCATCAGATCACACAGCCCTATTTGTTCCATTCCCACTGTAATCATATCTGTGACAAGGTTAACTTTAGGATAAACTCCACATTGCTGTGCTGTGTATGTGGGGCTGGCTGTATATCACACACCACTTCACATGCACTGGCTCCCCTGCCATGAGCAATGCAAACAATGCACAACAAGATCTCATTGTGTTTATAAAGTTTGGATTGTAGATAAATAGAATAAAGTGCAAAACAGTAAATAACAAAGCATCATAAACAGTAAATAACAAAGCATCATAAACAGTAAATAACAAAGCATCATAAACAGTAAATAACAAAGCATCATAACCAACATTTACCTTGCTGTGTTCCTTGTGCTTTCTCATAAACTCCTTTCTTGGTGTATTGCAGCCCATTATTCAGATGTAGGACAGAGACACCTTCTCCTTGTATGTGGATGGTGAGGAGGAGGCTTCTTCAGGTTGTTGGCTGTTTCAGAGACAATGCATATGTTGTCTACTTTTATCACTGGCCACTAGGAAGCCAGGGCAAGTTGAGTAGGTGGCAGATCCAAGTTCTGCAGCCCTGGCTCTGCTAGGCATTGTGCTGGCTGATACTGTGGTCTTCTTGTAGGCTCCTTGTCTTGGCAGGGTGCTGGGCTCATGGTGCCCATCCTGGCTGTGGTGCACACATCTCTCTGGACCCCAGAGCCTGAGAGCTGGGCAGACAGACAGCAGCAGAGAACACAGCTGAAACCTGAGCTGCTGGCAGAGGGACATGTGACTAGCTGCTGGCCAATAGCCAAGGGGATGGAAGGATCACAATGAGCAGATAATAGTAGCAATTTGTAACTTACAATCTCCTCTATGTAACCCACAAGTATTGTAAACACAGTGTGATCTATGGAGGTAATACTCATTGGCTGCTGGGTAATTATGGGATTAATATGTGGATACTGCTCTATTTTATCTCTGGCATTTCAAGGTCTCATGAAGAGCAAATTAAGCAAACAATAAAGACAATGAATGATATGAATGATGTGCTGAGCAGGGGATTATTATACAGAATGTCAGCAACTCCATAAGACCAATGTTCTGGTGTCAGCCCGGCTTATTAGCCTGATGGCCAACACAACATTATTTTAGGATAAGTCTGGTAATAGGATAGATCCACAATTTTAATGAAGACATGAATATCATCACGATTGCAGATATCACAGACTGACATTGCGAGTCATTAAAAGGTGTCAACCACTGAGGGTTCTCACATTCTAGTATTTTTCTATCTGCTGTCTAGCACGGTATTAACATATATTTTATCTCATTGTGACTCTGGTCATTACATTATTTTTTCCAAACCTGACACTTTTTCTATAAAGGGATTACTACAATGTAGAGTTACCATAGCAATGATCATCGACAAAGCAAAATATAGGTTTATGTTTTTCCTCTAATCAGTTATTGGTACATGCATTTATTTGGATTGAGCCCAGGAGTGGACACTTATTTCATAGGGACCCTTTACTAAAAGAAGTTTATCAAACCCTTCTCTCTGGTGCTACAAAAACAGGAAAAAAGTGCATTTTTTTTTCTTATGTATATATAAGCCACCTAAATATCATTTGGATACTTCACCCATGCTAGTCACACCACATTCACACTTGACATATACCCACTTTATGTTGTAAATGTCTGACTCTAACATTGTGCCACACAAGCTCCAGGAAAACACACATTACAATTAGATCCAGAAGTATTTGGACAGTGACAATACCAAGGCCACCATCAGGGCATTTTACCATATGGCACACGACCAAGAGGGGGGCCCAGACCCTGGGGTAATTACTTTACACTTTTCTAAGCGCTGGCTCTCTTCAACACTGTAGGAGTCTCTATTGCGCATACAGTCTGCAGCAGTCTCTATTGTCAATACAGCCTGCAGCAGTTTCTATTGTGCATGCAGCTCGCAGCAGTCTCTAAAATTTAATTTCCTCAAATTTAGCAAATTTTAGCATTGTAGAGTGGCACTGTTAATATTTTTGTAGTTACGCTGTGTTTTTTAGTTAGTCACCCGTTCACACCTGTTAAAGGTGCTGGTCAGTCTTTTTTTATATATCTCGTATTACACTTCATCTGACTGAGCACTTTACCCTTCAGCCAAGGCGTGTTCATTTTCTTATTTATTTAGCCAGGAGCCAATCTACCTATGATGTTTAGATTTTTAATCCAGCTAGATGCATATTTAAATTAGGTATCCACTAAATGAGATGCATCTTGTTGTCGTTATCAGTGCCACATGGATTGGTCAATACCTAAGCTAAGTATCTCTTCTTTTTTGCAAATATTCCTATAGCAGTAATGTAATACCAAAATTTCCTTTTTTCAAGTTTAGCATATTTTAGCATTGTGTCACTGTTTATATTTCTATTATATATACTGCCTTCAGGAGTCTTTCTAGTGTATACAGCTTGCAGCAGTCTCTAATGTGTACACAGCTCACAGCAGTCTCTAATGTGTACACAGCTTGCAGCAGTCTCTTTTTATATACAGCCAGCCCAGCAGTTTCTATTGTGTATATATGAGTTTACAGCATTCCAGCAGGCTGTTTTGTGTATATACTAGTGCATATCAATGAATTAGAATATAATAAAAAAGTTAGTATATTTCAGTAATTCAATACAAATAATGAAACGCATATATTATATAGAGTCATTACAAACAGAGTGATCTATTTCAATTGTTTATTTATGTTAATGTTGATGATTATGGCTTACAGCCAATGAAAACCCAAAGGTCAATATTTCAGAAAATTAAAGTAGGGAGGATGAAGGGTTAAAAACCGTGGTGCCATATTCTATGGGACATCAAAGGATGAATATAATATTGATTTATTAGTCAATGTGTTTCAGGGCTCCCTGATACATGGCAATATTACATTGATTTTTGAGGACATACTAATTCATTGTGAGGCACTAGTATATATGTACACAGCCAGCCCAGCAGTCTCTGTATTATATATGTATATATACCGTATTTGGGGGAACGTAGGGGGTGTATCTTACAGTCTGGATGTACAGTATGTGAGTTTGACTGTGGCTGTGCGGGGTGGGCAGAGGAGAACATCGCGGTGCTGTGTGGGAGTGATGGGATGTCAGTTAAATCATTTATATTTTTTTAAGTATGCACTGTGATATGGGGGACAATATATCAGGATGGGGTAATGGAAGGACATATACCATGATGGGGGGACATATACTAGGATGTTGATATCATATACAACAGGATGGGGGATCATATACCAGTATGAAGACATATATCAGGATGGGGATCATTTACCAGGATGGGGGGGACAATGTACCAGGATGGGGGATCATGTACCAGGATGGGAGAGCCATATACCAGGATGAGGGGGAAGAAATGTACCTGGATGGGGGGAAATATACTAGGATGGACCCAGGATAAGGGGACATATACCATGATTGGGGCCCATATACCAGGATGGGGGGATCATATAACAATGATGGGGTGCATATACCAAAATGTGTCCAATATGGAGGCCATATACCAGGATGGGGGACCATATATACTATGATGGGGTGCATATACCAAAATGTGTCCAATATGGAGGGCCATATACCAGGATGGGGGACCATATATACTATGATGGGGTGCATATACCAAAATGTGTCCAAGATGGAGGGCCATATACCAGGATGGGTGTCAAGTACAAGGATTGAGGGCCATGTACAAGGATGAGGGGACATATGCCAAGATTGGGATCACATACCAGAAGTTGATCATATACCATGATGGGGGATATATATACCAGGAGGGGGGATTATATACACCAGGCAAGGGGATCATATTTACTGATTGCAAGACGGACATTAGCATTATAAGACGGACCACATTTAAAATTAATAGATTTTTTTCCCTTTTCCTTCTTTAAATATGAGGTGTGTCTTATAATCTAGTGCATGTTATAAAGGAAAAAATATATTATATATCAATATTTTTTTATATATATAATTACATATGCATCCTGTGTACTCACATATGCAGACGTTTTTCCAAGAGTGGGCGGTGGGACTGTGGAATGTGTGAGAGGAGGAGGCAAAGTTGGGTGGGATGTGGACCTGAGATAGGGCCTGGGTGGAGTCTCAAGGGGGCTCAAAATCTTTTCCAGTATGGGGCCCTGAAATTTCTAGTGGCAGCCCTGGACCAAACCTTTGTGATATGGACTTTGCATGTCAATGTATTTTGTTTAAAATCAAACAACTGAGATCCAATTGAAAAGTACACTTTCTGGTTTGAAGGAGTTGAACCAATATCCTGTGAAATGTTTGGGAATTGCAACAATTTTTCTACAAACCCTCCTAGTTTCAGGGGCTCAGAGGTAATTGGATAAATTTACTTAACCATAAATAAAACATTAATTTTTAATACTTTGTAGGAAATCCTTTGTCTGGGGGCCATGGACATAACCAAATCTTTTTGCTTCGATTCCCAATTTTTTCATCAAATTAAGACAAATATCCAAACTTATGCAAAATATCTGATAAAACTGCATAGTTATGTGTTGTTTGCAAGGGCCAAGGTACTAAGCACCTGGCCAGAGTTCGTTCACAGTAGCTGTGCTCAGCAGCTGTGGTCCTAACCAAGAATGTAAAGGGATAGTAGAAGGCATAAAGTTTATTCGTGATGCCACTTGGGATAATCAGCCTGATGTGGCTGGCACTGCAGGGATCCCTGGGAGATAGGTGGGGACAGCAGTGCAGGTGATTAACCTTTCCCAACCAGGCTGGCTCCCAGGGAGATGATGAGGGCAGTGATAATAGGTGTAGTATAGGAAGTACACAACAGGAGAACATATTTGGCTTTAACTTCTTTACTGTAAATCCATTGCAATTTTTGCTAATGTTCTCATTAAATCATGGCTCCACCAATTAGCAGTCTTTGGGTTACCAGAGTTTTCTTGCTGTGGTGTCTGACACAGTGACATTTCTATACATGTGGCTCTGTCTGGGACTGAAGCACACTCATTCTGCCAAGTAGACGGGGTCTCTGGGATGTAATAATTTTATGGATAAACTATCAATGAAAAACCCCACAAAACCTCTTTAGGAACATACATCTTCCTGCTCACTGCCAGCACTATTGGTATACTTGCCATGTTTGCAATGGAATATTTGACATTGTTAGACATATGAGATCTAAGCTGAATAGCTACGCTTGACATCCTTTATATTATAGAGGGATTATTTTTTCATTATTATCCTGTCCATAGAACTGACATATAACACTGCACAGAGAGTGTTTTCACTTACATCTGTCTCTGCCTCACTGGAGCTTATGTTCTATTTTCTCCACAACAGATGCACATAGAGAATCCAAAGGTCAATTACATTGCAAGCCAATTAACCTTCAAGTATATTTTGGGGCAGTGGAAGGGACTTATTGTGTACAGAAGAAACCTGCACAAAAAACGGAATACCATAAAAATTCAATGAAAGTGTTTCATTGTCTGAAACCAAATCTTTGATTTCCGTGGAACAAGACAAAGCTGAACAGACCTGCAACATGTTTTATATTGAAATAATGTAGAAATATTCAACATTAATATTGTTATATCAATCCTTTGAATAAAAGCAATGTTTCATCCTTGGACAATACTGACAGCATTAGACTTAAATCATCTGGTCAAGAATTGTAAGGCATTGTCATCTTCTGCTAGATGGAGTTGTAAAGGCCCTACACATATTAGATGGTTGTCCAGGCTAGCAGAAATAGGAGAAGAAAACAATACAGATAATCCTGTCTCTGCACATTGCTTATCTGTGACTTGCAAATTTGTTGAAGAAAAAATTCTGCAGCATATCAATTCTTTCAGCATAATAATAATAATAATAATCACAAAGAAATGCAAAGAATCTGGCACAACCAGTGAAGGTGGTCCCAGTCGTAATCGGCATACTGGGTGCTGTGCCTAAAAACCTTGGCCAGCACTTGAAAACAATTGGAGTTAACAAAATAACAATCTGTCAGCTGCAAAAGGCCACTTTACTGGGCTCTGCACGCCTCATACGCTGATATATCACGCAGTCGTAGACGCTTGGAAAGTGTCCGACTAGTGATTTAATACAAAATCCACCATAATGATCTTATTTGCTTTGTGTAACTGTTATATATGTATAACAATATTAATAATATTTATTCATTTATACAGCGCTACTTTTGCCCCCAAAACCTGGGAAAACCTATTGACTCGTGTATAAGCCGAGTGTGGACCCCAGCACAGGTATACAGCCCCCAGTAGTGTGGTATACAGCAGCCTCCCCAGTGGTATATACAGGCCCCAGCAGTCTTACAGCAGCCTCCCCAGTGGTATATACAGCTGCAGCCCCAGTGGTAGTATACAGCAGCAGCCCCAGTGTAGTATACAGCAGCAGCCCCAGTGGTAGTATACAGCAGCAACCCCAGTGGTATATACAACAGCAGCCCCAGTGGTAGTATACAGCAGCAGCCCCAGTGGTAGTATACAGGCCCCCCCATCAGTATACAGGGCCCCCCCCCTTGCTGCCACAAACCTGTAAAGTAATACATCATTATAATTATCCCTGTCATCACCGCTGCCGCCATCGCGCTCCTCCGTGTCTTCATGCTTCTTCCTGCTTCCTCCTCTGGCACACAGACAATGACGTCATTGCCTGCGCCCACCGGAGGAGGAAGCCGGAAGAAGCATGAAGACTCGGAGGAGCGCGATGGCGGCGGCGGCGATGACAGGGATAAGTATAATGATGTATTACTTTACAGGTTTGCAAGGGGGGGGCCCTGTATACTGATGGGGGGGGCCTGTATACCGATGGGAGGGGGGTGCCTGTATATGACTCGCGTATAAGCCGAGGGGGGGACTTTTCAGCCCAAAAATTGCAAGTATATATGGTAACTAACTAATTAATTAACATAGGGTTCCCTCATTTTTTAGTACCAGCAAAGGTGAAGCATAAATCTGTGAGCTGATATTATCAGGCTGGGTGTGGTTATTGGGCCCTTCCCAACTTAAAATACCAGTCTGCAGCTACCACAAAAGTGGAGCATCAGCTGAAATGATCCAATTTTGGTCCTTCACCTTGGCTCTTCCCGATGCCCTGATGCCTTGGCATTCATGGTAATGGTACTTGGGGTTGATGTCAGCTGTGAAGTGGCAAAAACACAGCTGATATCAAACCCTGGTGCTAGTAATGGAGAAATGTCTATCAGATACCCCTATTACTAGCCCACTAATAAAAAGGAAAATCTCATGCAAAAAATACTTTATTGAAATAATCACTCTCCGACATATGTTCACCAATTTATTAAATAAATGATACCCCAGCAGGTCCTACATAGTCCATCGAATTTGACACAATCCACTGAATCTGAATAGGCTACCAAATCTGATGTAGTCCACAAATGGAAACTAGAAAAAAAAAGCAAGAGATGCTCCCTAATTCACCCATTAATTAAATGAAAAAATTCTGCAGCAGGTCCAATGTAATCCACTGAATCTGACATACTCCACCAAATCTGACATAGTCCACAAAGGAAACCTGGGAAAAAAGAGAATGAAAACAAGACACTTTCACTCCTCCACCAACCTATTAAATAAAAAGCAATCTGATGTAGTCCTCTGAATCCAATGTACAAAGCCTATGAAGCTTATGGTGCCGCTGTCTAAAGCCTAAGAACCATTAAAATTGCCTTAAACCTCCTGTAGGGAAAAGGAATAAGTAAATAACTACAGTATTATTCATAGAATTATCATACAATCCTATTATACCACTGTTGGATATATGAGGAATTAAACATGAAAGGAGTAGGGCTGCATAAGCTACATTTTTATATAATGGAATTGATTTTAAATTCCACATTAAGACCTTTTGGGTTTTAGAGTATTTAATTTATATATCAATTCAAGTTCCCTATATATTTCAGTAGTCAGATCCTATCACCTCTTTCCACTCTAAGAAATTGACTGTTTATTTTATGTTTTTTGGGGGGTGATGACTAATAAAATGCAAAAGGTCATTCTTATCAGTACAGTGCTGAGCAAATTAATTGGGAAAAAGCATTTTTTCTTAAATCGTAAGTTGGTTACGAGTCAGTAATTCAAACCAGTTTTAAATGCTTTGAACAGGTGTGAGTGTACAACCTTGAGTAACAAAATGTGGTTTGACTGGTTTCAGTGAGAAAATAACAGCTAGCTGCCCCCTCAGGTTCAGATGAGAGCTTGTTTCTGTCAGGAGTGGTTTAGTGTACTTTTTCTCTCAGTGAGATTCGTACCTGTAAAAATGGATGTTACTCCATGGAAGAGGTCTAGAATTATTACTCTTAATGATCATACAAATCTGAACTGTAAGAGAAATGCTTCCACCGTTGGTATTGGAAAATCTACCGTTTCAAGAATAATTCGCACACACAATGAAACTGGATAATTTTTACCAAAACGACAAGGGAAATGTGGAAGAAAAAGGAGGACATATTTCTTACTAAAATTAGTATGTAACACTGCATTATAACATTTTATTATTAAATATTCAAAAATATGTTTTTTTTGCTTTGTCCCAATTAATTTGCACAGCACTGTAGATTTTAAGTAATCTGAAGTAGTAAGTTCTCTATTGTTTCACTTTACTAAGTTTAAAAGTTTAATATCTGTAGTTGTACTGACCAGAGTACTTTTTTTTCTACCTGGATCTAATTCAAACATAAATGGAAACCATTTAGCCCATTTTGACTATCAGGTTGTAGTAGAAAGATGTCGTCTATGTATCTCCATCACCTCAAAACATTATGGAAGTGGTGGGAAACATAAACAAAGTCCTCCTACAATGTGGTCATAACAATATTAGCATATGCGGACGCCCTATTGGTGCCTATAGGGGTACTGTGTAACAATAAAAAGAATTCATCACCAAACAAAAATGAGTTTTGTTTTAATTCAACCACTAAGAGTTTTGCAATAAACTATTTGCTTTTATCTGATTAATCTAATGTTACCCATTTCTGTTTCACTGCTTTAATGCCCCTCTCATGATGAATAAAGGTATACAAGGACATGACATAAAGAATGAGAAAATAACTTCACTGGCAAGATTTACATTTTGCAATTTCAGCATAAAATCCATTGTATCCTCAATGAATAAAGATACATTTCTTTCTAAAATATTCAGTTTTTTATCCAGAATATATCAATTTGGCTAAATACTGAGTTTGTCCCTGACATAATTCATTGTCCTGGTGGAATTATAAACAATTGTGTATTTTTGGTAACAAATATAGCCAGCTGTTGTGGGATATTCAACCAATAGGTAATGATACAGATATTCATTAATTACTCCATCATTTAAGGCCAAATTTAATATCAGTCCAATATTTTTAGTTATGTCAAATATAGGGTCACAGATTAATTTTTGGTATACCTCTGTGTCATTCAATTGTCTTCTGATTTCCAAAATATAAGTATCCTTGTCCATGACAACAAAGCTTTACTTGTTCTAAAATGGCTCCCGCAAGAAGAAAGTTGCATGTTAATGTTATCCTATTGGCTATCTAACTATGATGAATGCAGATATGCACAGTAGCATTTTCTAGACGCTGCTGTCAGCTTTGTACTCCATTTATACATTATGAATTTAATTTTGGGTGAGTCATTCTTCTGATTATATAATACACTTGTGTATAAATGAATTCTGTTAAAGGGAATCTGTCACCACTTTGACCTATCTAAACTATTTAAATGGGCATACAGGTTATAGACTGCTAAAAAGAAGTCCTCCCTTATCTGCCACATAGCAGATGCCTTGTTGTTGAGAAAATCATCTTTTACCACTTTATAGAAGTGATCTGTTCCAGGCTATGGGGCTGATGCTGCCTGGAGATAGCTCTGCCCCCAGAGATTATTATAAATAGGAGGAGGAGTTACCAGTGTGAGGCAAGTAACAGCCACAGAACAGGAGATATGAAATTTGTCTTCTTGAAAGCACATATTTTGCAGCTCTGCTGTATTGTAACAGTGCTGCACCCTGTCTGCCTGAAAGATGGAAGCTGAGAAGAACCTGCAGATAAATAATCACGTGCAGCTCTGCAGTGAGATCAGTAAGGCAGAGAGCAGCCATCACACATCACACTGGTATCGCCTCTTCTATTTATAATAATCTCCAGGGTCGGAGTTATCTTCCAGGCAGCATCCGCCCCATAGACTGGAACAGCTCATTTACATAAAGTGGTAAAAGAGGATTTCCTCAACAACAAGGTATCTGATATAAGGCAGACAGGTATGACTATTTTCAGCATTCTATAACCTGTATGCTTATATTAATAGTTTAGAAAAATCAAATGTGGTGACAGATTCCCTTTAATGCACTTTAGCTCTTTATGAACATCTTGTATATTATACATGTATATTTTGTAACCCACTTCCAATGCTCCTTATTTGAAATTAATTTTATTGCAAGTTTTTCAATGGATGTTATGAATTATTGATACAATTATATTTATATTAATATAATAAGATTGTAATCATATATTAATGTAACACTGCTATTTATACTTTCAACTTGCTTCCACTTACTGCATGAAAAAGGGTCTGTGTAACCAAAATGTTCCACATTGGCTAAGAAAGCGCACTTTGTTGTTGTTGAAATTATTGGAGTGCTGCCTGCTTTTATTATTTTATCTACTTCACCATTGGATGTTGATTTGAGAGCCCTTGCATCCATATTTGCTTTTTCATGGGCTGGTCTAAATTTTTTCTGAATAATTATCTCTATCTATCTATCTATCTATCTATCTATCTATCTATCTAATCTCTCTCCCATATCACTCTAATCTATTTCTCTAATCTCTCTCTATCTAATCTATCTAGCTATTCATCTATCTCTCTATCTCTAGGCTCTATAAACTTCAAATTTTTTTTTACACAGGTCTATCACATCACCTCACTATTATAATTTTTCGCACTTGTTCTGTTCTACATTTTCCTCTGTTCCTTTCTATCATCTGTTCCAGCACACATTGCATGCACTGGGTAGAACTTCATATCTGTACTTTTACAGATATTGACTGGTGATTGGTCCATGCAGCTTTACGTAATTCCTTTATTTATTTTATAAAGAGGCTGAACTAAACAATACAAGCACTTTTAACCTTTTGTGACACCCCATTTTCTTGTAGATTGTAAGCTCTTCTGAGCAGGGCCCTCTTCTCTTGTTAGAATTGGAGAATGATGAGCTACTCTGTAATGCCTAATATTATGTGTATGTTGTTCTGCATTGTAAAGAAAATTGTAAAGGCTTTGACGCTATATGCTTGTAAGAACGTAAGAGGTGTTGTCACCCTGTCACCCAAGGGATACCTTGAGTTTTACATCTGCATTAAGAAACTGAGAGATTGTCCTCCTGTACCAGTCTGTGCCCTATATTGTTCATGTATATTGTTCTTGTCTATGTATGCCCTTTTCACATGTAAAGTGCCATGGAATAAATGGTGCTATAATGATAATGATAATAATAATAGTGAACTGTATGTTCCATAATGTGTATGTGACCCTCTACTGGTTAAAGGCGAAGGCTGCTTCTTCAACCCCATTAGCCAAACAAGCTTATTAGTAGTGCTTGTGGGTATTCTTTGTGGGCAGGGCTTACTCAATAAAAGCACTTGTAGCATGAAGAGCAGTAAGAGAATCCCCGAGTAGGAGATTGTGTCAGGGCCTGAAGCCCCTTTAAATTGTCCAGACCCTGAGGGTCACTCCTGGATTCGGCTCAGTATTTGGATCATGGAGCAGAACCTCAGCTAAGTGTGTTCCCCCGGTGTTGGTGCTTGATGTCTGCCCCAAGCAGATGCCCCAACAGCTGCTGTCCTATCCGGTGTTGGTTCAGTGGACCCTAAGCAAAGATTCGAAGAGCGTAGTGAAGGAAGATTGTCTGGCGGTTTCCCGTGGTCCTATGGATACCTTCCCTTGAGTTGGGTAGGAATAGAATTGACCGAAAGACTGCTTGAATTCATGGTGTGCATCAGTGATGCTGAAGGGAGCAGCCTGCAGCCAAAAGTGTCAATGTAAATAACAAACCCCAACTCATTTGTTCAACCATTATAGTAATTAACCCTTAAAAACATTTATGGACTCTTTGAAATAGTTTTTCCCTCGTTGAGGGTAAGAAAGAACTGAACTGCTGAACAGAGAAGTCGGCTGGGGCAGGATCACCATAAAGGTAGGGTACAGATCCTTTATTGATAAACTTTTGTTAATTTTTTTTGTTGGAATACAATAAAATGTCAACAATTCTGTATTTTTGTGCTTTGTTTTTTAGTTTCTTTTACAGTGTTCATTCACTGTGCCTTATTAGTTATATTTTAACTGTATTCCATAGGTTAGTATTATTTTGACAATATGAAATTTATATTTTTTTAAATATTTAAAGGGATCTTGTCACCTCCAAAATGCCTCCTAAGCTACCAAAACATGTCCCTGCAGCATATTATCACTAATCTCACACTTCTTTTGTCTCCTAAAAGCATCCTGTGAAAGTGGAGAAAAACGTTTTAATACTTACTCATTAGTGATTATAATTAGCAGGGGCTATATTCTTTAGTCACCAGGGGGTGTTATTTTGGAGCTCCAGGATCCAGCCTCTCTCTGTCTGTGCTTAAGTGAAACTGAAACTGAAGGCAGGACTAATGATTTGCATTCTGTGAGTGATAGAGAGGGGGAGGGCAATGCCTGCACATCACAGCAGAACACACAGAGACAGGGTGGATCCTGGAGCTGCACAACAGCCTGCCTTGGTGACTAAAGAATATAGTCACTGCTAATTATAATCACTAATGAGTGAGTATTAAAACGTTTTTATAAACTTTGACAGGATGCTTTTAGGAGACAAAAGAAGTGTGAGATTAGTGATGGGATGCTGCAGGAACATGTTTTGATAGCTTAGGAGGCGTTTTGGAGGTGACAGGATCCCTTTAATAGTTTTTTTTATTTTCCATCAATAGAGCTGTGTGAGGACTTATTTAATAGGATTAGTTGATGTTTTGGTGTAAAGATCTTTTGGTTAACGTTGGGAGATTGCTAAAAACAGCAATTCTGGCATTTTCTTTTGTATAACTTTCACTGTATCCCATGATAGCTCTGCTTCTAATGGATCCAATAATATCAATTATGTCTGCTCTTCACATTATTATTGTTTTTCAACCTGAAAAAGCATTTGAATGAGAAAATTCTTTTTTTCTCATAGTTCTAGATTAATATGTCAATTTTTTTATATTTTATTTTAGTCTCACTTGGGGACTTTAAAAGCTTTTTCCATATAAGTGTATTTCACCTATAAAAATATAGACAGGTCTGAATGATTAGTTCTCCTACTTCCACACCAAAATGTCCGCACCCTGTGATTGTGTTCCTGTGATGGGAGGCTCTACCTTTATCTAACTATTTAGATACTGTGGTTGCTTTTGAATGCAGCATCTAAGGGAATTAGCGTTTTTACTTCCGATAACTGCAGTTACAGCAGGAACACTGTGTAATACACCCAGGCTTCTTCTGCTGCTCTTGTGGGTGCACTGACAACATCCATGAAATTGTGGCGCCCCACTGGTCGGGACACCACATAGGGGTACTGCACCCGTATGAGAGTGTGTAGTATCCCTGTGACCAGCGTGTACTTCATTTGCCTGCGCCTGATGAGCCGCACACTTGCTTCAATGAAGAGGACAAGTGACTGTGCTGTGTGGTAAGCTGCCTCCCAGTGTAAAGACTGTACATAAAGTTTTACAACTGCCCTGGGGATCCTATTCCACCTATGGGGAGTGTAACCATCTAGTTGCTCCATCATCACCCCGTAGGTCTGTCCCGCAGCGCCAGTACTATAACCAGAACCACAGGTGGCATCACGAAACACTATTTTATTGACTGTTCCCCTTTTTAGCAACCACCAGGGCCACAAGACCGGGCAACAGGCTCTGTGACATCCCCCATGAACTACAACGTCCGGGATCGGTTACCCCATGGCCCTGGGGCGGGTCAGCTTTTGGCATCATGAACAGGATCCCGTGCCCTGTAAAACCGGGTACTGTGCGCCTTGAACTGTGTTTGAAAAGACTTTATTTGTTGGGCCCCAAGATGGCGGGGTCAGAGACTTAACAAATGTGCAGGCCCGGGGACATGCCTCTGCCCCTCTTTGTGGGAGGACCTTGCCAGAGGCGCAAAAATCCAGACCCACCCAAGTTGCCAAGGAAAAACCAAGGAGGTCCTAGTGATGCCCAATGTGCCTGAGGGAGCAGCCATGGAGATCCTAGGAGGGATGCCCGTCATGGTGGTGGAGTGTGAGGCCAAGGAGCCAACCAACCAGTAGGATCCTGTGGAGGAGGACGAGCCCAAGGAAGACGAGGTCGACAGCTCAGAGGAAGTCGGGGCATTCGGGCCTCATGCGGTGTGGTGGGAACAACAGCAGCATCGACTCGTCGGATGGGTCGGTGCAGCCGCCATGACCGGAGCACTGGACCGTGTTCCAGCTCCGGAGCACAGGACTGTGCTCCAGCTCTGGCCCCGGAGCAAGATGACTACGCGTACCAGCGATTGCTGGCTGACCAGGTGGAGAGGCAATGCCACTGCAAGTGCTGTTGGGCCCAGGAAGAAGAGAATCTCCTAGCCAGAGCACAGGCCAGGGCCATGCCACCGGTGTCCCCAGACAGGTACTGTGGTGACCATCCACTTAGACAATGGGTGGGGTTTCATCCGCAAGCCTGGACTGGCGGAGGTGTTTGTTAGCCGCAGGGATGTGGAAGCACACTTCCCCAAGCAGCACCAGGACAGAGACCTATACCGCGACAACAAGGTGAACTATGAGCGGCACCTAGGTCTCAGGGGGTTGTATGCTTTGCGAGTTTATAAAGTGGCAGAATAATGAGACGATAAACCCGGTGTATATAGTTGAATTGGTATGCTGTTAAATGATTGATGGACAATTTGTGAACTATTTATTGTGTTAAGCCTGGACTGAAACCGTTAAGCCATGGACTCAGGTAAAGTGTGTGCTATTTAAAATAGCCCGGTGGTGAAAAAAACACTGTGAGAGTGAAGGACAATGACCAACGGGACTGTACCTGAAACCCGGCCCCGTTTTTGGCCGGTATTGTGTGCTGTTTTTGATTTTTTTCTATTGGTCCCATTGACCCAGCAGCGTTTAAAGTAAAGGTACCTCCCGTAAGGCATGCAAAGCACTGCATAATGTTGATGTTTGCATGTTAATAAAAAAGTAAATTTAACTCTGTAAGTACGGGTCGGGTCACTTGCAGATGAGTGAGTTTAACCAAGGTGGAATGTGGTGCCCCACTGGTCAGGATGCCACATAAGGGTACTGCACCCATATAAGAGTGTGTAGTATTCCTGTGACCAGGGAGTTGGGATGCTAAATAAAGGATCCTCATAACACAAATCCACACATAGGGGACTGTGGGTGGACCAGCTCCAGGGAGGACCCAGTCCCATGGCAGGAGTGACAGGGTAGAAAAGTGTGTGTGTAGAGCGTTAGAACAGTTTGAGAAAGGAGCTGGAGGAGTGAGGATGACAAGAAGGTCATCACGACAGAAGGAGACCCTGAGGGCACCAGGTGTTATGGTGTGCCTGAATCCGGACCTGGTAAGACTACCGACCAAAGGGGTTCAGTCCCGGAACAGAGGACTGGCTCCGAGAGATGTGCAGGTGTCCACCCCATAGCTGCCAAACAGGAGGCCCGAGCTTCTTTAGGAAGTCGTGGCTGACACCAGGCGCACCCAGAAAAAGGCACTGTATAGGGTCCCGAGGACTCGGAGAGGAGTCACTCAGAAAGAGGGGATCCGGGGGAGTTAGCTCCAGGCTCTGCTTGCGGGAGCACTGAGGAGGCAGGAAAGAGCATAGGAAGGGACTGGAAAGGAACGGCAGGGTCCTGAGTGAGTCATCCCGGTTCCCTGGTGACTACCCAGGCCAGGGAGTGACCTGAAAGACTGTGTGTCATCTGTAACCTGCCTCATGTACTGCCAGTAAACCCGTTCAGAGTTAAAGACTGTTTCGTGTACTTCATTTGCCTGTGCCTGATGAGCCACACACTTGCTGCAGTGAAGAGGACAAGTGACTGTGCTGTGTGGTAAGCTGCCTTCCTGTGTAAAGACTGTATATAAACTTTTACAAATGCCCTGGGGTTCCCGCTCCATAACCATCTAGCTGCCCCCATCATCACCCCGGAGGTCTGTCCCGCAGCGCCGGTACCATTACCGGAACTGTTGGTGGCATCACAAAACAATATTTTATTGACTGAAGTGATTTTATTTGTCGACACCTTTCAGCACAGAAAGCTCCTTCTTCAGGACAAATCACATTAGGTCATATAATTTATCCTGAAGAAGAAACTTTTGACTCTGAAACGCGTCAACAAATAAAATCACTTCTTGTCTTCACCTTGATCCTTGTTTTTTCTGCGGATTTTACCCCTTTCTTTGCTCTGTTGTTTGCTGATTCTACTTGGGTCTACTGCAGCCGTTTTATGCAGTTTAAGTGATTGTGACTTTCACAACCGCAGAAGGTGAGCCTCTTCCAGCTTGTTTTTGGATACTTATTATTTAAGTAAGACCCTATTTGTGTTAATTTGGCTTTCCAGCACCCGTACACCATGGTGCAATAACAGATATATGTCTATTATTATTATTATTGTTTATTTATTTATTTATTTATATACCGCCATTAGATTCCATGGCGCTTTACATATGAAGGGGGGGAACGTAGACAAATACAGTAAATTTGGACAATCAGCTTTTACAGATACAGGAGGGGACCCTGTCCACGAAGGGTCACAATCTACGGGGGCGGGCGAGGAAACAGTCTATATGAATATATTTTCGTCATGGGTTAGAGGTTACAATTGGAAACCATTGCTGCATTCTTCCACAAACAGCAGCACATCTGTCAACAGGTTGTATGTGATATTTTAGCTCAGCCCCATTCATTGCAATTGATCTGTGCTGCAGTAGCCAAAACACAGTCCACGGACAAGTGTGGATCTGTTTCTGGAAGAAAAAAGCTACATTTTCTAAGGCCTCCTAAAAATATCTTCTTATCTCTAATGTGTTCTGTGTTTTTCGGGGATAGAACATGTACCCATTATAGGCTATGGGGCTGTTGACATGTCCGCATATTATTTCTGGATAATGTGTTTACAAAACAAAAAAAAACATGTCAGATTTTCATCTGAGTGATGGATTAAATCAAGTATGAAATCATGACCAGCCCACAGATAAAATCTGTGTGTAATAATAATAATAATCTTGTGTAACTCCTGTTCTGTCCCTTTGTAACATTGTAATTGGTAGGAGATTTGCTTATTTTGTTACCGTATATACTCGTGTATAAGCCGACCCGTGTATAAGCCGACCCCCCTACTTTTGCCCCCAAAACCTGGGAAAACCTATTGACTCGTGTATAAGCCGAGGGTGGACCCCAGCACAGGTATACAGCCCCCAGCAGTGTGGTATACAGGCCCCCCCAGTGGTAGTATACAGCAGCCTCCCCAGTGGTATGCAGGCCCCAGCAGTATATACAGCAGCCCCAGTGGTATACAGCAGCCCTTAGGTAGTACACAGCAGCCCCAGGGGTGTACACATCAGCCCCAGGGGTGTACACAGCAGCCCCAGGGGTATAGACAGCAGCCCCAGGGGTACAGACAGCAGCCCCAGGGGTGTACACAGCAGCCCCAGGGGTGTACACAGCAGCCCCAGGAGTAGTACACAGCAGCCCCAGGGGTAGTACACAGCAGCCCCAGGGGTAGTATACAGCAGCCCCAGGGGTAGTACACAGCAGCCCCAGGGGTAATACACAGCAGCCCAAGGGGTAATACACAGCAGCCCCAGGGGTAATACACAGCAGCCCCAGGGGTAGTACACAGCAGCCCCAGGGGTAATACACAGCAGCCCCAGGGGTAATACACAGCAGCCCCAGGGGTAATACACAGCAGCCCCAGGGGTAATACACAGCAGCCCCAGGGGTAGTACACAGCAGCCCCAGGGGTAATACACAGCAGCCCCAGGGGTAGTACACAGCAGCCCCAGGGGTAGTACACAGCAGCCCCAGGGGTAGTACACAGCAGCCCCAGGGGTAGTACACAGCAGCCCCAGGGGTAGTACGCAGCAGCCCCAGGTCCCCCTCACTGTTTGGCGCCCCCACCGCTGCGCTCATACATTACCGGTCTAGCAGCTGTCATCCTCCGGTGGCAGATCGCGGCTCCCGGCTCCGGCTTCCATCTTCTTCTGTGTCTTCCTGTATTGTGACCGGGGCGCATCGCGATGACGTCATCGCGACGCCGGCCGGTCATGTGACATGCAGGAAGACACAGAAGAAGATGGAAGCCGGAGCCGGGAGCCGCGATCTGCCACCGGAGGATGACAGCTGCTAGACCGGTAATGTATGAGCGCAGCGGTGGGGGCGCCAAACAGTGAGGGGGACCTGGGGCTGCTGTGTACTACCCCTTGAGATTTTTTTTTTTTTTATATACCGTATATACTCGCGTATAAGCCGAGGGGAGACTTTTCAGCCCAATTTTTGGGCTGAAAAACTCGGCTTATACGCGAGTATATACGGGTAATTAGTTTTTGCACACAAAGATATCACTTATCTTAAAAATGGATACACAGAACAAACACTGGTGATAATCTGTTTCGAGACAATGTTAAAAATTGATCCCTTTTTTCACAAGGGAAAATCAATGTGAATGAGGCCTAAATATGGACAACCGTTTTAACAGTGCAAAAGCAGCCAAGTACAAGCACCATATACTGAAATTACTAAATAACAGATGAGCTTCACATAAAGATACTGATTTACATCTTTTTTTGTAGGTCCTCAACTGGGCATCAGCTCTATGTGTGCAATACATATATATTCATTAATTTATATAGCGCTATTAATTCCATAGCACTTTACATACATTTGCAACACTGTCTCCATTGGGGCTCACAATCTAAATATCCTATCAGTATGTCATTGGAGTGTGGGAGGAAACTGAAATGCCCAGATGTGGCACCCCTGTGGATTCAGTCACCACAGAGGTACTGCACCCCTGTTAGGTTGTAGTATCCCACTCATGGGTAAGAGGTGTACACAATGGTACGGAGACACCCAGATCACACTAGGAATGATTGTAGTGGGGCTGGGTGGTGAAGGGAGTTAGTTAGAGGGAGCACTCGGGAAGGAGTGAGGTCAGGACGAACACACGTAGATGACGTGGGACACGTGACATGGGGTATGAATAGCGTGGGAGCCATCTAGAACACAGGAGAATGACAGGAGAATGACAGTAAGCAGAAGAAGAAAGTTACCCTGCAGAAGTGAGGTGGTAGAACAGGTAGAATGAGGCCTTAGCACACCAAAGTCGAGTTGGAGGGAAGCTAGAGAACATATGCCAGAGAAGTGTCTAGAGGACCAGAGCAAGAGAGAGCTTGCCCTGAGGCTGAACCCAAGAGAGCAGAGAACACCCAAGTGGCTCCAGAAGAACGACTGGGTCCCAGAGGCACAGGAAGTGAGCAATCCCCCCGTGGAGTTCGCGTCCATTGTCAAGCGCAGGCGGTGGAGGGACTAGGCCGCGAGGGGCACCGGGAACCCCAAAAGACTATTGGAGATGATAAAACAGGCTAGCAACAGAGAGGCTGTGAGACCTCCATGGTGTCATAGCCGAACAACCGCACACATCTGCTTAAAAGGTGGCAACCATAGGGCTCAGGGGAGACACTGCAGGGTATTCCCTAGGAAAAGCCCACAGTCACTTGCTCAGAGCTCTGTGTGGTGAGGCGCAAAGCATGAAGGGCGAGGTGAAGCGCTGTGTGAGACAACCTGGAAAGGGCAGAGAAGGGATGGTGGGTATATATCATCCTACTATTCAGGAGTAGCTGAATCCCTGCCTCCGAGAACCCAGTCCTCAGCGGGCTGCTGCTCTAAAGACTGTGGGTAAAGAACCAAAGACTGCAGTCCACTTTGTCTGTGAACTTTCTTAACGTGTCTAAAGCACCAGAAACACTACTACCAACTCACTAAGGTACCTTTGGCCGCCCTAGGGGTCAGCCCTACCCATAGAGGGCTTAAGAACATTGCTGCCTCCCAACCATCAACCCCTAGGAGAACTGTCGAGCAGCTTCAGCCAGATATAGCCGCAACATGCAGGTGGCGTCACATAAAAATGTGGCACCCCAGGGGTTAATGTTCCACAGTAACATCAACCAGGGTTAATCCTGTACACAACCCACAACACTACACTAGCGCCTCCAGGTCAGAAGGGGGAGCTAAAGTTGCTTCCCTATATATTCTGGTGTGGAGAGGAAGTGAGCAGTACTGTACGTAACAGTACTATTAAGAGTTAGTTCAGTGCGGTGCAGCACTGAGGAAGAAGGACTGTGGTGTAAAGGAGCTGCCTTAGGCTCCCCCACGGTCTGCTGCTCAATTCCAGGCCTAGCCAGGGTCTGAGGGAAGGAGTTAATAGGAACAGAGGAACACGTCTGTGAGACTGAGTTACCCCATAACTCGCCCCGGAGGAGCACAAAGATCGAATCCCGGATCCGAAACTGTGACTGACACAAGCAGCACAGTAAACACTGGACTAGTGGAGGTTATAGATCTGCACTTTATCACAGTGAAGCAGCACGGCAGGGTCAGCAACACACGGATAAGATTCAAGTTGCCTAGCAAGGGGGTACCTGTGAGGAGAGACAGGGCCGGCAGCCTAGCTAAAACGGCAGCAGGGCCGCACACACAGCGCAGGAGTAGGAAGCCAAGGACCCGATCAGGGTGGGAGCAACCCAGCCCCGGTACAGACTCCATGGACAGTACTCTGCTGAACAACAACTACAGTAAAGACGTGGAAAACTACAAAACCGTGGGTCTGTGAAATCCTTGCGCTCAAGCCTACTTTCCTTCACAAACTGCTATTATCTCTACCCCTACCCCTACTCTGCATCATCCATAGACTATTACCACCACTGCCCTGGGGACTAGGCTCTGCCCGTGGAGAGCTGTCACACCACAAGCTGCCATCCATCATCCCCAGAGGTTCTGCAGCAGCGGTGGTCACCCTGACCACATACCACGGGTGGCGTCATGACTTTCTCCCCTGTAAATACCCATTACTTGTGGGCTTGGGACACGGTCCAGACCAAGACTGTCATGATACCCCCCGTGATACCCGGTCCGCTACCAAATACCCCGTCCCAGTGGGCTCCACAACTTGGCGTCTACAAACAGGATGTACCGTGGCTGGTAAACCGGGCATTGTGTGCCATGATTTGTGTGAAAAACTGTTTTAAAACTGCGCCACAAGGACTGTATTTATGAATTGCCGCCATTACAGAGCGCTCGACGAGCGGGAAGAAAAGGGAGCGTGTCATTGTGGGCGGCACTCTGGAAAGCGCTCTGACGTCATCCGGAAGGGAAGAGAATCCCTGTTGCACAGCGGAACCTTTAGAAGACATCCGGTAGGAAGCGCAACACAGGAGGGTCGACCTTAACTAAGGGGGCACCGGATGTTGCAACAAGGAGATGCTGTGGCGCCGAGCAGCGGCGGAGCATCCGGTGGTGCTGCAGCACCGGATAACAGAGGAGCACCTGGTGGTGCTGCAGCGCAAGAAGGAGCAGCACCTATCATGCCGTTCCTGATGCCGTACACCCCGGGAGCAATGTGGCTGCCACAATACTCCGGTGAGCCCAACACCCTTAATGACTTTATAAGTAAGATAAAAGCATACTACGTTATGTACCCCCTAACTGAAGGCCAGCGTGTCGGTATGATTATGGGGCAGTTAACTGGCAATGCACAGCAGGAAGTTACGTGCTGGCCAGACACAGACAAAGACACTGTAGAGCGTCTTGTGGCTGGACTAAAAGCAGCATTTGAATCCAGTGCTGACATCCGGGCTAAAATGAGGTTCTCTGGATGCTAACAAAAGCCTAAAGAGAGCGCAAGAGACTATGCCTTAAACTTGCAGGAAACACTCAAAGCACTTAAACTAGCAGAACCTGCCTTAGCCCTGGGATCTGACAAAATGCTAATTGATCAGTTCATAGAGTGCCTCCTATCCCCTTCTTACAGAGGACAGTTGAGTATGATGGTTATCCAGAATCCCGGAATGACTTTTGCCGAGTTAAAAGATAGAGCCATCCGTCTTCAGCAGATAGAGGAGCCCCGGGATATAAACTTTACTCAAGGCCCTACAACAGCACCTCAGTGGCCAGGAGCATCAGTGACATCTGCCATGTCCGAGACTGTTGCTGAACACAGAGAGCCTATCTCTAATGAGGCCCTCAACCAAAAGCTAGATGCCCTGACAGACACTGTTTTTTCCATGGCTAAAGTCATCAAGGAACTGTGTGGATCCAAGCCTGCACCCAAGATCGAGTTGGCGACCAGCAAGGAGGATGTACCGTGGATGAGGCCCAGGAAGTACCAATCCACGAGAGGATGACCCAGCGACTGCTATCAGCCGGATGGACAGCCCATTTGCTGCCGTTGCAAGGAGCCAGTCCATTTTGCCCGGGAATGTGCTTTAAACGAGGATCCCGTGGGAAGGCGGGCCACTCCTCAGGAATGAACCCTCAAGGTCCTTCAGCCTGGTATGACAAGTTCGTGGGAGGACGTCCTGTCATCCCTATCGTGTTGGATGGCATTCCCTTCAGTGCTTTGTTGGATACCGGGTCCCAGATAACATCAATTCCACATGTTCTATACAAAAGGTACTGGGCTGATTCAGACATTAGTAGTGGTCCAACTGACATTGCAGTGAACTTATGGGCTAGCAATGGTGAACTAATACCACAAGTTGGGTTCAGAGAAATGACCATTCAGATTGGGAAGGTAGAATTGAAGAACCGGAACTCACATCAAACACCCCTTACCAGCCCATGACGTCCTCCTACGTCATAGGTCGGGAAGGGGCTAAAGATTTGCAATAATTGGGGCCCCCGTTGGAGCTTGTGCATTGGGGCCCATGAGCTTCAAGTTACACCACTGAGTGACTATATACTAGTCCAAATGCTACATCATGACATGCCTGGTCTGATCTATGAACATTAATATAGCAATTGTTCAATATGGATGTTACAGAGAGTTTTAATTACAACCCTCCGCTCAGGCATGACAGTCCTTGTAAATCTCCCAAACAGAGTGTGTTTTTTAAAGAATCTGGAAAACTACCGGTCACCATAATTCTTGAAGCAGTTCTTCACTTTAGACAAACCCTAATTATTAGGTCCCTTGAAAAAAAAAAGAATGCATTAGAAATTGTCCTTCGGATGAAACCTCTAGCAAGCAACTGTTATCTGCAGTAAAAGAAGGTTGTTTGTTTAATTTCTCTAAAATGCTACCACTGGCCAGCTTCATACTAGCAGCGCGGTCAGATCGGGATGAAAATGGCCTGATCTGATCCTGATCTGGCCGTGCGTCTGCAAATACATGTCACTGCAGCTGCCGGATGTGTCACCCGGCCGGGTAGAGAATGATATAAAATGTAATAAAATTTATTGTGTGCATACTAATAAGATGGAGCACCTGGAGCGGGGCTGTAGGAGTGGTTTAAAACCACTACTTTATTACTATCACTGTTTGAAGACCTGTCGGCTTTTGCCTTCACAGCGGGACTTATCTACACAAGGAAGGAACTGTCAGAATTGGCGTAGTATCACGATCTATGGCAATTCTGAGAGTTCTCTATGCACAGACCTGTCAAATGCGGGCTAGATCGCACTTCCACACCTATTATGACAGTTCTGTGCGTAGATCAGTCCTGCTGCGCCGGCAAAAGCCAACGGGTCTTCAAACAGTGATAGTAATAAAGTAATGGTTTTAAACCACTCCTGCAGCTCCTCACCAAGTGCCCACATATTATTAGCTTGCACACAATCAATTTTATTAACATTTTTGAACAATAACATAGGGCACAAGCGGGGATAGATGCGGGGGTAGATGCTTCTGATGTGCAGGAACTATTCTGAACATGCTCAGTGGGATAAAATGGATCTGCATGAACGGAGAGTCGCCCCATCCGGATCCATCCACATTGGACCCCATTCTATTTTTGGACAGATCTGGACACATCCACAGGCATCAGGATTTTAGTTGAGCCCCAGAATCGCAACAGTGTGCGTCCAGAAAGAGTGGCAAAAAAAACTGATGTGGTAGAATCAGGCTGAATCCTGATGCCACCGCATGCACCTGTGGCCCCATTTTCAGTATAGGGATCAGGATGCTTCAGGATTTGGATGGATTACAATGCAAGGCAAAAAAGTGCAAGTGTGAAACCAGTTAGTAAATACACTACATTGATTCAAATCAATGTATTAGTAGGGAAGGACAAGTCCTCACCACTCTATCTGCCCAAAATTCACTAATACAGTTAGGGCCAGAAATATTTGGACAGTGACACAAGTTTTGTTATTTTAGCTGTTTACAAAAACATGTTCAGAAATACAATTATATATATAATATGGGCTGAAAGTGCACACTCCCAGCTGCAATATGAGAGTTTCCACATCCAAATCGGAGAAAGGGTTTAGGAATCATAGCTCTGTAATGCATAGCCTCCTCTTTTTCAAGGGACCAAAAGTAATTGGACAATGGACTCTAAGGGCTGCAATTAACTCTGAAGGCGTCTCCCTCGTTAACCTGTAATCAATGAAGTAGTTAAAAGGTCAGGGGCGGATTCCAGGTGTGTGGTTTTGCATTTGGAAGCTGTTGCTGTGACCAGACAACATGCGGTCAAAGGAACTCTCAATTGAGGTGAAGAAGAACATCCTGAGGCTGAATAAAAGGAAAAAATCCATCAGAGAGATAGCAGACATGCTTGGAGTAGCAAAATCAACAGTTGGGTACATTCTGAGAAAAAAGGAATTGACTGGTGAGCTTGGGAACTCTAAAAGGCCTGGGCGTCCACGGATGACAACAGTGGTGGATGATCGCCGCATACTTTATTTGGTGAAGAAGAACCCGTTCACAACATCAACTGAAGTCCAGAACACTCTCAGTGAAGTAGGTGTATCTGTCTCTAAGTCAACAGTAAAGAGAAGACTCCATGACAGTAAATACAAACGGTTCACATCTAGATGCAAACGATTCATCAATTCCAAAAATAGACAGGCCAGAGTTAAATTTGCTGAAAAACACCTCAAGAAGCCAGCTCAGTTCTGGAAAAGTATTCTATGGACAGATGAGACAAAGATCAACCTGTACCAGAATGATGGGAAGAAAAAAGTTTGGAGAAGAAAGGGAACGGCACATGATCCAAGGCACACCACATCCTCTGTAAAACATGGTGGAGGCAACGTGATGGCATGGGCATGCATGGCTTTCAATGGCACTGGGTCACTTGTGTTTATTGATGACATAACAGCAGACAAGAGTAGCCGGATAAATTCTGAAGTGTACCTGGATATACTTTCAGCCCAGATTCAGCCAAATGCTGCAAAGTTGATTGGACGGCGCTTCATAGTACAGATGGACAATGACCCCAAGCATACAGCCAAAGCTACCCAGGAGTTCATGAGTGCAAAAAAGTGGAACATTCTGCAATGGCCAAGTCAATCACCAGATCTTAACCCAATTGAGCATGCATTTCACTTGCTCAAATGCAGACTTAAGACGGAAAGACCCACAAACAAGCAAGACCTGAAGGCTGTGGCTGTAAAAGCCTGGCAAAGCATTAAGAAGGAAGAAACCCAGCGTTTGGTGATGTCCATGGGTTCCAGACTTAAGGCAGTGATTGCCTCCAAAGGATTCGCAACAAAATATTGAAAATAAAAATATTTTGTTTGGGTTATGTTTATTTGTCCAATTACTTTTGACCTCCTAAAATGTGGAGTGTTTGTAAAGAAATGTGTACAATTCCTACATTTTCTATCAGATATTTTTGTTCAACCCTTCAAATTAAACGTTACAATCTGCACTTGAATTCTGTTGTAGAGGTTTCATTTCAAATCCAATGTGGTGGCATGCAGAGCCCAACTCGCGAAAATTGTGTCACTGTCCAAATATTTCTGGCCCTAACTGTATATGAAAATGGGATTTATAAACTTGTCAACTTTAAGTCGGATTGGAAAAGTATGCATAATGGCCCCTTTATACGCGGCTACATTTCTAGCTTATCCACAGGTAACTTACTGGCTGCAGTGAAATCATGGAGACATGGTTCTATCTTGTTGCTGTGTACAAATGGAATAATGTCTCCATGATTTCACTGAAGCCAGTAAGTTACCTGTGGATAAGCTAGAAATGTAGCCATGTGTAAAGTGGCCATGAGTGATAAGCAGTTACAGGAACTTATTTTTGGGAAGATAGACATGCAATGTTAAACTTGGAAGAAGTAGAGCCAATACTGATGCTGAAATTATTTTATATGTATAATCAGCTTAAAGGGATTCAGAAAAACTATTGTCCACAGGAATAGTTCGGTGTTAGAAAACAAACTGAGTAGGGAAGGGTGAACCATTCGAATTTCACTGGGTTCATGACTGCGGTTGCTCTGTTAAAGTAAAGGTACCATCACACATGGAAACTTCTCCGGCAACATCGCCGGCAACTGACAGGAGCGCGCACATTTTTGGCCGCTAGCCAAGATCTCTGGTCAGCTGTCAGACAAGGAGACATCACCAGCAACACAGCAGCGATGTTGTAAGCAACTATTGCTGCAAGGGTTAAATTCAACCCTGGCAGCGATCCTTAACATTGGACTCAATGGGAGAAGTTGCTTGCAACATCGCTGTTGTGATGTCAGACAGGGCGATTCAGGCAGATCACCTGATCAACATCGCCAGAAATTCAGGACATTGCCCTGAAACCAGGCGATGTTGCTGAAGCTACTATTGCCGTTGATATCACCCTGTTAGACGGGGCAACGCACTGGCGATGTTGCGGAAACTTGGCCATGTCTCTGAGTTGCCGGCAATGTTTCCCCATGTGACGGTACCTTAAGGCACCAGTTAATAAACCTAATCATTATACTTACCCGGTTTGCGTTATTCCTTCCAGCTGTGCCGCGGTGCTGCATCATTTCCGGGCCTCTTGTCTTGTTCTGGGAATAATCACGTGACTGGCTCAAAAAGCCAATTACATACACTTAGATAAGGGGCAGCCCGGAAGTGACGCAGCACTGCGAGACATCAGGAAGGGAGAATGACTACCCAGTAAGCATATTAGGAGTATTAACTGTTACCTTTAACAGAGCAAGCGCGGTTACGTGCCCAGTGTAATCCGAGCGGTTCGCCCATCCCTAAAACTAAGCTTTACCTACTCTGCCAGGTTGTAGCACTGTCTCTTAGCCCTGCTGACATTATGTTTTGCACATAGTTGCACTACTGCTGTTCCAGACTCCGGTGTTTTGCTGCAGCCCTGTCGAAGAGATGTCAGCACTACAGACAAACAACAGAGTCCGGAACAACGGCAGAGACTCATTGCTGGACTCTGGAGGGGAAGTAAAGGAAAGTTTGTTTTTGAACACTAAACGGCACCTGTGGACCATAGTTTATTGAAACCAGAAAGTCCCTTTAGTGTAAGTTCTCATGATGCGGCCTATTTTCTCAGTGTTCTCTGTGGGAGAACGTGCGGAACGTGACCAAGATCAGGATTACTGACACAGAGAATTTTCACTGTGTCCTCCCACCGGGAATACTGTCGTCTCCATAAGCATAAATTGACATGCTGTGGCTCAGAAAACTGCGCCGAATGTCAATTTATACTGCATAAGAAAGAAGCCCAGTGGGCATGGGATTTCTATAAATCCATCCACTGTGCTTGTACTATACAACGCAACAAAAACATGCTGCGTCCAAAACACTACTAACACTGGTCATAGGCACGTACCCTCAATGTGCCAGTTTGGGGAACAAGGAATGTTTCCTACATTTTCACATAAAGCTTTAGTCTGATTAGGGGCTCGGAGAAGCTAAGACTTGCTGTATCAGAATAAAGCAAGGGAATAAAGTGCAAATTAGGTTTCAGCATTTTAAAATGCCAGCATTCTCTCTGAGATCAAAATGTCATCCAGCTCCTGTCTCCCTCGATGGGAGATTAAATGACAAAGAACTGTGTGCAAAGCATTCATGTTATCTGCAAAGTAACAACTTTCCGGGCCTGGGAGGCAGCTCTGGTAGTAAAGTGTGAATATTAGGAGCTGCGTGACCTGAAACATATTTATTCTTTCGTTGTTCGGTGCTCAAGAGACTTTTTGATCCATTGAAATTAAGAATAAATGGGAATAACTAATGGTTGTATAGAAGCCGTGATCATCGGAGCGGTGTAATTAAGGAGAAAAATGGTCAATAAAATGTTGGGTAACATGTTAAGGTTGTTTCTGTGTCTTGTGATTTGCTGTCTCTAAAAAAGATCACAAACATTTGAAGTCAGCATTAAGTTATTAATGTTGAGTGTTTAGTATCTGTCTTTACATTTTCAGTGGGAAGAGAACCTATTTCCATTTAAAGTCTTGGATAAAGTTAGATGAGTATATTAATAGGAATGGATCCTCTATGGATCTACTCTTGGCTTTTACTCTGAATACAGGTCAACAAATTGAAGAACGTTTAGGTTGGAGATGACTTATCTATACAGGTATAGGGCTTCAAACGCAAATGAGATTTGTACACGAGAATTTAAATTTTAACCATATAATGGAATATTTTATGAAGTTCTTAAAGGGTTTAGCTGGGGCTATTGTCCTTTTTTCTATGGCCCCAAGAACTAACAGGCAGGTAGTTACTAACTACCTACCTGTTTTGCCTGGCGTTGATCGGTGTTGGCACAGAATGGTCACGGACATAGCAGTAGTTTCTCTTCCACTCTGCTCTCTTGATAGGGCATTACTCACTATCTCCCCTAACGTAATCTTCTATCCTCTCCTCCTCTCATCCACATTTATTCGTTCCTTACTCAATCGCCTCCAAGATTATTCCTGACGGAACCTGAAAACCCATCTCTTCAAGAAAGCTTACAGCCTGCAATAATCACGCTGCCGCCTCACCATCACCAGAGCTTCCACCTCACTGTCACTGGGAGTTGCTGCCTCACTACCACCACCAGGAGCTGCGGCCTCACCACCACCAGAGCTGCCACCTCACCACCACCACCAGAGCTGCTGCCTCACCACCACCGGAGCTGCCACCTCACCATCACCAGAGCTTCCACCTCACTGTCACTGGGAGCTGCTGCCTCACTACCACCAGCAGCTGCCACCTCACCACCACCACCAGAGCTGCTGCCTCACCACCACCGAAGCTGCCACTTCACCACCACCACCACCAGAGCTGCTGCCTCACCACCACCGGAACTGCCACCTCACCACCACCGGAGCTGCTGCACCCCCACCCTACTGTCTCCTCCTCATTATCCTGTAGAATGTAAGCCCGCAAGGTCAGGGTCATCTCTCCCCTCTGTACCAGTCTATCATTGTTAATTTGTTTACTGTATACTACATCTATAATTTTGTATGTAACCCCTTCTCATGTACAGCACCATGGAATTAATGGTGCTATATATATAAATAAAAAAAAAATAATAATGATAATAATTATTGATGATGTTTCCCATTGTAAATAAAAGCATGCTCAGCTGACAGTCAACCATTATGACTGCTATGTTTTAGTAGCGATGGTGACAACTTGAAATCATTTCAACTTGCATTTGGAGAATGTTAAATTCAGAGATATGAACACCTACCAAAAAAAAGTCATGGTCCAAAATAAAGGAAATATCAACACTCCAAACGTGCAAAAGAAAATCTGTTTTATTCACTCATTATTATGATGTTTCAATTCTAACAGGAGCTTTTTTATACTAATTGACCGGATTGTGTGTCCATGGTCCTGGTAGCTTGTACTCCTTGTGTCATTTTGTTCGTCTTTATTGAAAAAAAGTCATCCTTATACCACCAAAGTCTGAATTCTGTAGTGTTGTGCACACGTTGCCTATTTTTTCCGTGCTGATTTAGTGTAGAAAATAATATGCAGCATGTCAATTCTTGGTGCGTTTTTGCCTGCATTTTTCACCTCTTCCACCCAATGACTTTATTTTGAAAAATGTATGGGAAAAAACTCACCAAAAATGGTGCTTTTTCTGCCAGTAGACACAGATTTAGTGCAGAAAATGTCTGGACCAAATACTCAACACATAGCCATAAGATTTTTTAAATAAAATTTTCTGAATATTACATTTCACTACTTTTTCAAGTTCTACCTACCATAAAGTTATAATTTTAAAAAAAAAAAAAAAAAAAAAACTCTGTGCCAAATTTGCAGAGTGGTTTTGACCATTCATGGCTATTCTTCTGGTACATCTTTTAGGATGGGGTCACGTTTGGAAGGCACAATCTGGTAACCGCATCCATTACCGGATGCGGTTTTATCGTGTGCCATCACATTTGGCATCACATTGCAGATATGGATCTAGTAATGGATCCAGATCTGCAATGTGAAAATTTCTGACACCAAAAACCGATCCGGTACCGCGAGGAACATTCATGTACCTCGCGGTACCGGATCCAGTTGCCATAGGCGCCCAATATAGAAAAAACGGATCCAGTTTTTCAACGCTACGAAAAATGCAGCTGCATAACTTTTACCGCAGGCTGCAAAACCAGATGGCATTAAGTGCAATTTGGTTTTTCTATTGCAGCCTGTGGCTGGGAAACGATCCGGTTTTGACCATTTTTAATGGTCAAAGCCGGATCCTGTTTTGAAAACGAAACCGTAAATGTGACCCTACCTTAATTAGATGTGAGTACAGCGCTGGAAATACCACTTTTGCATCTGTAAAGAGGTCAGTGGGGAGTGGAGCCAGATGATCTGTATAATATCAAAAAGTGAACCAGAGTTCACCATCTTCTCTAGTGTGAGGTCCATCATGTCTCTAAGGCGGCCGTTACACGGTTCAATTTGCAGAACGATATTGTTAGCGATCTCATGCACGCGCCATCGCTAACAATATCGTTCACATCGTTGGTGAGCTGTCACACAGGCAGACTCACCAGTGATGTGGAGCAGCGGAGATCGCTGGTAACTATGGTACACATCGGGTTACTAGGCGCCGCGCGGTGCTTAGTAACCCGACGTTTACCATAGATACCATCTCCCAGCATAGGCTCTGCTGCTGGGAGATCGTTCATCGTGGTGTCACACACCACGATGCTGCAGATTGTTCAAGCGTTTATCGCTTGATATGAGCTCCGGCTCACAAATCTGCGATCAAACAATCAAGCGATTTTACATTGTAAAATCGCTTGATTACACGCAGCGACGCACAAACGATATCGCTTAAGCGATCAAAAAGCAGATCGCTTAAGCGATATCGTTCTAGAAATTGATGCGTGTGACAGCCGCCTTATACGAAGTTGCAGTGGTAGAGCTCTTCCTCCTGGGATCTGAATGTGCTCATTAGTTGGAGTATCACAAGTTATAGGTCTAATTAACTCATTTGCTTTATTTTCTAACTTGATCTCACCCTGGACCATTAATGTAGAACTGGAGCTGGAACAAAAAAACCATTAATAATGGAGTACACGGAATGCCACATTTGATGTAAAATATGAAGAGAATATTGTATAAAATCGAAAAGAGCGAAATGATTCCTTCTTCTTATTAGGATATGTCTGTAATACAAATCATGCTACTCTTCCTCCTGTGATCTAAGTGCTCATGTGAGACACAAGTAAGAGAATAATCTTTGCTTTAGTTCTACAGATCTCACTGGATCATGAAAATCCATGGAACATGGAGTCCATTATGCTGGCCCTAGTATACAATAGGAAAAGTGTCATGATTTCAAACCGAAAGCAAATGAATATCTTTAACAAATATCTGCACAAATACGATGTGTGTGACGTGGCCTAAGTAAAGCAAAAGATTTTTTTTTCTTATTTTTTTTCATAAAGTTACTAAAAAATAATGTTTCAAAAACAAGTAATTGCAATCTTGTAATTCACTTTTATAAATAAATTTTACCCATCATTAAACGTCATGGTGTAAAGTGTCTCTGCCCATGGCCTCCTGGCAGCTCTAAGTAGAATTTCAACAGATAGGCTTTGCATTAGCTGCTCCAACAAACAGATTCCAGAGTAACCCTGGCATTCATTATTTAACTTCTGTACATGGATGTGGACCTACAACACAGGGACAATAGGTTGAGTCCGTCAGAGTTGCTGCTGGCCTGTAGAGCTGGCCGACAGGAATGGTCAGGTAGCCAGGTCAGAACAAAAAGGTACAAAGAAGGAAAATCAATGTCAGAAGAACAGTCAGTAATACCGTAAAATGAAAAAATAAATTAGGAGCTCACTCTCTATTCTTGAATTGCCGCCAAAGTTAGAGACCAGCCCGAACTCATTAGACACAAACCATTATGAAATGGGCTGGAGTAAATGCTAAAACAGAATGCAAAAAGTGATTATTAATAGCAATACACGTGTCCGCATTTTACTCTCACTTTTTGCTGATTTATTAACCAGATTGCTAAACTGCAGCAGAGCTTTTCGACATGGCTGCATACCCATTAATCCACCTCTGGCTAGCTACTGTGATTGGGTCTGGCAATCACCCACTGTTCCGGTGTCTGGAGTTGGTTGGGATAGACAACGAACCTGATGTCATAGTAGTGAAAAAGTAAATAAATAATGTAAAAAAAATTATGTATGGCTCTGCTGTATGTTTAGTTCTCCGCGTAGAAGAATCAGACAGCTACAGGCTGCCACTCTCAGCTGCCAGGCTTTACCTTGGCTGGCAATCAAAATACAGGGGAGTCCATTTTTTTTAAATTATTTAAATACATACTGTATTTTTAATTTTATAAACGCACTGGAATATAAGACACAACCCAAATTTGGTGAAGGAAAAGAGAAAAAAAATGTTTTTAATGTTAAATGGGGTCCATCTTATAATAACAATGTCCATCTTATAATCTGTTTCTATGTCCCCCATCCTGGTATATATGTCCCCCATCCTGGTATATATGGTCCCCCATCCTGGTAAATTTGTCCCCCATCCTTGTGCATGGCCCCCATCCTGATATATATATATTTCCCATCCTTGTACATGGCCTCCCATCCTAGTATATATATCCTGCATCTTTGTGCATGGCCGCAATACTGGTATATATGTCCCCCATTCTTTTTTATGGCTATCTATTCTGGCATATTTGTACCAAATCCTTCTACATGGTCCCCATCCTAGTATATGTGTCCCCCATCCTTGTACATGTCCTAAACACACCATGGTTTACCTAGGGCAGGATTTGATGGTGGAGCAAGGGTGCAGGAGGCAGGGTCCACGTAGGATGTGGGCAGTGGGACAAGCCTGTGCAACCGGGGATGGGGCTGTATCACAGTGGTGTGTGGTGGTGGCCCCCATTTTCCAGATTTCTGCAGGCATAGGCATAGAGCTGTGACTCTGCCTCTACCACCCAGGACTTCCAGAAAATGGCTGCGGAGGCAGTGCATGTGCAGATTGAGATCCGTTGCCATTTTCTGGGAGTCCTGGGCACTAGAGGCAGAGTCATAGCTTGCTTATGCCTGCAGAAACCCATAAAATGGCGGCCGTCACTGCACACCACAGCTATGTCTCACAGCCCACATCCTCCATGGATGCTGCCTTGTGCACCCTCACTCCACCACTGCAACCCTCCCCTCAGTGAGTTAAAAAAAAAATACAATGATCACATTATGTAAACGTACCCTCCATTTTCCCATCAATTTGGGGGGAAAAAGTGCGTTTTATAATCTGAAAAATTATGTAATTGAAAAAAATGTGGGCTTCACTCTCATTTTGATTTCCAGCCAAAGTAAAAACCAGGCAACTCTATGAGACTCACCCATTATGAATCCTGTGAGCAAATAGTTAAAAAACAGAATGCACAGGGAAAGATCATTTATTTGAAATAAATCACACAGTTGTCTCATTTTCCTTCATTTTTCCATTTATTAACCCAACTGTTGCCCAAACTACAGCAGAAGACTTTTCGACATGGTGCATGACCTCATAACCTCCCGGGCTAGACTACTGTAATCAATGGGCCTCCCAGGCAGAGCAATACACCACCTTGAGTGCCAAAACACTGCAGTTTTGTTAACCAATCAATCTTGACATACCCCAATAACACCTAAGTACCACACACTGCACTGCTAAAGGTAAAATGAACAATAACTTTGAAAAAAATACCTCATTACCTTTAAAGTCATGAGCAGCTTAGGTTCATGCTATTTAAGGGATCTACAGAAGCCCTATGCTCCTTGCCAACCATTTAGATCAGCGGGCATGAATAATAATTATTATTATTATTTATTCATATAGCGCCATTGGTTCCATGGCGCTTTACATGTGTAAGGGCAGAACAAGGACAAGAACATAAATAACGACGAATAAATCATACAGGTACATTAGGGCAGAGATCCTGTCCACAAGGGCTCACAGTCTATAGGGGATGGGTGGGAGACAGTAGGAGAGGGAAATGTGAGATGGTGCAGCGGATTAGGTCTCAGTGTGGGTTATAGGCTTGAAGAAAGAGGTGGGTCTTCAGATTTTTCTTGAAGGTTCCCAGGGTAGGGGAGTGTCTGATGTGGTGTGGAAGAGAGTTCCAGAGTATGGCGGATGCACGAGAGAAGTTTTGTATGCGGTTGTGGGAGGTGGAGATGGGGGGGAGACGAGAAGGAGTTCTTGAGAGGAGCACAGATTGCATGAGGGGTGGTATCGGGAGACCAAGTCGGAGATGTGTGGAGGGGACAGGTTGTGGATGGCCTTGTATGTCAGGGTTAGGGTTTTGAACTGAGATCTCTGGGAAGTAGGGAGACAGTGGAGAGCTTGGCAGAGGGGGGAGACGGGGGAGTAATGGGGCAACAGGTGGTTGAGTCGGGCAGCGGAATTGAGGATGATTCAGAGGGGTTTAAGGGAGGAAGGGGGAGGCCGGTGAACAGGAGGTTGCAGTAGTCGAGGCGGGAGGTAATGAGGGCGTGGACAAGCATTTTGGCAGTGTCATGGTCAAGGAAGGAGCGGATTCGTGAGATTTTTTAAGCTGGAGGTGGCAGGAGGTGGCGTGGGCCTGGATGTGTGGCTTGAAGGAGAGGGCAGAGTCGAGGATTATACCGAGGCACTTGGCGTGGGAGACGGGTGAGAGTGTGCAGTCGTTGACAGTAATGGTTAGGTTGGGTAGGGGGGAAGAGCGACTTGGGGGGAAGACGATGAACTTGGTTTTAACCATGTTGAGTTTGAGGAAACAAGCGGAGAAGAAGGATGAGATGGCGGACAGGCAATGTGGGATTTTGGATAGCAGGGAGGTGATGTCAGGGCCGGAGAGGTAGAGCTGGGTGTCGTCGGCGTAGAGGTGGTATAGGAGGCCATGGGACTTGATGAGTTGGCCTAGGCCGAGGGTGTAGATGGAGGGTGTAGAGTAAGGGTCCCAGGACTGAGCCTTGGGGAACTCCAACAGATAGGGGTAGGGTAAGGAGGAGGTGTGGGAGTGGGTGACATGTGGGTGGGTGAATAAACCTGTCCATGCCCAGGATCCTTTACATCTCACATTATACCAAGTTGACCAATTTAATCTACAAAATGTGATTTTAATCCTTTGTGAGAAAAGTACAATAAAAATGTGTGCTGGTGTTGTATTTGTTATAGACTTCATAGAATCATAGAATGGTAGAGTTGGAAGGGACCTCAAGGGCCATTGAGTCCAACTCCCTGTGAGTGCAGGTTTTCCTAAATCATCCCAGTTATATGTTTATCCAGCTTCTGCTTGAAGATTTCCATTGATGGAAAGCTCACAACCTCCCGTGGCAGCAGGTTCCACTCTTTGACTGCCCTCACTATAGAATCATAGAATGGTAAAGTTGGTAGAGACCTCAAAGGCCATCAGGTCCAATTTCCTGTGAATACAGGTTTTCCTAAATCATCCCAGTTATATGTTTATCCAGCTTCTGCTTGAAGATGTCCATTGATCGAGAGCTCACAACCTCCTGTGGTAGCCTGTTCCACTCTCTGACTGCCCTCACTATAGAATTATAGAATGGTAGAAGTTGGAAGGTACCTCAATGACCGTCAAGTCCAACTCCCTCTCGAGTGCAGGTTTTCCTAAATCATCCCAGCAATATTTTTAGCTAGCTTCTGCTTAAAGATTTCCACTGATGGACAGCTCACAACCTCCTGTGCAGTCGGTTCCACTCTCTGACTGTCCTCACTGTCAGAAACTTTTCCTAACATCTATAGAATCACTGCCTTCCTTAGTTTATTGTTTTAAGCCTTTATCTAAAACTTTAAATTGGAGGCCTAAATGGGACTTCCATTTTCTATGTATGTGTACACGTTGGACACATAATAGTCTTTAGTGCTGTTCACATGTTTACGTGTTTTGTGTACCAGGATCAACAATAAGTAAAAGAAATGCAGAAATGTCCCTTTTGGATCTGAATCAACGATCAAAGCTCTAACTCAAATTAATGGGTCCATGTTAAAGAAACATGCAGCACACAGATGCCATACAGCTGATGTTACTGTTGAATATGAAGGAGAAGCTTGGAAATGTAATAACATAGTTTAAAAGAGAAAGACAGATGTCAACATATCAGTACGGTGAAGCATTTTGGTTGGAGATGGCTTATCTATACTGGTAGAGGGCTTCAAATGCAAATGATGTGTAACCAAGAATATGCATTTTAATCATTTAATGGAATCATTTATAAAGATCTTAAAAGGGTTATCTGGGGCTTTTTTCCTTTTTTACTAAGGTCCTAAGAATTAACAGGCAGGTAGTTACTAACTACCTACCTGTTCTGCCTGTGTCATCACAGAATGGGCACAGACTGCTCCTGCCGGTGATTCTACGGCTTCCATCGACATTACATTGACATAGCAGTAGTTTCTCTTTCACTCTCTCTCTTGATAGGATGTGACTGCTGATGTTTCCCATTGGAAATAAAAGCACGCTCAACTGACAGTCAACCAATATGACTGCTATGTTTTACTGGTGGTAAAAATGCACAAATGGACCAACGTCTTGACAAATGGCCTAGGGCAGAGTCAGTGGCATAACTTGAAGCTCATGGGCCCCGATGTGAAAGCTTTAATGGGGCCCCCAATTATTGCAAATCTTTAATAGTAATAGTCTTTTGGACTTTTGGGGCCCCCTAGGCTCCAGGGTATAGGTGCAGTTGTAACCTCTGCACCTGTTGTAGTTACGCCTCTGGGCAGAGGTGCTGCTTCTCCGCTTTATCCTTTGTAGCAGAGGGTGCAAACCCAACCTCTGCCCTCCAGCGTATACCGTCCACTGTATATAATGTAATGTGCAACATATAATGATATGTAGAGAAGCTTTTACTGCCCCCTCCAACCATTCTCCTAATTGCTGCTAAAACCTTCTCGTAGTCTTTAAATATATGTAACGTACAGTATCGTCTCTCAATTTTACAGCCCTTCGGAGTAAACGTTCCCTGTTTTGCATTCCTTCCCATACATCAGAACACTGCCAGGCTTTGTCTTTTAAGCGCCTGGTAAATTACTTCCACATACAGTTGTTTGAAACATCACAAATTATTTCGGGTATCTTTACTCCTGTGACTCTGTTTCATCTTTTATATCCACAATGTATTCATTCATACTGGGAGCACTTATGCTATTTTTCATAGAATAAATTATTACAATTATCGTTGGCAAGAAGCTGAAAAAACAATAATCAATGCAAAAAGTGTAACAAAGACACATTTGGAGGTTTTTCTTGGGTAGCAGAGCAGTGACTATTCAGAAGCCGAATAATGACACATTATATCTTTTTTAGGATGTGCTAAGCACTTAAACATCTGGAAGTTGTAAGTTCTCTGCCCTCATAGACAGATTACTATAATATTCCCATCCAATAATATTTAATGCTGGGTTAACCAAACAAGCCACTAACTTCAATCACTAAAATTATTGAATTATGGCACCAAACCAGTCCCTATGAATTCCAACATGATATTCACATTTTTAGACCTTATTAATTATTGAATAGAAATGGTCCAATTAATTCTGAGTTCATCTTTAAAGGATGATTTTAACTTTTATGATCATTTACTAGCCAAAAATATTTATATGTGGCTGCAATTATTGTTTCTGTATTAAAAATGGCATTAAATTGGGTTTATCATTGGATTTCACTATACAAACGGAATACATTGCTCATGAAAAAACTATTTGTCAGACTGTTGGTATTATCCTTTCTGAAAATATTCACATTTGATCAAGTCCAGCTTATTGTCATGTCAAGCAAAGTATTATACAGCAATTCTGATGGTACCTTTACATGCCGCTACCGAAGGTTAGAAACCACCGGGTGTCGGAGACAATTGTAACATGTACCTTCAAAACACCGCGAGGTAGCGGCGTGTAATTCAGGTTGTTGCCACCGGTCTCTGTCGACACCTGTCTTTCAGCCGTGCTCAACAACAAGTAGGTATAAACCCTATGGTAGCAGCGTGTAATCGAGGAACAGGAAGGTATTTTCGACAGCTAGTGAACTCCCTGGGGCGTGACACAGCCTCCAGGATACCGCCCCCCTTCAGCGATCATTGGTGGAAGCTCCTGCGTTACGATTGGTTGTCCCTGCATAGGGCGGCATATTTAAGGAGCTGACCAGTCACACTGCACAATTCCAATAGCATCATGTATTATCCAACCTCCCTGCGCTGGCTGGCCAATCATGATGCTATTGCTTTGTCCAATCATCGTACGAGCGTCTCGTAATCCACAACTCTGGCACGCCTATGTGTTGTCCCTGCTGCCCCAGGTCCTCCCATATTGCCTTGTGGTAGCGGCGTGTAAATGAGGGAAGGTGCTCTGCAGAAGGTAACCTGCGGCACCCGTCGGTGCTTCCAGGGATAGAAAAAACCTACTGTGGAGCACCTTGTAGCGGTGTGTAATTGCGGTATCAGGTACCATTAGGAACCGTTGAAACGCGCGCGTGCACGTGCGACACCCGGTGGTTTCTAACCTTCGGTAGCGGCGTGTAAAGGTACCATGAAGATTTGCAAAGTAGATACACCAGCTACATCAGGTGTAAAATATTTATTCAGATTATATTGTAAAGCTTGGTAACAGGTCCAATTTAGAGATGAATAAAAAATGTCACTGCCTTATTTTCATGGTCCTCCAAACAAAGAAAGAAGAATTATAGTGGGTTTTCACCAAAGGCAAACCTTTCAGCAAGTAGTGCAGCTTTCCAAATACCAACAGTGTGTAGTGTGCTCACTGTCAGGATTTGGCTTTGCTTACTGGTTCAAGTGGTTGTCACGTGACCAGATGTATGCCACGTGCAGTCAGCAAGTATGAGATGTGGATGGACATTGAGAGCAGCAGATGAGATGGTAGTCAGCGCGATTCCAAGTTTGCAAATCTCACACTTAAGGTCATGTCATGATCGCACAAACTATCTAGTAAAGCTGAATCGTAACGGTATGAACATTATACACTGCTAGGTCATGTGCACATGACACGCCCACCAGGACCATGAGGCACTCTGAACCGAGTCGGGGATTCTTTGGGGAAGTCATGGGGTCGTGACCCGGGTTCCGTGGCCCTGGTTGTGTCAATAAAGGGGGAATATTTTATGGGAAATGAATTTGTGACGGTACCCACGGGTTTCGACAATTGCGATGGATGGACGTTGCTGCAGTACAGATCCTCTTGGGTCATTGGTAATGCAGCTGAGGTGGCTCTGCTCTGCACAGTTGGAGCAGAGGACCCTAGGGCAGTTTACACAGTCTTTGCTGGGAATAGGATACAATGGGGTGCAGGATTGAGGGCGTGGGAAAGAAATGGAGGACACAGCAGGGTGCGGTCTTTAGATTTTACTTACAGTTCACGTATACCTCCAGGTATTTCCAGCTTCTAAGCGGGGTGCTGTTTTTTCATGGTCAGGGCTCCAGTCAACTCTAAAGGTACCTTTACACGCTGCAACTTTTCTAGGAATTTCACTGGCAACCTACTGGCTGCAGTGAAATCATGGACACATTGTTCCATTTGTACACAGCAGAAGATAGAACAATATGTCCATGATTTCACTGCAACCAGTAAGTTGCCAATGAAATTCCTAGAAAATTTGCCGCGTGTAAAGGTACCCTTAGATAACTTGGTGCCACTTTACCCGGACCCACTACTTAGGCTCTTTTCCGGGTCATCTTCCTGCGCTGGCTCTCTCCCTGCTGCCCTGAACCTCACACTCAGTATCTCGATTCGGCAACCATGGGTCCTGACAGGCGACACTTTCCTGGTCGCCTCGACCCCGTGTGGCCGCCCTTTTCGACAAATAAGTGTGGAGTTGGACCATGGTTCATGAAGACACCTCAGTTCCCGGTTTTCCTAGCTGAGTCCCCCTCTGCGGCCCACTCCTTCTAGCCAACCCTGGTCTCCGTAAGCTCATTGTTCATTTCCCATGCCCCTGGGACTACTTCTGACCCTCTGGAGCCCCTCACTGGCTCCTCCGTTGGTCAGTTTCTTTCCTTGTCCTGGGACGAGCTCCAACCGGCTCCAGTCCTCAGGACCTCGGTCACCCACATCTGCTTGTGACCCTGTTGTATCTCCAACTACTTCTACATCCGTCATGTCCTTCTTGATGTTGTTCCCTCTTCTAATTCCTGGTGCTCCCCTTTTGCTACTTTCTCCACCCACACCCTCTACCTGTTTCCCCGTCCAGCCTGGGATGGGGCCCTCCCTCAACAGAGTCCGCCCGAACGCCAGGTCCTGGGTGGTGTGGTGTTGGTTGTGGGTGTCCAGATGCAGGATAGTATCCCCTACTTATCTGAGAGTGGGGTGCCACACCCCTGGCTGAGGTGCAGTACCTCTGTGATGACTGGACCCGTAGGGACGCCACATACACGTTGAGTGTTAGGTGAGTTTTTAACTTAATATTTAAGCCAAAACCAGGAGTGAGTGATAAATACAGAAGTGGTGACGTGTTTCTATTATAGTTTTCTCTGATTGTTCCACTCCTGGTTTTGGTTTACAAGTAGTGATGAGTGAGTAGTAAGATACTCAGGTTCTGATAGCTCTATCCAAATACTTTGAAATGTTTGAGTATTCGGATCCGAGTGATTTCCATATTGACTTGCATTGGACGAGTAATTAATGAGTAAGGAAAAGTTCAAAGTATTCAGTTAGAGCGATCCAAACCCGAATATTTCACTACTCGCTCATTATTATTATTATTATTTATTTATATAGCGCCATTAGGTTCCATGGCGCTTTACTTGAGGATAAGGCAGACAAGGACAAGTACAATTAATGTAGACAATCAGGTCATACAGGTAAAAGAGTGGAGAGGGCCCTGTCCACGAGGGCTCACAGTCTACAAGGGGTGGGTGAGGATACCATAGGATAGGGGAAGTGTCAGTCGTGGGGTGGCCGACCGGGTCTCATGGCGCGCACGTTTTTGGCACCCCGCCAGCATCGTGTTTACATGCGGCGATACCTCCAGCGACACTTTGGCGATGTTACAGGCGGCATCGCCGCTGGGGTGTCCACAAACTCTTGCGGCGATCCTGTAACAGGAGCCCATGGCTCCCATCGCCTGTAACATTGGCGATCGCCATGTTACATGGGGCGATGTGTACACATCGCCCCAGAGTGCTCGCCTGGTTTCAGAGCAGTGCTGAGAAACCAGGTGACCACTCTAAGGCGATTTTTCACCTCATTATCGCCCCTTTACACTAGGCGACGCACTGGCACTGCCACCGGCGATAGGCCACGCCCCTGCGTCGCCTGTGAAATCACTGGCGATGTGGATAGGTGTGACGGTACCCTCAAAGTTTCGCATTCTGGAATTAGATACAGGGTTCAGTGTAGTGCATTAGTGCATATTATTATTATTATTATTAGTGCATCACATGATGGGATTAGATATAGGGTGCAGCAAGATTAGATATGCAATATCTAATGTATGTAACATGTGACCTACACTCCAATCACTTCAATGGGAGCAGTGGTGTTATGAGTGACCCCGCTTTGTCCAATTCTATGGGAGACGTGGTGACATTTGTGACCCTACACTGTCTGCGGCATTACTAATTCCATAAAAATGGACAGAGCAGAGTCACACACTGCACCACTGTTCCCATTTAACTGGACAGAGCAGAGTCACATATTACACTACTACTCCCATAGAAATGGACAGAGCAGTGTCACACAATACATTGCTCTCATAGAAGTAGATGGAGCGGTTTCACATATTATACTACTACTCTCTTAGATATGTATGACCCCGCTCTGTCTACTTCTATGGAAGCACTGGTATAATTTGTGGCCTCTCTCTGTGAAATAGTAGTGTAATGTGTGACCCCCTGCTCCATCCACTTCTATGGGAGCAGTGAAGTTTTGTGTGACCCTGCTCTGTCCACTTTTAAGGGAGTTGTAATGTAGTAGACAGTGCAGGGTCACACATTTCAGCACTTCTTCCATGCAAATGGTAGAGCAGGGTCACTCATTACACCACTGCTCCCATTGAAGTGAATAGAGGTGTGGTGGTGAGCTATGGGAGCAGTGGTGCAATCTAATGGTCATTAGATACATGGTTCTGGGGGGTATCTCTATGATGACATTAAATACACATCACTGGAGGGTATCACCAGGTACATACATTTCAATCATGGGGTCCCATAGCAAACGTTCCAATTGTCCTTCATCTACCCCACCCAAAAAAATTATTAGTGCTCCATAAAGTATGATGTAGCCCATATTCTGCACCATACAGTAAAATGTGCCCACTATGGTGCTCCATTTACTATAATGTGCCCCATAGTATGCTTCATACATTATAATGCATCCCCCATATAGCTCCATACAGTATAATGGATCCTTATAGTGCTCTATATAGAGTAATGCACCCCATAGTGTGCTCAATAGAATATAATGCTCCCCGTATAGTACTCCATATAGTATAATCATAGTGTACTCTATACAGTATAATGTGTATCATATACTGCTCCATGAGAATTAGATACATGGTTCTGGATCATATCACAGATGATGGACGTTTGACACTCCCCGGAGCCAATGGGCCAATGCAAATGTTTGAGGTCCCTTTGAGATTTGTGTGCTCAAATAACTTTGACCAAGTTTTCAGACTTAAATTAGCCTATTAGGGTATTATGGCTTATTCACACAGTCTCCTCTAACCCTTGTGCCAAAAAAAGGCAGCCATGGGTTCTTCTAAGCAGCTGCCTATCACTCTGAAAATGAAAATGGTGGAGGCCCACAAAGCAGGAGAAGGTAAGTTCCCCCTTCCTCAGTTTAAAATTAATTAAGAAATGGCTGTTAACAGGAACAGTGGAGGTCAAGATAAGGTCTGGAAGATCAAGCAGAATTTCAGCGAGAGATGCTCGTAGGATTGCTAGAGAGGCAAATCAGAACCTGTGCTTGACTGCAAAAGACCTTCATGAATATTTAACAGACTCTACAGTTGTGGTACATTTATATTTTGTTCATACATCTGCACAAACATGGCTTTCATGGAAGAGTCATGAGAAGCAAATCTCTCGTATGTCCTCATCATAAAATTCAGCATCAGAAGTACGTAAAAGAAAATCTAAACAAGCCTAATTCATTTTGGAAACAATTCCTGTGAACTGATGAGGTGAAAATAGAACTCTTTTCCCACAAAGATCAAAGGTATGTGTGGACAAAAAAGGCTCCACATTCCTGGAAAAGAACATCTCACCAACCGTTAAGCATTGGGGTGAATCAACCATGCTTTGAGGTTGTGTTGCAGCCAATAATGCAAAGAACATTTTATTGGTAGAGGGTAAAAATAAATTAAATGAAATTTTAACAAATTCTTGATGGAAACATAACCCCATCTGTAAAAAAGCTGCAGTTGAAAAGAGGATGGCTTCTACAAATGGATAATGATCCTAAACACAAAATCCACAATAATTGACCTCAAAAGTCTCAAGTTCAAGGTTTTATGATGGCCCTCACAGTCGCCTGATCGGAATATCATGAAATTCTGTGGCTAGACCTCAAAAGAGCAGTGCATGCAAGACAAGCCAGGAATCTCACAGAACTGAGAAGATGACCCAGGAATCTCACAGAACTGCAAGATGACCCAGGAATCTCACAGAACTGGAAGACTTTTGCAAAGAAGAATGGTTGAAAATCCCTCAAACAAGAAATGAAAGACTCTTGGCCGCTACAAAAAGCATTGATACTTGCCAAAGGGGCTGCTACTAGACACTGACCATTCATGGTGCACAAACTTTTGCATTGGCCCATTTTCCTTTTCAGTTAATTTTAAAATGTAAAAGAAATTTTTAGCCTAAAATACAAAGGAAATGTTTCATCTTCCTTTATGCCTTTTAGAGATCATTTCACCTTCACTTGCTTAACTGCTCATAACAGTAATTTTGACCAGGGGTGCCTAAATGTTCACATGCCACTGTATTTTGAAGCTGTGGCAAAAGCAGCATGGTGGCATCTCTGCTTGTTCCACACTTTTACAAGTAAGGTAAATCCCAGCACTAATATGATATGTGGGAAGACAACTAAGCATAAACTATGGCTACATAAATAACCCTTGTTGTGAAACGCATAGGGGCTCCTTCCTAGTGGAATCATCAGGAATGAAATCATCAGGAATGGTTGAGCAACAGCATTACTTTCAGCTCTAGAGCCCATGTACAGCTTATACTAGGATCTAAGTAACCTCTCTTGGTCTATTAGTTTCAAAACCCTTGCACTTCTATTTTTCATTGATGAATTCTGGTGGGCAAAATGAAATTGGGATGTATTACCTGCATGAATATGGCTAGTAAAGCTATCTGCATTTAATTATAGTACTTACAACAAATACCCACCTGGTGATACTTGTGGATAGATACATGTAAGAGGGTGCTGTTGTTGTTTTTCCCCATTCAGAGATATACAAATCTGTAATATGGTGAGCTCATGGGGAATTTGTAGATCTCACCATGTCATATACAACCTTACTATGAAACTCTTCTGCGAAGGGATATGATGGTTTTATATGTCTGTTTTTCTACACCTGGCACATGTATACTATTTACTATTGATGTGTTTGTCTAAAAAAGTCTAAATGTTCTTTTTCATAATGATATAAGGCTGCTTTTGTCGAGCCCCAGGCTTTGGGGTACTCGGGTATCAGGCTCCAAGGGGTAAACGCTCCTGTGTCACGAGGAGTGGTGGCCGCGCCTGATCCCATGTCTTTGAAAAGGGGTATATTTACAGGGGATTATCTATGTACAGTTGTCGTGACGCCACCTGTAGTTTCTGGTGAGGGGTCACCAGTGCTGCCACAGTCCGCCGGAGGTAGATGGTAATGCGGCTAGTTTGGCAAACTCCTCTACAGGTAGGGCTGGACCTCCGGGGCCGCATTCCTGCAACGGGAACAAGTTCTTGCAAAAAGGAAACACAGGCAGAAGCAAAGTCACTTTTCTCCCGGGTACTTTACTGTTGGTTGTAGCAGTAGCGGTTACAGTTAACAGTTCAGCACTTTAGATGTTACAAGAACAGGTAGCTTAACGGGTGGCTGCAAGTGGATCCCAGGTGGTATAGTGGAATCCTTGGTGTACCTTCGTTAACTAACCCGTGTCCATTCTTCCCTGCTTTGGATCGATCTATACCCAGTAGCCCCTTGTAGGTAGTACCGGGAGTCCCCTCCCTTGTTGATGAGGAAGCAGGCAGACCTCTCCAATGGCAGGGTGCTGCGGCTGATGAATAAGCCACAGCAGCCGGTGGCCGACTGCAAGCTAGACTTGGCCGGTTCCTAGGGCCCGGCATTCCCGTGGGTGGACTGGAGTATCCCCTGAGTATGGACGCTCCACTCTGAGGATCTCCCTTTCTCTCTAGGGCCCGTACTTCTATTGTGGCCGCCCTCTTTCAGGACATCCTCAAGGTCCCTTCTTCTTTCCTCCGGTGCAGCTTGAAATCGACCCGGTGTGACCTTCTGCCTTGTTCCATTTAGCTAGAGCCTCTCTAAGCCTCTCCTCTTCCTCCATTCTCGGTCAGATACCAAAGGTCAAAGGCCTCCTGGAAACCCCTAGAGGTGATTATATCCCCTCCCGGGTAACCTCCCACCCTATACTAATGTTGGAGTGCTGGGAATGGGTCCTCGCAGCATCCTAGGTTCCACCTGCAGCTGGAGCATTTACACCTCTTTTACAGGTGTAATACTCCTCTGTGATGCCTCCTTTGGTGGGGCACCACACTTTCACATCAGCGTTTCTCTGCATTTGCGGCAGATTCGGCAGTTTTGTCTGATCTGCCGGAAGCTGGAACACTTGCGGCAAGACTGCGTTCAGTTTAAAGCATTCCCTATGGGACTTGCGGACATGTGCAGCACTTGCGGTTTTGCGCGATCCGGTCAATCCGGCACTGCTGCTAGCAGTGGTTTTTTGACTCACCGCAAGTGCCCAAGTGAAAAACCGCAAGTGCCGCATATGACCGCAAGTCCCAATAAGAATGAATGAGGACGAACGCAGCCTTGCCACTAATGTTCCAGCTACTTGCAGATCAGGCAAACTGCAAATGCCGAGAAACGCAGATGTGAAAACAGCCTAATAAAGATTGGAATTTTTATGACTACTTGGGGTCGTGTGTGTGTGTGTGTGTGTGTGTGTGTGTGTGTGTGTGTGTGTGTATATACAGGTACAGCCATCACTCAAGAAATTGGCAAGA